>JARFJB010000793.1:2847500-3447500 GCA_036346205.1 Vesta saturnalis
GCCGATCCTAACCCACTTTTTTATTATACTCTTACTACGAGTATTTTTGCTCAAGGTCAAATCACGTACACGTTCTCTGCATCCAAGTACAAGGTTTTCAAGGTCACGTACACGTTCCCTGCGTAGAAGTCAAATAATTTTCAAGGTCAGTTGTGGAGGATTCTACTTTTCAGGGTCATTAATTTTAAGGTGACCAGTAGGCCGATCCTAACTCAACGTGCACGTAAGCGCCCTTCGACTCAAGGTCGTTTAAATTTCAAGGTCATTGAATGTCATACGTTCCGTGCATGGAAGTATATTCCTGAAGGTCATCGTACATATTGGCCATGTATATGATTTTTCAAGGTCATTGTACACATTATCTCAAAGTAAAAGGTTTTCAAAAGGCCCGTCGTACACGTTACCTGCGTCACTTATGGGGACTCACCTGGGGGTATATGCTCTTCAATGTCGCTTACACCCCATTTCTAACGCACTTTTGTCAGTAGAAATGTAACTAGATTTGAAAAAAGTCACTAGATTGGTTTTCAAGGTCGCTACTCAAGGTTCTTTTATTGGCTCTGTGTGCGCATATCCATGTATCCAGCATCAAGGTTAAAGAAGTCGTAGGTTGATTCTGGACGAATTTGTCAAGGTCAGGCTATTCAAGCAATTTTGCCCGAGTCAAGACCATGTGTTAGTTCCTAGAAATCAATGGCCACCTGTAGGGTATCCCGATCTTATTCGATAGTAATACGAGGGTGATACTAAATCAAATCTTGGTGGGAAATTTTCACCAAGCAATTCTCGCCAACGCTTCACGGTCAAAGCTTATTCTTAGAATTGTCATTGAAGGTGGGAGTGATCCTTGAGGGTAACGCCCTTTTGGCGGAAAATCGTCATGGTCACCAAGCAATTCTTGGAATTTGACTGAGTCAAGGTCATGTGTTATTCCTAGAAATAAATTTTCAAGGTTGCCTGCAGGGGTATTCTTAGAAATCAAGTCTTACGTCTTACGTGTTACGTCTTACGTCTTACGTCTTGCGTCTTGCGTCTTACGTCTTACGTCTTACGTCTTACATCTTACGTCTTACGTCTTACGTCTTACGTCTCACGTCTCACGTCTCACGTCTCACGTCTCACGTCTCACGTCTCACGTCTCACGTCTCACGTCTCACGTCTCACGTCTCACGTCTCACGTCTCACGTATCACGTCTCACGTCTCACGTCTCACGTCTCACGTCTCACGTCTCACGTCTCACGTCCACGTCTCACGTCTCACGTCTCACGTCTCACGTCTCACGTCTCACGTCTCACGTCTCACGTCTCACGTCTCACGTATCACGTCTCACGTCTCACGTCTCACGTCTCACGTCTCACGTCCACGTCTCACGTCTCACGTCTCACGTATCACGTCTCACGTCTCACGTCTCACGTCTCACGTTTCACGTCTCACTTCTCACGTCTCACGTCTCACGTCTCACGTCTCACGTCTCACGTCTCACGTCTTTACGTTTTACGTCTTACCTCTTACGTCTTACGTCTTACTTCTTACTGTTACTCTTACCTGTCATCCGTAAGGTGGCAGCGGCCCTAGCGAAGGTTCAAACTGCTACAGACCTGTGGAAAGAGATCCTCACGCCCTTTTCGAGTAAGCACACTTTGGAAGGGCAACGAAAGGAATGCCTCGGATAAGTATTTAGGATCGATTTATTATTAATCATACATGTCTTAAAACCTATCTCCTGTTTGTTCTACGCAGAAACAGCAATAAATCAAAATACCATAAATTTGGCTTATACAAATCTTGTGCTCCCATACCCGATGCGGACATCTACTTTTCTTTACCTCTTTCCGACAAGTCCACAAGGAATTAATATTATCGCATCTTTATTGGCTGCCGGATCTACCTCCTTTAACTTTTCTTTGAGTGTCTCATACGCAGTATTTTTTTGTTGTTTGTCAGAGTATTCTTTGGATTTTCCCTCCCAGAGACATGTATTTCCCTTAAATAGATTCATGAAATCTGTAAGAAACTCTTTCGACATAAGCCATAGGTCTGATTTACAGTAATTCAATAATTAATACACTGGATTACTATAAAATTTTTCTATAAAATGTATCGCTACAAAGTGACAGGCCCTCAAAGTTGAATTTTGAAAATTGTTTTTCGCAAATAACTCGAAAACCTTTAGGAATTTCAAAATACTATCTACAATGAAAATTATTTCTTTGTTGACGACGGTTTTTCGGGTTTGATTGGATTGTCTATAAATGGACTGGAAGTATTAGTTTTCACATTGTTCCCGTATAATTTCTATTCCAACTTTTTTGTGTGTGATTTTTCAAGCATTTTGTTGACTATTTTAGGTCTGTTATCCAATTTTCTGCAAATTTGTGTAGAATATACACTTGAAGCAGGGGTACGTTTTTGGTTCACGTTGTATATATATATATATATATATATATATATATATATATATATATATATATATATATATATATATATATATATATGCAAGGATACTCTTTATCAAGACAAGAAGACAGAATTAATAAGTTGCAAGAACCGCCACACATAACTAATCGCTACAAAAGTCTGTACGCACACGAAAATATCTACTAGGTTTGATTGTATTCAAGCCAAACAATTGTCTGTACAAATTTAATAAGCCTGCCGACTTATCAGGACTAACGCAGCGATAAATCATGCAGTTTAAGTTTGCGCGAGCAAGTTCAGGTGCATGACAGAACGTCTGTCCCGGTCTTTAAGATCGAATAGTTCTGAATAGTTCATTTGCATTGTTTTTGTGAGTACTAGAACTCCTGATATAAAACATTTTTTACTTTAGGAATAATTGTCAAAAATTTGTGAAAATCCGATTTTGAAATGGAATGGTAGTTAATTATTACATTTACACATAATGGAGACTTCCTGATGATAAAAACAATTTTAGCTTGGAAAAGTAATATTGAAAAAATACGAATAAATTCCACAATAGTATAATTTTGAGAGTTATACGTAGTATTCGACGAGTTCTACACAAAGCAATTAGGGATGAAAGCGATCCGAACGTATATTTGAAACTTATAGGTCTTTAAACAACGTAGATTCGAAATTTTCGGAAGTTCGGCCCAAACATTACCTTTTGAGAGTGCCAATGATTCTGGCATGAGGTCTAGCTAGTATTATTAGGGTTTTAAAAAAACTATTACGGATGAAAGTAATCCGATCTTACGTTAAAAAGTTATTCGAGCTAAAACTACATTGATTTGAGGTGTTGCCTTTTTAGGGTTCCAGTAGTTCTGGTGCTCTCCGAAATAAAGGAAACCATTACGATGAAACCCATCCGATTGGGTATTAAGAACTTAAAGGGCTTTAAACTACATTGCTTCGTTCGAATTTCGGAGAGTTGCAACAGTTCTGGTGCAAGTTTTAAAGAAAATTATTACAGACGAAGGTTGAAAGGTTAAAAAGTTATTTAACCTAAAAGTAAGTGCCGGGTGGCTAACTAAGAACGGCCGTCGGCCATATCTCAGGAATGGATTATAGCACAGGTTCGGGAAAAAAATTGTTATAACAAAAGTGGCCTCGAGAAACGCCTGGAAATTATTTTCATTATTGCAGGTCCACCGCTAAAAAGCAAAATTTTTTTTCAAAATTTACTCAATTAAGGGGCATATTAAATATTATAATCAGATTCCTCGACAAATTCTGCATATTTTATATTTGACAAGTTTTAGTCTATCTCTTCAAATAAGTGGTGGGGGAGAGTGGGAACCTTGTTACGAAAAAACGCCTTTAATTCAGGTTCTGCTTGACCGATTTTAATAAACTTGATGTTGTTTGAAAGACCTTTTGTTAAGCAATAGAAAATTTGTAAATTTGAAACAATCTGATTAATAACATAAATGCTAGAGGGCGCTGTTTAATATTCTTTTAATATTGTGCTTTCTCTTTACAATTTTAAATGGAAGCATAACAATTTAAGTAGGTCTTTAAAACGTAGACTAAATTAGTAATAAAACAGTGAAAACTGCAAGTCGATATCTTTTTGCTATCCTGAGATATCCTAAGAAATAGGCAAATGGCGGGAATTGTTCTTCCAACGTCTAGTAGGCTAGTTCGCGTTAACGGAAATTATTAAATTTAGCCTGGATGAAAAGATCTTACATTAGTCTGCAGTAATTTAAACTGTTATCATAGTAATGTTATGGTTGCCGCTAGATTACCTAAATGTAATGCTGTCGCTACTAACAATGAGAACAAATTATAAAATAATAATGTGATAAATCTAACAATTAAAACCTTAAATAAATAACTACGTAAGGAGTTAAAACCGGATGATTAAAAAAGTCGCTTATTCTGTGAGTAATATGGTCTGATGAGAGCATGGTTACAAATAATGGCATTTTTAATAGAATAATTAGTAATTGGCCAGAAATGAATCCACGTTTAACATCAACATCGATTTGGTTTTAATATGTGAGCTGGTATTTTTGGCACAACGATTGTAGGCCCGTGTATTTATCATTATAGTTTAACGGTAGAGCGTTACCTTCGTTTACTAGAAAATGATTAAGAGGATGCTCTCGATAATATACCTCTGGTGAAAGTTCGCGATTGTTGGATGCAGCAGGATGGTGCATCTGCATATAATTCTATAAAACTTTCAGTACGATTCCAGGGAAAGTCATCGGTGCCCATTCAAGGATACCCTGGCCAGCGCCTTTCCCAGATGTAATCCCTCTTGATTTTTCTTGTGGAGATTCGTTCAAAACTATGTGTACCAACAACAATTATTATGTGATTCTCCCGTGTCATTTTAACTTTTCTGATGTACCGTATGGTCCTTGCATTGATGTATACACACAATGCAGAATTCAAACGGTACAGAATGCTTGTCTGAGGTTCATGTGCGGTACTTCTCGTCGAAATCATAAAAGATTTGCTTTTCAAGGCAGTGGATGGTTAAGTATGATAGAAAGACTAGATCTACACATACGCTTATATTTTCACAAAATTATTTTGTATAAAACTCCTCCATATCTTTATTAAAAACCACACATTAATCTTAGGCTCCGCGGTTTAATGACTATTCCTTGTCATATCACATCGCTCTTTCGTCGATCTTTCACATTTTGCATTACTTTTTATTACTTTCATAACAAAATCCCATTTCATTTCAGACTGTTAAGTCCACCTTCATTTAAAAAATGTATGAAGGAGTTATTAATGCAACATTAGTATTATCTGGTATTGTCAAAATTACATCATTTTTTATTCTTTGTACTCTTTTTGGTCTTGTATTGTTAGATACTTAATTCACCATAATTATAACAAAGTCATTAGAACAAGTTCTCGTTTTATCGAACACGTGCTATTAACTCTTCTTTATCAAATTTATACATTTTTCTTTTATGGATACCAAAGGAAGAACGAGTCGCCTGTATTTCATTGCAGTCGAATCGATTTGATAACCTTGACATGTTAGACGTACACTATTGCACACTAATAGATTGTAAAATCAAGAATCTACTTGCCAATATTATTATTATTTTTTTTACAATCGATAAGTGGTTTGAAATCCAGAAAATCACACTAAAAGAAGGCAAAAGTGTGATTACAAACCCTGGGTGTGGTGTAATATTTTTAAAACTAATGGAAGATGCATGCAATTGTAAAGGATACAATTTTAAATGAGTTATTTGTTGTCGGTTTGGATTTCCACGGGTATTCGTTTGAAATAAAAGCATCTGAGTATTAGTTATGGCAACCCAAGTTACTTAGAGGTGCAATGTAAGTGAATAAATACATTGCGTAAAATGTTAATTGTAATCACTACCTTCGATTAATTATCTAGTAAACTCTTCATGTAACCCGTCAGCGGAAAAATCCCATTATATGTTTTCAGTTTAAAATAACAATTACTGTTAAGCCAATTGCAGTATTTTTGGTGCGGCGAGATACAAGTTGCAAGTCTAAGACGTTAATTTCAAATGTTGATTTGGTGAGTCATACAAAGGTCCCCAGGAGTTTGACTATTTTCAATAAGGAGTTTGTGTGACGCGGTTGTACATTTGCTGTATTTTTATCGAAGCAGGTTTCAAGTTTGATTTTATGTTGATCTCCCAGCCATTTGTCTATTTTCAACAACGACGACTTTGTGTTCAAATCTGTCTTAGACCCTTTTGACAGAGGTTTATTTCAAATCAATATTTCAGACTTGAATTTAGATCTTGTTTCTACACCCAAAATGTTTTGATAGAAACTGGTTTCAGACCATCATATTAAACTCGTTTCCGATATTACTTAGTGCTTTAGTAATTGGAAAGTAATTACAATCTGTTTGTGAATTTGCTTGTAAATGTATTGATAACTACTTCGCTGACCTGATATTAGCTAAAATAATAAATTAAGTATATTATCAAAACTGGAAATGAAAGCCATCTGTATCTTGCATCTTGAACAAGCTGTACGAATTGAGAACCAACTCAGACGTAAATAGGGTTTAGGACAATCTCAAACTGTCTAATCTGATGCTAGAAACGTTGCTCACAACCCTGTGTTGTTTAAAACTGTAACTTTGCCCGGTTTCGATCAGCATCTTGTATTGAGTACTATACTTCAAAGTATAGTTTATGCGCATGCGATTTTTACATTCTAATCAAATTTGATAATGTAGGTTTGCTTTCATACAGAATTTTAAAGTGAATAAATGCAATTTTCTACCTTTAATTTCTATGAAACGGACTTTTATATTTTATTAAATATAACTCGTACGGCTTATTATTTACAAACGAAGATTTCACGAAACTAATTGATATGTACAGAGTTTTCTTAACTACTGTTTTAGATTTATTACTTCGACAAATGGATTGTCTGCTTATTCTGTCCTAATTGATTTAACTTTTAGATGAAATACACGTTACGGAGGAGTTGTATTAATCACAATGATAATTTCTTTACTTAAGGTCTTTAAACCTTCAGGAAACGTGATAATTTATACAAATTATTATTAATTTTAGTTTACATATTACGGATGTGGTTTTTTTAAAGCGGGATTACTCCTTTAAGCCGGATTTATCGCGAATTACGATCGGATATTGCAACCGTTACTTACGTTTGACCAGATTAAATATGAAACTCCCGCACGTAATCGCAGAGCGTCTTCATAGAACTGGGGGATCACGATGTGACCTACAAGCGGTGTCTGGCAGAAACGTTATCTGCAGGTTTCTGGTACTTCTGGTTTTTATTATTTATTTTGCCTTGTGGATAGTGTAGGAGTGTTAGCTAGTGTACTAAGTGTTGGATGAAGGATCATGTACAAGTATCTGGGACTAACCCGTTGCGCTGTATAAATGAGACTTCCGGGGTGGGTTAATTAAGGCGAAAACTTTTCTTTCCAACGGAGTAACTGAAACCCGGCGTGACATAGTTCAATCTGCGTATTGTATAATATTGTGCAATAAAACTTACGTGCCTTTAACCTCAGATTACAACGACCAGCAGCTCGGTTATATGGAGATGATTTTCAGGTGGCATTGTCGAGATATCTCGACAAATGATGCACGACGGTAACAGATAAATGTTATAACGCAACGAGCGACAGGTTGTCGGAACAGAGTAACGCGAACAAGAGCGGCAGAATCGCGGATCGAATTCTTTTGATAGCGGCGGTTGAACGAATTGACGAGCAAGTGGTCGTGGCAACGGCCCGACACGCAAACAGGAAGTCGACAGTGGAACCGATCAGCGCACGAGTAGCAAGTGGTCGCGGCAACAGCCCGACACGCTACCAGATAGTACGGTAACGCGTCTCACGGTTTTATAGAGAACCCGCGTTAGGAGGGGACGGCTTCTGTGCAGGGGTCTTGAGATCAGGATTGGCGGAAAGTCCGGAGGTGACTCTGACGTAGAAAAACTTTCGATGTTTTTGAAATTAAGGAGGGAAGGGATATAAAATTCATTATTTGATGATTTCTGCAAAATTTCATTAACACAGGATAATTAGCAAATAATTAATGATGGGAACATTTTGTAAAGGACGCTGGCTCTTTACAATCTCATGTATCACTAGCAGCAGCACCAGCAGCATCATCACCCTTCTGATTTGTTAGAACTTCTCGGCTGCTGCGTCGGTATTAATTTTGATCGCTCTCGCAGCCTTATCTTCTTTATCATCTTCGGTGGGTTCATCCTCTTCAGGGGTTTTTATGCAATAATCATTTATCCTGAAGTCCTCAAATTGTCGAATATCTTCGATTCTGGATTCTTGACACGGCGAATTCATTTTAGATTGTTAACGAAATCACAGTTTGAAAGTTACTAACGTGAAACCAATGATGTGTCTGCATTTAGAGTAGACAAATCCTTACCTGTAACTATAACATAATATTAAAAAATCTGTACAGGTAATTAATTAAATAAAGTATATAAAATAAGATTTAAAATCAGAAACAATCACTTGCCCTTATTTTATTGGTTACGTCAACCTCTTGATTCGTCTGCTGTTGCGCTTATTCAACTCCATCTTTTGCAGTTTTATTTGAACACTATAAATTTCCAAATCCCATTTTAATTTTTTGAACTTTAACAGTAATTGGTTTATTTGTGCAGAAACAGTTGTTTTAGACACGACAATGCGAGTGAATAACTGCTTGTTTTCTTATATATAGTCACACTACATTCATTTTCTACGCGCTGTTTATAAATAGTCAATAAAAAGTGCTTGTGAGTTTTACCCAATTATTAACATACGGTAATTATTTTCTGGATTTCACGATAGTAGAAGGGGGCCAGCATTCCCCACCACTTTTAATCGGATGACCTCACAATTAAAAGTGGTGGGGGTAGGAGTGGGGTTAGGCACATGACCGTCCCACTTCCACGTGGATACACCCCCTCCTATCTGATTAGTCGTGCGCGCGCATACCGCATCAGGCCGATCGTTCTGATTGGAGGACATAGGAGCAGGCCACACCCTCAGGTTTGTGATTGGTGACTGTCATTTGTGGGCGTGACTTGTCGGCTATCACTGGTTTCTGATTGGTCTTTAGATTCTGCACAGCCTGTGTTCTCATTGGAGGGCTAAGGCTCAAATCAATTAATCAGATTAATTAATCAAAAATCAATTAATCAACCAATCAGATTGACCTCAATCAAATCAATCTCGGTCAAAAGGGCTTAAGGGTAGGCCACTGCCCTCCCAGATGACCAGATCAATCTCAATCAGATTAATCTCAATCAATCTCCATTTGTAATTGGCGGCTCATACTACCGCATAAGACAGGTATAGGCCTCCTAATCTTGTTCTGGCGTCTTCGCCCCTTGCCAGGTCCCCCGATCGTTTGTGACGCCATGATTGTGGGAAATCGTTAAGTACTTTATATTGTCTATTTATAAACAAAACACAAAAAGTGAATGTGCACTTACCTCGTATTGAAACAGTTCCTTGACAGGGTGTGCCATGAGTGTAAGCACAGCACCCCCTGTCAAGGAGTTCTTTCAATACGAGGTAAGTGATCTTTTTTTTGTTTTTAATCCTTACTCCCTTAAGTTATTTATAAATCTAAGGCCTTTTTCGACAGAGACCTTGTATGTAAAATTGTCTTATGAGATAGTGTGGGAGGGGCCCTTATTGGTAAAAACTAACCGACATACTTAACTTGTCTATAAATCTAAGGTTCTTTTTGACAGAGCTATTTCTGATAAGACAGACCTTGTATGTGATATCTGATATAATATAGAAACCTGATTTCAAGCTAGGTTATATTTGTTATTGTATAGGTATTTTTACTAATTTAAGATTGTATAGGCGTTTTTAATAATTTAACTGTAAAACGTATTTTTATCGCTGTATGCAAAACCCGACAATGGTGCCACACGTTAATTTACGTGATACTATTCTTATTATGGCCGCGTAATAATAATAATAATGAACTTTGGGTAAAATAAAACACGGGATGGAATCTATGTTAGTTTCCAGATGCAGGTGTATTATCAAAATTAGTTGGCTTGTTTATCTGTCACCAGGAATTTTTTCCAATTTTAAATAACGACTTAGGACGTTCTGGTTTGTTTATAAATCTAAAACCCCTTTTCACGGAGGTGTTTCCGATAAGACAGATCCTGTATGTAAAATATTTTAATTATAACACCTTATTCACTTACATCACACTTCTAACTAACTAACTAATTTGGTTTGCGATAGCTAATACCCTGATATTTTTATTTCAAATATCACAACAAATAATACAAGGTCATCTCAAAAATTTCAGCCATTACAATGCACGAATTTTCCGTTAGCTTTTTAAAATAAAAGCGGTTTTTAATTGCTATGTTATGTGATGATGATCAGATTGGCTTAATAAATAAAATCATTTTTGATTCGTGGTACTTGAGATTGATTTGATTGGATTGACTGATTAATCAATTTGAGTGTTACTTTTAATTATGACTCGTAGTTAGAAGGATTAAGCATCAAGAGCAAGTTCCAGGCCCTATACCTCTGTCTCATGAGATAGTGTGAGGGTTCCTTATTGGAATACTACTTCTAAATTCCCGCAAGGGGCCACGACAAAGGGGTGCGAAGACTCTAACACAAGTTCCTGTACCTGTCTTATGAGATCGTATGAAACTCCCTCTTATTAGAATACAATTTCAGGAGTCCTACAGCTGTCGAATGAGTTAGTATGAGGGCCCCCTTATTAGAATACTATTTAAAATTTCCCGTCCTAACGCTTACTGGAATCGGCATGTCCCTCTAAAGATATACCGCTAGATGGAGCCACGATCAACCTCTATTACAGAAAACATTCATTAGTCCTAGAAATACACCACTATTGATTTGATCTGTTTAATTGAATGATTGAGGTTGATCTGATAGTTGCCTTACGAGATGAAATCGGTGTTAGTATCAAATCACGTGGGTCTATTATCAAAATTGTAAATGTAAGTGATGTTTATTTGTTCCCCGCCACTTGTCCATTTTCAAAAACGAAAAAGTGCGTTCAAGCTTGATAAATTTAGGGTCCTTTTTGTCAGAGGTATTTCCGATAAGACAATCCTTACATGTAAAATAATATAGTAGTCGCATTTCGAGTTTGGTTATATTTGTTATTGTATAAGCATTTTACTAATTTAACTGTGAAACGGATTTTGATCACTGTATGCAAAACGCGGCAATAGTGTTACATACTAACTTGATGTTCGTATATTGACAGTAATATCGTATTTTGAAGGCTGTTTTTTTTGCACGTTGTAAGCTAAATCAAGCCAGTATCTTTAATAACAATAATAATTTGGTATTTTTGAATTGTGATTGGTTTTAGCAAGCCGTAAGTTAAACGAAATCAGTATTTTTGAATTGTAAGCTGGTTTTCGCAAGTTGTAAGTTATGAGTTGATTGATTGAGACTGATTTGGTTAATTGATTTGATTGTGAGATATCTTTTGACAAGGGTCCAAGGGTCGAGAACAAGTTCCGGCATTTTATACCTCTCTAGAGATAGTACTAGGGTCCCTTATTAGAATACAATTTCAAATTTCCAGCCACAGGGCGAAGACCTGGCAGGAGCGAAGGCCGTAGAACAAGTTCCGGAGTCCTACTAACATCAAGGCCCTCCTTATTGGAATACTACTTCAAATTTCCTGCCAAAACAAAAAGTACCGACATGGCTCATAATTAAAAACAAAATGAGTGACCCTTACTAGAATACTATTTCAAATTTCCCGCCAAAACAAAAATCGCCGACAATATAAAATGGCCGCCAAAAATTTAAATATATATGAAATCCGAGAGTGACCGACACTCTCGCACGAAGTTCAGACGACGACGCCCGATGCGCGATGTCCTACGAAGATACAAAAATGGCCTTCGAAAATGGCCGACACCCTAGCACGAAGTTCAGACACAGCCGGCAGGCGTCGCGACGGGCGTCGTTGTCCCTCAACTCTACCCCTTCTAAAGCGAAAATACAATTTTGTCTTAGGTGTGAACTCAAGCCCGTAAATGTTTGGCGATAACAATAAAAATATACAGAAATAATGAAATTACTTATTTTATACCATGGTAACACGGGGTATATAAAGCAAACATAAATACATATTTGTAACAGTAGAGGATAAAGAACAAGACATGCGAGATGTGAATGATAAAGCTGAACAGCTCTTAAGATTGAAGTAAGCGGCCAGTTCATGCTTAATGTATATACCTGCAATAAACCCTCTTCAAGAACAAACACCAAAATGATCAGTATCATAAGAATTCATTTTATTACCTTGAAACTGAAATGCATGGCGCTAAAGGAGCTGGAGTGATCGTGAGTGAAAGAGAGAAAAGATGTATGAAACAGTACGAATTGGTATCCCCCGGTAAATGGAGAAAGAGACCAAGAGTGTGAGAACTTCTGGAACGATGTAGAGAACATGTTGAACGTGTGTAAGCCAAACGAAAGAGTAGTGATATTGGGAAGACCGAAGAGTCAATGAGAATGGTGAACCCCTGGTGAACATCTGTGTGGAGACAAACCTGTTTAAGCATAAAAATGTGCATATTTATACATAACAAAGAGGTGAATCTAAAAATATGAATGACTTGATAGTGTATAATAAACGACTTAGAAACCTGGTGAGGGATACAAAAGTAATGCGCGAATCGGAATAATATAAGAGTTAGTTTATCTGGGTAGAATGTTCACTGCAGATGGTACAATGGATGGCGAGATTGACCGACGGGTCAATGTTGGTTGGAAAGTGATTGGAAGCATATGGACGATAATGAAAAACGAAAGCATGAACTTATCTGCGAAACGAGCAATCTGTAATGGCGTGTTTTTCCCATCAGTACTGTACGGAAGTAAGACATGAGTATGCCAAAAAAAGCACGAAAGAAAAATAAATGCCTTGGGCATGAGATTCCTGAGAAATGCATGTGGTACAACGAGAAGGGATAAGATGAAGATTGAGTGTGTAATGAAGGAAGACGATGATAGATAGGTATAAAGGTAGTGCACTACGTTGGTTTGGTCACATCGGAAGAATGAACAACGTAAGACTAACAAAGCAGATACATGTGGTTGAAGTTAGGTACAATATATGATAAAAGAAACGAAGGTAAGGAGTTTTGAAAATAAAAGAACATGTCAGAGACAATGTATGAATCTTGCGGAAGCTAGGAAGGCATGCCGGAATGCGAATGCATAGAGAAATATTTCTAAATGAGCAAGAGGCAGGGATTGATTTGCCTACCCCGCAAAGGAATTGCGTTAATGCTATATTATGTTACGTAAGATCATACATCCCGTGTGGGGTTGCTAGTCCCACATCGGGCGCCTCCCCAGGTAGCGGATAGGGGAATGCCTCCCAGATATGGGTGTACCGGGGAAATCAAACACCCGGGGTGGACCAAAACTAGCAAGAGGATCGTCTGTTTCCAGAGGAACGGCTACCCGACAGCGTCCATACTGCATGTTAGGAGCGGCTGAACTAAACTCACCAACCCGCAAGCCAGCGTGGCGTGTTATGGCACCCCCCCCCCCTTCATAAATGGCGAATTTGGAAACAAAAGGATATGGACCCCAGGTGGGTAAACCAAAGGCCGAAAGTTCGAAAAAAGAAGGGAGCTACTGAGACAGGGAAAACAAGGAACAATAGAATACACATAAATCAATAAAACGCTGAAAAAGATGATCCGAGAAGATAAAAGAAAACAGATGGGAATGATGATAGAATAAGTTATTGAAGAAAATAAAAATATGAAAAGCGTAAGATTACTAGGTAGAAACAGTATCAACAACACTAAAGATAAAAATGGCAGAGAAATAAGAAACCGCGATGAGATACTAAAGGTAACCGAGAAATTTTACGAAGGCTTGTACGAACAGAAACAAGAGATACCTGAAAACATCAATGAGCAACTAAAAACAAGGATTACGAGCGTAAACTCGTAAGAAATACCGGATATATCTCAAGAGGAAATACTAGCCAACATAAAAAAACTTAAAACACAACAAAGCGCCAGGGAATGATGGAATACTTTCAGAACTCCTAAAGTAAGGCGGCATAATAATAATAAAAGCATTAAAGACACTCCTAAATAAATGTCTAACTGAAATGGAAATCCCAGCAGACGGGAACACCTCGTTAGTAGTCTTACTATACAAAATGGGTGATGAAAGCAATTTACAAAATTACAGGCCAATATCCTTGCTGTCACAAGTCTATAAACTATTCCCAAATATAATTATTATAAACAGAATGTAGAATAAATTAGCACTCTACCAACCCGTGGAGCAAGCAGGATTTAGGAAAAACTATAGCACTTGCGACATATACTAACAATTAAACCCTTATCGAAAAGTCAACGGAATATAACTTCCCCTTATACCTAACTTTCATCGACTATGAGAAAGCTTTTGACAGTCTGGAACTATGGGCAATTGAAAAAGCTTTACAAAGCAGCAGAATAGATCATAGATACACACAAATAGTAAAATCTATCTACCAATAAGCAACAATGGCTGTTCGACTACACGAGGATACACAACCAATTCAAATAAAATGTGGAGTAAGGCAAGGGGACTCAATGAGCCCAAAATTATTTATAACAGCGCAAGAATATATGTTTAAAAACTTTCAATGGGCCGTAATGTAAGCAAACATCAACGGGAGGATGCTCACCCATTTGAGATATGCTGACGACGTTGTAGTAATAACAGATAATTTTGAGGACTTGCAGCAAATGTTAGGAGAAATAAAAGTTGAATCCGAGAAAGTTGGTTTAAAACTAGATAGACCAAAACTAAGATAATCACAAATCAAGAAGAAAATAGAAATGTTGTAATTGACAATCATATTATAGAATACGTTGATAAATACTTATCCTTAGTACAGCGGAAATGCAGAGACGCATACGTTTAGCATGGTCGGCATTCGGCACACAAAGTAAAATACTCAACGACCAAAACATTCCCCTAAAATTAAGAAGTGCGGTCTTCAATCAATGTGTGTTATCGGTATTATTCTACGCTGCCCAGACATGGTCCCTAACAAAAACTTTATTAGAAAAACTGGCAAAGCCTCAAAGAGCGATAAAAACGGAATGAGGACATCAGAAACAGGACAAAGTTAAAAATATAAAAGAAGAAGTAGCTTCGCTGAAATGGAGGTGGGCTGGTCGCACCATGCGTCAAGTTGATAGGCGCTGGAATAAAGAAATACAGTAATGGGCACCCTATATGAGAAAAAGAAGTAGAGGCCGGCCACAAATCAGGTGGATCGACGATTTGAAGAGAACGACAGGACTGAGTTAGATTAGAAAAACCCAAAACAGAGATCTTTGGAAGTCAACAGGGGAGGCCTATATCCAACAATGGATGTCGACGGGCTATTAAAGAAGAAGAAGAAGAAGAAGAAGATCATACATTGTGGTTTGCTTTTAGGATAAATTAGCTATGTAGTCATTAACATAGGTACACATAAAAAAATGTGCGCTACATCATTTCCTATGAATACAATGATATTGGTTACAACTATGGTTAATATAGTTTAATATTGCACAAAGTAATTTTTGCTGTAGTAATTTTAGATAAATGCTCTTG
This sequence comes from Vesta saturnalis, assembly GCA_036346205.1. NCBI lineage: Eukaryota > Metazoa > Arthropoda > Insecta > Coleoptera > Lampyridae > Vesta > Vesta saturnalis. The sequence goes on from JARFJB010000793.1 coordinate 2,863,085, forward strand.
TTTTACTGCTCGATTGTGTTTACCTACAGAGAATATACTTGTACCTACTTTCTCAGGCAATTGATTTACTTTGAAGAAGTTCTTCTACTTTCACTTACCTTAAGTAAACATTATTGTGAAATAGATACTAAAATGTAATACACCCTTAACTACGCCATTGATGTGTTTCATTCATGAGTACGCGCCGCCACTGGCTCGCTGCTATCCGTAGTAACGCTACATGTAAACGAAGCATAATTGTGAAAGCAAGAAAGTATGTTGCATCCTGAAGCATATGCAACCAAATAAACATGTCGTTCATCGTTTTCGGAAGGAAACTATTATCGTTTTACATGTGCTAAACGCTGTGAACTTACAATAATTATCAATGATACGCCCCCGAACTTTGTAAACTACAACTGACTGATGTGTATATAGCGTAGTGTCTGTGTCTGGAATATTTAAGTTGTTTTGCTGCTCGTTTTACCTCTGTCATTTTTTGGACAATAAATTTAGATACTTTTATGTAATGATATGGATGATTTGTAATCATGACAGTAGATTTTAACGATTATTTTTGGGTAAGTACACAACAAATTATGTACTTCATAACAATTACTCTCCCTAACATAACCAGAACAATCAACTTGTTTGGACTAAACGGATTTGATTAAATCCAATTAATGAATTGTTTGTCTAATTACAAGGCCCTTACATAAAATATGTTTTAATAAAAATCAATATACTTTAAGGAGTATTATCTTTGGTTAATTTGCTTTATCTTGTGTCAATAAAAAACTACCATTTTTACTTAAGAAACCCAGTTAATTAATAGATTATTTATAGAAATAGGTGTAGCAAATAGGTTTGTTTTCTGTTACAGGGGGAGAAGAACAATGGATTCGATGTTCTATATCATAATATGAAATATGGCTTAGTATCCAGTAAAGAATTAGCAGATTTTTTTCGTGAAAGGTAACTACTATTACGTTTAATTTATTAATTCAATTGTCTTCAATTATAAGGTCGAGCTCGGAGGAAAATAATTCTAAAGCATTCACAAAACTTGCTAAACAAGCGGGAAGTTGTTGTATGCATGGTACTTTTGCACCATTATGGCAAGTGTTAAAGGCATCCGCAGAGAGGTTATCAACCCTTCATTCCCAGATGGTACAAAAAGTTTCTGATCTAGTCAAGGAAATTAATAAATATGCAGATGATTTACACAAAAAACATAAAACAGTAAGTACTGATGTTATCATAAAAACGTTAACATTGCAAAAGTAATCCACGGTTCATGTGGATAAGTATAATATAAAGTCTTCAATTAACGTGCAAATTATATTAGGACTGAAGTGATAAACGGTAAACGTAAATGTAACAGACGACGATTCGGTTGAATGAAATTCAAGCATTCTTAAATACAATTTTTGCATTTATCTAATGTAATAATTGCGTTTTTACCCTGTAATTTGTGCATTGCTCGGAATTCGAGAAAAGTGCATATATGGAATATGGGATGTTACGAATTTAAAATATTTTAGGTTTGTATGCATTAGTCTTAAACAAATGAATTTAATTGTTACGGTTTAATAGCTGTGTTTAATTAACTATTTCAAGGTTTTGAGATTGGATTTTAATCTTATTGTTTATTTAGACTGTCAGATTACAATTCACATCGATACCGTTGTTATAATGTTCGTCATTGTTGCATTATTTTTGTAAAGAAGAGGTCAACTGTTTTTATTATATAATGAGTTTAGTTTAGTTTTGTTGATGAGTAACTCAATTATGTAATTCATTTAGGTCATTAATGCAATTTAATCCTATTATCTTTACAGGAATTAAAAGTTGTGTTGTATTATAAAAAAAAATTGTTATTTATTTTTGTTACATAAAGTAGTTTATTTAAAGTTTTTATTAGATTAGATTAGCTAATGGCTTAGTTTATGTAGTTATTACAAATACACTCATTATACTTGTTTTATTTTTAGTATAAATAACCAGAAATACTAAAAAAGTTTTTAAAGGTTACATTAAAAATTTCTAGATTAGTAGATTTGCACAAAAAGTACTAAAATTTAGTTAAATTCATAGATAGATTTAAAAGAGAACATTTTTATCGCACAAGTCACAACTTAGAAAATTAACTGCAGAGGGAGCTAACGGATGAGTGCAATAGTACATGTTATAAATGAGTTTTGATATGTATATTATAACTCAAAAAACAGTTTAAATCAGGGTTGAGATGATTTAAATCAAGCAATTTTAAAGGAAAACGATCCACTTGATTTGTGACTAGCATTGAATGATTTGAAATGCTGTATTACTAATAACAAACTGGAAATAATTAAGCAAATACTACTTACTGCAACTACGCCTTTTGCAGGAGTGGAAAAACTATTATCTTCGCTCTATCTAGTACACAGTAAAAGTGTGCAAAATTGGTATTCCTGTTAGTGTCTAAATAGTAATATTCGAAAACTGTAATTTCGAAATCTTCATTTTTGTTTTTTGTAATAAACTATGTAGGTACGTTGTATATGCATTATAGTACTGTATCGGTTTCCACCTTTTCGCTGTTTCAGTTGTTTTCATTATAAGTATTTATAATTATATTAGGAATACCTTAGTTGTGAATGTCTCATTCTTGTTTATTTCATGATTTGTTTGTTTTTATTCAAATGTTGATTGAAATTATTTATTAACATACGTATAAGGTGGTGATATGAACAACACAGCATAATGATTTCAATGCAAAATTCTTAATGTGCTCCCCAAATTATTTTGGAGGAAAAGTCTATTTACTTTTTTTGTAGAAAATAAAATTATGCATCCATAATCAATTAAAGAATCCATACTCATATTTGGGATATATTATTAATAATTAAAAAATGTTTGTCTTTCCCAAATGAAATTTAATATAAATATGCTGACATTTGTTTCATAATTTGGCGTTTTATGTTTTGATAATGGGTATCTAATTTTTATAGCCGAAACATATACACCGTGTCCAAGATAAGGATGCCCACTATGGGGATCTCGGAAACGGTAAGAGATGGTAGGTCGGTTAAATGGAACAAAAGTTACGCATTTGAGAGGATGTATTTATGGTCTTTGTAGAACTCGAATATCTCTTTTAGTTTTTGAGATATTTGAAAAAAATTGAATTTTCTGATTTTCGTTTTTATTTTTTTCTGACCTTATTTGAAGAGCTATCAAGAAACGAAGAGCACATTTTCATTGCCACTTTTCTAGTTCTACTTAATGCTGTTATTCAATTTTTGATACGTTTCGTTTGTTAGCAACCATCAACTTTATTTTTTTAAATACACGAAAAAATTATTTTTGCCATATTTAAATTCTCTCCTTGATTCTGAATTCAACGATATATCATACGTTATATTTTTGATACGTTTCGGATGAGAAAATTCATATTCAATGTAAAACATCGAAAACGTACAGTTAAAACTAATACTAGAAACGTTCGAAAACTGTAAAATTATTATAAAATAATGTTTTCTCATTTTCTAATGCCTGTTGCGAATACAATAATTCACAAGTATGTATTTAGTGAAAATACTATTAATTAAACAGTTAAAATACATCTTCCGTTGTACTGATGCATTTGTTAAAAATAAGTTGGCTTTGCATTTTGTTTACCTACCTGTCATAATTGATTGTTGTCCGTATTACGTTTGTTTGGTAGTCTTTGAGTTAATTACATTTTGTGTTTACCTAAAAACAATATGGTAGGAGTACATTTTTCAAATAATGCAAAATTCGATGTACTGACGTATTACATTTTGTGTCAACGTAATTGTTCTGAAGCCGAAATAATGTATTTAAACAAATATCCAGAAAGGCGTCAACCTCACAAAAGAACTTTTCGCACATTAGCAGTTAATTTAAAAGAATATGGTGCGTTCAAAAAACCTGTAAAATCTCGCAAAAAACCTTGCAATGAAGAAAAAGCCAATACTGTTTTATTAGCTGTAACGGAAAATCCAGAGGTTTCTACTAGGAAAATTAAACAGGCAACTGGCATAGCCCATTCCACAGCTCATTATGTTCTAAAGAAGGAGAAAGTACATCCATATAAATTTAGAATTTGCCAAGGACTTCAACCAGGTGACCCAGAAAGACGTAAAATATTTTGAAAATGGTATACTCGTCAATCTCCAGGCAATGAATATTTTCCGAATAAAATAATATGGTCCAATGAAAGTATGGTTAATAATAATGGAATTTTTAATCGTAGAAATGCTCATTATTGGGGAAGAATAAATCCACGTGTCAGGTTGCGTTGACGCACCCTGTATGTAAGATGTTATAATGACGTGTATTACGTGTTTTGAGTACGGGTGTATTGAGTTTGAACGAAAAAAAAAAAAATTTTTGTGTGTATATGCATAATGTATGTGGGTGGGTGTTACGCCACTGGCAATTTAGGAGAAATATTATTCAGTATGCAGATACGTGTATTTGAATGTTATAGAGACATTGGTGTTGGAATAAATAGATTCTGATGAATGTAAATGTGAAAAGAAATTTGTCGATGGGACGATAATGGTTGCTACTGTTGACTACTTGATAAGAAATGGAATGTTGGAAGATAAAGGAGTAATCTTTGCCAGAAGATGTGAGTGTATAAGTGTAGAATGTTTTAGAAAATATGTAGAGAGAGACTTGGTATGTTTAATTGTTGATTATAGAAAGTTCTCGTAATGTTGTGCAATCAGTTTTTAAGAATACGTGTATGTATATAGGATTTGAGACCTTAGACTGTACTTATTTTTGCAAATGTTGCGGAAGGAGGACGAGCGCATGGAGAAAACGTTGAAAGTTGTGTAATGGTCCAGAGTGGCCACTGAATGAATGTGATGACGAAAATGGCTTCTTCATAAAGTAATTGAAAATTTGCAGGTAAAAAACAAACATGGCGATGTATTGTAGTTATAAGCGTGTTGTACAGAGGGTAGCATCAGTCGGCACTAAGAAAGTTTGATGAATACTATTGGGAATAAGCGGAAGTGACATGTTTAAAGATGGATGGCTTAAAGTATAAATAGGAAAGTCAGAGATTGACGTGAGCTTTTGGCTTTAGTTTGCTTTGTTTTGGGTTTTGGTGAGAGGGGCGCGCGGTGAAGTGTGAAATCAGAATGGGTTTTGGAGTTATATTTGGAATAATATTGAAGGCAGTCATTGTTTAAACAACTGCGTAACCCGAAAGGGGATGAATCGTATAAGACATTCATTAAAAAACAATTAATTAAATTGAGATTGAAGATAAAATCAGTTTGTTTATTTTCAAGAAAGTAAAAGTGCGTAAGCAGTTTATAAAATAACAGTTATTGTTACAGTGTTATGTGTGGCGCGTATTCTTGTGATATTTAGTTAAAATTATTTATGGGACCACCTTTAAGTAAACGAAATATTCATAATAAATTGAGCCAATGTTAAGGTAATTTTATATGACATTAAAAGTTTATTTGTGTTAAGGAAGGCTAAATTGTCCTAAAGGGAAAAACTTTTAAGAGGCAACCAAACGTGTACAGATTATTACGTTATTGAGTAATAACCTCGCATAGTTGGACTAATCGCGAGTGCAGAAAGGAATAAGTGGTTGTGGAATTGTGAAGTACTTGTTATGTGCCTTCAGGCAATTTAAGGATACAAATGGACTACAAATAATTGATTTACGGGAAGAAAGAAGAAAGAAAAGCGTAGGATTAATGGACAGTCTTTAAGTAAGAATTACATTTAAGAATTTTAAAAACTCAGATAAGCACGATTATTTTTTTGTTTAGTTGTAATTTGCGTATTGTTGTGTAATTTGTTAATAGTTTTGAAGGGAAAAGATAATCGGTCTCGAGTTATGTTGTATTGGTTGTTTTAGTAGTAAGAATTTTTGCAAAAACGCAAATTTGTATTGACAGTGGTTTATCAACCACGCTGTTGTGTATGTAAACATTTGTTTATTATTTTATGCAGGACAATATATATTTATCGTTAACTTTGATTCTGTTGTTTATTTAGCCAGTTATGAGATACATTTGTGACGTTTACTTAATTGGTGACCTAGTTTTCGACAAGTTAAATGTAAACTTTGCATATTTTGGTTTTAAGATTAATGAACAACCTGAACGGTTATATTTGCCAGGTTGATTACAAAAATTTTCATGTTAGTTTCTTTGAACGCAATACACTAATGACGGATTAGCTGTTAATAAAAATGTCATTAAGTCTTACTAAGAGATTGAGTTTTGAGAACTTACATATTTACGAATGTCACATACGATTCAGAAGTATTATAAGAATTAAATTAAATTTAAAAGATATCGTTCATGTTATGAATATTAAACCTTCAAGGATTATTCTCGTTTGACTGTTTTGCAGCACTTTATCACTATTATATTGGAGTAACAATTATTAAGCCGATGACATTGATTTTCTTTTGGTTAGGAATTTTAAAAATTAATTATCGATCATTGAATGAAGAACAATTTGTTCATTAATAAGTAGAAATTTAACTTTATATGTATACGAGGTGTATTCAAAAAGTTTCTAATAACCTGGGTAGTACTAAATATATTTGAGTTTGAGTTGAATTGTTTGGGACGAGTGTTTGTTTTAGAACCCTCGTGTGAGAGTTTACTTAGTAAGCACAATCCTATTTTCCACAATCAAGTAGGGTTAATTAACACCCAGCTTAAGGCAATTATTTTAGCGAAGTTTCGATTGTGGTGGCGCCTGGAGACATATTTTCCCGGACTGAGCTGTTTGAATATAGGTGTAAGGTGTTTGAGCGTATTAATCATTCATTTTACTTATTATTTCGACCACGCCCATCTCCCTGTTAGCTTGCTTGGCAACCCGCTTACATTAGTAAGCATACACGACGCCTAGTGCGGTTTGGACGTGTAACACACGTCTGTACAAAACGGCCAAACACCAACACCGTTTCGGATTTAATATGTGGGCTGCTATATTCGGTACTTGAGTTATAGGTCCTTTCATTTACCACAAGTCCTTAAATTCTGAACGTTACCAAATTTTACTCCAAAATGAATTAGAGATAGCTTTGAATGATTTGCCTTTCCAAGAAGTTGAAGGTTGTTGGTTTATGCAGGACGGTGCACCACTACATAATTCCAGAGCTGTCAGAGAATACCTGTCAGTTAGATTTCCAGAAAAATGTATTGGCACTCATGCAAATGTAGGCCAGCCGTTCTCCAGATATAACACCTTTGGATTCTTTTCTTTGGGGATACATTAAAATTACATTTATGCAAACGATATTGAAAACGAAAAAATTTTACAAAGATTAGTTCTCGAAGCGTTTGCTAGTATTACTCCTCAAATGCTGAAGAATGTTTTAGATGCTACAGTTAGAAGATGCTATTTATGTTTAGAGAATAACGGGAATCTTTTGAACATCTTTTGTGAGTTTATTAACCTTTAAAATAAATTTGTTTTATTTGTCTATCATTTAAAATTACAAAACATAATTTTATAATAATTTTACGGTTTTCTAATATTTCTAGTATTAGTTTTAACTGTACGTTTTCGATGTTTTACATTGAATATGAATTCAGAATCAAGGAGAGAATTTAAGTATGGCAAAAATAATTTTTTCGTGTATTTAAAAATATAAAGTTGATGATGGTTGCTAACAAACGAAACGTTGTATCAAAAATTGAATAACAGCATTAAGTAGAGCTAGAAAAGTGACAATGAAAATATGCTCTTCTTTTTTTGGTAGCTCTTCAAATAAGGTCAGAAAAAAATAAAAACGAAAATCAGAAAATTCAATTTTTTTCAAATATCTCAAAAACTAAAAGAGATATTCGAGTTCTAGAAAGACCATAAATACATCCTCTCAAATGCGTAACTTTTGTCCCATTTAACCGACCTTCCATCTCTTACCGTTTCCGAGATCCCCATAGTGGGCATCCTTATCTTGGACATATGTTTCGGCTATACAAATTGGATACCTATTATCAAAGGATAAAAGGTCAAATTATGAAACAAATGTCAGCATATTTATATTAAATTTCATTTGGGAAAGACAAACATTTTTAATTATGAATCTATACAAAGTGTAAAATTAGTGTGTAATGCTTATGTTGCTCCGTAACTATTTTAGATAGAGAAATCTTTAAACGTGAAAGTTGTGTATTAGCTTCTTCTCCGTAACCTAAAAATATCTACAATTCTACAGGGTGTTGCATTTTTGGATAACAGTGTCCAACTTAAATATTTTAAATTGAACACCCTGTATATTTTTAAATATTCTTATTCTGTAATCAATTGCCTATCTGGTAATGTTTTGTTTTTTAATTAGGATCAGCCGTTACAGAGTTATTCACCTTTTTAGGAAAAATATAACGTATGCAAACACGACAAATAAAATCTGCAGTGGCCACAACGTGACAGATTAATAAAAAATATTTGTCAAACGTTTGTCAAAATCATCTACTGTCATCCGAAAAAGTAAAAGTTAAATTCCGTTTTACAGGGTGATTTCTGAAGAGTGCTATCGTCAGCAAACCAATGGATGGGGTTAGTTGTTGAAGAAATAAGGTCATTTATGTACAGTAGAAAAAGTGTAGGCGCTATAACGGATCCCTGGTACTCCCGTTAATGCTAACTTTTGAAAAAAGCCATCAACTACGACACGTATTCGTCTTTATCAAGGAAACTAGAAACCGAGTTGATGAGCGTATCATTTAACAAACATGAGTTTGGCAAGTAAACACTTATGCCAAACTTGGTCAAATGCCTTTGAGATATCTAAAGCAACTACAACTGTTTCACCGGACTGCTCTACTGTATTGCTCCAAACTTGGGTCACATATGAAAGAAGATCACCTGTTGAACGACTTTGTAAACCCATATTGGTGGTCACTAAAGTTTGTTAGTTTCAAGGAACTAGCAGTTGCTGATTGATGACTTTTTCCATGATTTTAGACAAAATGGAAATGATGGCAATTGGTCGGTAAGTTGAGGGATCGATCATATTGCCTTTTTTTGGGAATAGGTTGAACATTTGCTAACTTCTATGATGAAGGGAATTCCCCAGAAGATATAGAGATCGTATAGAGCTTAGATAGGACTGGTACTAGTTCGGGGAACATTAATGAAATTAATAGAAGAAATACCAGAGCAATTTACAATAAGTGTTCAAACACACCGCCATTTTGTTGCAGGCACAGTTGTAGTAGTAGTAGTTTATTCTGAAGCATATACAACACTGTAGAATAGATAATTTAACAATACAAAGCATATGTACACATAGATATATAGGGTGCCCCAATAGTGCCTGGCGGGAAGATTGTGGGTTTATTAAGGAATATTTCTAAAGTTTGTTGAAGGGATGTGGTGGGGTATCCTTAAGGCTGCAAACCTAAAATATTTTCATTTGAATCGCAAAGTTTATACAGGGCGGTTTATATCCAAGTTGCATTTTTTCAATGGAACCCCCTGTATATTATTGCATATTTGGATTCCTTGGTCGCAATTCGTCATTTTTACAAAAAGTAGATGTCTGAAAAAAACTAAATATCGCTGTGATCACAAAACTTAGATGGCCATGGCTCTGCGATGTTACTGGACATGAAATGTTAACCAAACGGTCAAATTTGAATTGTTCTTGTGTTTAGAGAAATTACATTTGTCAATTTAGAAAATTTCAATCAATGGTAACTTGGTTTTTTCAAATGGAACAGCCATTTTTTCATTTTTGCATCAAATGCGGAATTTTTTTTACCTTTCCAACGATATAAATTAGTCAATATCTATCTTCGGTAGATTTCTTTTAATTTCACAATTTCTGATTAATTTGCTGCATTTTTCTTTGGTCTAGCTTAGCATATATAGATCTCAAAGATAGCTGTCTCAATACCCTTTCCTTTTATGAAGCCTTGCTGGTTTTTATTAAAAATTGTATGTTTCATAAAAAAAGAGACTATCTGTTGTAAATTAAACGTTCAAAAATTTTGGCTGCACACATAAGTATGGAAATTGGTCACTAATTATTTAAACTTGACTGAGTCACCCTTTTTGAGAATTGGTATTATTTTAGCTATCTTAAAACAGTTAGGAAATTTCCCTTCATCAAGAGCTAAATTAAAACCAACCAATAGTAAATTAGCAAATTCGTATCTACATTATTTAATAATAGTTATTGTATCTTGTCCATAGGAAGCTTCATTTTCAAATAAATTAATCGAGTCCACAATTTCTTCTACGGTACGTGGTGCAAGGAATATTGACGTAGAGAGAGACGGACACGAGCTATTAAGGTACATATTAATAGGCTGAAACTATAGTAGCATCAGAAAAATTAAAATAGTCGTGAAATATAGTTGCAATTTCAACTTCGTTCCATAAATGAACGTTGAACAATCAGCATGTCATGGGTCACTTCATATCTTCGCTAGTAATGGGAGGAGTGTGGTACACATTGTCCTTTATACAGCCCCAAAGGAAAAAATAGATGGGTCTGGAGACCTAGCAGACCAGTTCTATGAACCACCTCGTCCAATCCAGCGACCAGGGAATCTAATATTTAAAAAATTTCGAACATTCGTCGTCAAATGTGGAGGTGCACCATCATGTTGGTACCACAATCCCAGGGACGACATTTTCAGGGACATGTTGCAGTAAATCGTACAATTTATGTTCAAGAAAGTGGAGATACATTTGACTATTAAGATGTTTCTCAAAAAAATGTGGACCAACAACTTGTGTCCCGACAATTTCCACCCCACACGTTTATTGACCACTGATGTTGATGATCAACTGCTCTCAGGAATTCGGGCTTATCGGTAGCGTAATGATGGAAAGTTCGCTGATTAGAGAAGCCTCTGTTACTAAAAGTCCAGAAAATCTGGTTTGGCATTCAATTTATTTTATTATTAACCCACTCATCAAAATTCTAACGTATCTTTTGTTAATATATCGAAAAACATTAACTTTCACTAAAAAAGTGTAAAAACACCTAATATAAAGATAATTCAAGTGTGTGTAATATTTTTGTTGGGTAATAAATAAACCTTGAATATGGTACTTCAAAAAGGGCCTTAACTTACTGTGAATATATTGTCAACTATCCGCAATGGAGCATGTACACCTTTTGTATTCATTGTTTCCTTCCCTAGTTGCTTTTTCCCATTTTATTTCTGCTTCTTACAAACGTGACTAATGTTCCTTTTTTCATTAAGACGTGGTCAACGGGTAGAGGTCCACGTCCCTTTTTGGTATTTCTGCGATAATGCGTCCCTCTAATTACAATTTCATCTTGCAATGAAGATCCAATCCTCCATTTTTGGATTCTTATATAAGTTGTGGTTCGTTTTGAGGGGTATGTATATTTATTTTTAGACAATTTTTGACATTTGCATTTTTAAGTCATAAAACATGTTTCCCTCATTTTCTTTCGCCTCACTTCTTTCCTTTTAATTCTTTATAGTTCATAGATTCCTGTATGTCAATTATTCATACTTTCCTTATACCATTTTTGAGCACTGTGCAAACAAAATAAACATTCACTCATGATGCAATGCGTGAAAACACCGACACTTGCCCGCACTATCACTTTTTCTAAATATGTTTTAGTAATTTTGTGGGTCAACTATTAATGGCAATGTCAAGATCCAGTGTGAATGCAAGATCCACTGTGAATGTCAAAATCGTTAACGTTAAAGATGTGGAATTATCCCAGATTTTTAACGGGGAGCAACAATTGTGTGCAAATGATATATACTTGAGCCATAAAACTGTTTGATGAAGAAAATGTTTGTAATACAAATTATGAATTAAAATAAATATTTTCAGTGTAACAAAATATTGTTAATAACAATTCTATGGTAATTATGTAACATTAAGTTACGTGTTTGATCATACAACTCAGTAAAGCTGTTTGATAATAATAATAATAATAATATTTATTGTGCAGCATGAGTACTTAAGTACACTTACACTCGTCCGGGTAAAACAAACATATTACAATACATATAATAAGTTAAAAAAAAAACAAACAATAAAATTACGAACGAACTAACATTCAATTGACTTAGAATTGATGGAAAACTCATCAAATGAATAAAATGCATTGTTTACAAGAAAATTCTTGATTTTACTTTTAAATTCCGCCATCGGCAATTCTCTTATACCCAGTGGTAGTAAATTAAAAAATGCTTGAGACTAATACCACACATTATATTTGATAGAGTTGATAATGTTGACTATTTAATTAAAGATTTTTTTAGGTAGTAATCGATACAGTTTATAAGATTTAAACAAATTTATATAGTAATTATGAACATAAAATTACATGGCTCGTTATAAAATATTATTTGTGTACAAAATTATGTATAAGATTCCGAAGATTTAACCAAAGTTATATGGAAATTATGTAACATTGAGGTTTGTGTTTGAAGATGCAAAACCCTTTGATAGCTGATAACGTTATTAAATGTGCAATTTAATATAAGTTTAAAATAAATAAAAAATATCTTTGCAAGTTTTAATAAATAACCAGTTGAAATAAACAAATTTAAACAAAATATTTAATTATTATAAGTTTTGTTATGAACAAATAAGTTCAAAAGTATGTAATTAAAAATTATTAATTTTATTAAATTTTGTCATACATAAAGAAAAAATTTACATTGATTGGGGCTTGTATCTGTATAGGTCAGTTGGTTAGAGCGGTACTCTAGCAAAGTAGATGTCGTGGGTTCAAATCCTACTCGATGTAAACTTTTTATTTATGTATTTAAAAAATTTAAAACGTTTAATGTTTGGGTATTTGTATTTTATGCATATTGGTAATAGATTTTGTTAAATTTATATCAAAAATTACCATCGTTAATTATATGGAAAACAATCAGAAAATCGTCACGCTAAATGATTTAAAGGAAGCAAGTATAACCACACTGTTTTATTGTTAAACTTAGAACTGCCAAATGTCATTGTCAAATATATCAGTTTTGCTAAAGCAACACTATGCTATCAAGATCGTAATTTAGGTATTAAAAATGATGCATAAATCATTTCTAGTTGAACAATGTTGTGAGTTTTGTTAAAAGTCTTCGCAGGTGTTAATTCTAGTTTTATAAATTATAAGGTGCTCTCGAATTCTATCTTTGATGGGTTGTCGGCATAAAAGACTGTTTAAGTACACATTTCTGTAAACCTATGTATTAATCAAGTTAGATTTGTTTATGAAACTAAAATCAATTAGTCTGATAATGAATTACATGTAGATTTATCCCAGGTAAGTTTTATTTATTAATGGTTAGCTTATCCGACGTGCTTTGCAACGTCCTTTTTCCCTACCTTTTTCATATAAAAAATGAACTCAAAAACACTCCTCTACTGAAAAGCCTCTATATGCCAAATTTAATTAAAATTGGTACAGCCGTTCCCAAGTTTATCCACTACGCCCTCCCCCATTTTTTCCAAATAAAAAAATAGATAACGCAAAAATACTGGCCATTCCCAAAAACCGCTATACCGTATGTAAATCAAATAGGGGCCACCTCTGTAACTTTTAAACCGGTCGTTAGATTTTGTTCAAGTTTTCATGGGTTATATTAACCAGTTTGGGATTTTTTTACATAAAAAAACAATATGAACGACTTCCATTTGCACCGGAAATAAAAAAGCTGAAAATTTAAATGGAACAACCTGTATATTTTTACATGTTTAGATTCTACGGCTTCAAATACATACAGTGCATCTGCCAAATGTCAACTCAAACGCCATTTTACTTTGACAGAGTCGGCTTCAGGAGCATGTTGTATTGATAAAAATTAGAAAATTAAAAATTACTGCTTTATTTAGGAACTAAGCAAATTACTATGCATGTCGTTTTACTAGTACTTGAAAGAGCTATTTAATGTACAGATGTACGTTTCTATTGAACAGTGAGTTTTAGTTTAAAACCGTAATTTTAAATTTGATCGTTAACAAACTTCACAAAAATTAATTATTAGGAAAAATAATATTGTGGGGCTAATTGTATGCCAATTATCTATAATTTAGATGACCTCTTAATGATCTGAAATTAAAAAATGTTTAAAAAAATAAAATTAAAATGGCGCTTGAGTTGACATTTGACAGATGAACTGTATGTATTTTAAGAATTTTAGAATCCAAATGTGTAAAAATATACAGTGTTCCATTTAAATTTTCAGCTTTTGCGCCATTTACGGTGAAACCAGAAGTCGGCCATATTGTTTTTTTATGTAAAAAAAATCCCAAACTGACACTAATATAATCCACCAAAATTTGAGCAAAATCTAATTAGCCATTCAAAGGTCTCAGTGGCCTCTATTTGATTTACCAGTATACCAAATTTTATTAAAATTGGTTATCGATTCTCACCTTTTTAATATAAAAATAGATAACATAAGCACTGCAAAAGCCTTTATTTACCAGATTTTATTGAATTAGTTTAATCGTATATATATATATATATATATATATATATATATATATATATATATATATATATAAGATAAATAAATACTAATTGAGGTTGCAGTCAAAGTAGATAAGGCCAAGAAAGTAAAACTTTGTTGCTGAGTGAAGCTTTCAGAATTCTTTATTCCTTTATCAAGACAAATATATATATATATATATATATATATATATATATATATATATATATATATATATATATATATATATATATATATATATATATAGTGTTCAGAATGATGGTCAAATATTTTACTGAGTATTCTACAATCCATTTTCAATTTGGGTCCTCCTGTTGAGATATTGGAATTTCAAAATGGCGAAAATAACTTTTTTCTTTTTCTTAAAAACGGTTAAACTTAGAAATTTCAACTTTGGTACTCATTGTCAGCTAGTCGAATGCTATTTTATGGTAGTGTCTATTCTTTGGCTGATGTATCTGGAGGGCGGGAAACTTTTCACTCTTACCATTTTTCATGCAACCAACAGTTTGCGCGGAAAAAAATGAAAATAGAGATTAAGATCAGAAATTGAGAAATAAATAGTTTAATCAATTATTAACAATATAAACAAATGAAAATAAATTTATCTGGTCCCGTAATTAATAATAATAATTTACAAAAAGTGTTCAAAATGGCCTGTTACACATCGTCAGCTAGTCGAATACTATTTTGTGGTGGTGTCGATTCTTTGGCTCATGTATCTGGAGGGCGGGAATCAGCAACCCCTAGTTTTATTTCTTTCAGAACGTTTTCCTGCAATGGCTGATTTTAACAAAACTTTTTTTACATACTACACCTAATTTTAAAACTTTTTTTACTCTTGTCATTTTTTCATACAACCAAGTTTTCGCGGAAAAAATAAAAGTATGATAAATAAATAGTTTAATCAAATATTTCGCCATTTTTTTTTTCGCACAAACTGTTGTATGAAAAAATGACAAGAATGAAAAAAAGTTTTAAAATTAGGTGTAGTATTTAACAAAAAAGTTTTGTTGAAATCGGCCATTGTAGGAAAAAGTTCTGAAAGAAATAAGACTAGGGTTTGCTGATTCTCTCATCAGCCAAGAATAGAATCACAAAATAACATTCGACATGTGACATGTCAAAATTGAAATTTCTAAGTTTAACCGTTGGCAAGAAAAAAGAAAAAATATTATTTTCCGCCATTTTGAAACTCTAATCTCAACAGGACCCAAATTGAAAAATTTTATGTGAATATCCTCTCTAAAATGGCTTTAGAATACTCTGGTAAAATATTTGACCATCATTCTGAACACTATATATATATATATATATATATATATATATATATATATATATATATATATATATATATATATATCAGTAATCTTGACTGACTAATTTAGATAAATAATTACTATTGAGTTGCAGTCAAAGTGATAAGACAGTAAACTAAAATTTGTTGTGCGTCGAGCTTTCAAATTCTTTATTTATCAAGACAAACTAACGTGAGTCATTAATTAAATTGACATATACAATAAAATTTTTAACACATAACAAAACATCGCCACTAGTCAACGATAAAGTAATAGTAAGATACTATGTTTTTGTTATGTTATTTTATATGTAATAGTGACTACGTTATTTTATAAAAGATAAAGATATCAAAACAAATTTCTATCTATTTGACTGCAACATATTATTATATATATATATATATATATATATATATATATATATATATATATATATAATATAATGTACCAGAAAATTGAAAATGATTGAATATTATACATGCATAAATTAGAATTGTTTTAGTTTTATAAAAGTATAAAGCGTATCTATGAGAAATAATTCGAAGTTGTTAAACATAATTTTTACATTGATAAAACCCGCCGTGTTAATTAAATCTATATTTAGAGTTATGTAATATTGATAGACACTGGTATTTGTCATTTGTATAAATAAAGAGAAGTACTTTTATCTGCGTAATTTGATCACCTGACTTGAAATTGAATTAGTAAGTTGCAGTGGTTATTTCATGAAATAAAAAAGAAAAAATAATTAACGAATTCTTCTTATAACGGATCATGGGAGATATGCATACTGACTGATTAAGGTGTATATTATCTGCCTGTATAAAATTTAAATAAGATATTTTTGTATCTAGATACACTAAAGAGAAATTATTTTAGGTAAAGGAAGACGAATCCGGTACGCTAGAAGCCGTTCAAATAATCCAATCTACAACGATAATGGTACAAAAAGCAAAGGATACATACACACAAAAAGGTTTAGAAGTAGAAAAATTAAGAAAAGAGAATAATTCACCCAAAGAAATAGAAAAGGCAGAAGCTAAATTGAAAAAGGCGCAAGAAGATTATCGTTCGTATGTCGAAAAATATAATAGCGTTAAAGACGATTTTGAACGTAAAATGTCTGTTACTTGTCGTCATTTTCAAGAATTAGAAGTTACACATTTAACACAAATGAAAGAATTTCTGAATTCATATGCTCAAGTTGTTCAATGGACACATGATCAAATGGGACAAGTTCATTCGGAATTTAAAAGGCAGTGTGTGGAATTTACTGTTGATCGTCTACTTGAGCAATTTGTGTTAAGTAAATACACTGGATTAGAAAAACCTGGTACGTTTATTACAATTTCCCCAATTATTGATTGTTTGTACGTAAATATTCCTTAACAAACTTTTACAGATGCTCATTGAATTGGTTTTAAATTAAAAACGTAAATACTAAATTTCTCTAAGGTGTAACAAACATTTTAGAAATAGTTTGTTTATGAATCGTTATGTTGTTATTTGATCTTTGTTTGAGCCTTGGACCACTCTATATCACATGTTACGGAAACCAGAACTTAATATTAGTCCAACGTGGGCGTAACATCCGACTTTATTTTTGCAATTTTCATTACACAAATGTTACCGTGATTTGCAAATCATATGAAATATTGGTTGAATTGTCAGTTTACAAAGTGAACGGTTACTTTTGATTGGTTTTAGTAAGTTTATATATTATTTTAATTCAATCAGAATCCCATAATGCAAATTCAGCATTTTATTGCTCCATGTTATACACCATGCAGAATAGTGTACTGTTGTGTCCCAAATTCGAGGCGTATCATTGGGATCTCGAAAACGGTAAGAGATAGAGAAACGGTTAAATTGTGGCAAAGTTGCGCATTTAAGGGAACAATAATTAGACGCGATCAGATTTCAAATATTTTCTTTTGTTTTTAAGATAATCGAAAACAAGTGATTTCTCAGATTTTTTTTTTTTTGTAGAACCATTCTTCATTGTCAATTTTTATTGTCTTTAATATCATGTCATCTATATATACATCTGACGTTTCGGATTCTCACATTCATCAACTTAATTTTTTTAAATATAAACTTGGATTTTTTTTTTAACTTTACAAATCACTTATTTCAATGTGGTTACCATAACGTATACTAAGTTTGGTTAGAAGATTTGTTTCGTACCCAGACAGTCATCATCAAGCTCCTAATATAATTATAATTGTTTTCAATACGGCCCTGTAATTTTTTAAAGAATTTTTGAAGATTTTTATTCTGATGATCATCATAACATCTACTGGAAAGAAGTTGAATATTCGTTTTATATAGAAAACGCAATAAGAACATTGCAAATATTCAAAAAAGGAAATTCTGACTTATAATTGCACAAGAGGTTTGTATTTTACCGAGTAAATTTGTGTTGTTTAATGAAAATAAGTTTCCTAACAATTAGACGAGAAAAACGGTCAACTATTAAAAATGCGACAACGGTGGAGCATTTTTAGGTTGACAGTGTTTTCAGTCAAATTTGTAAAGGAAACAGATTTGAATTTAAACAACAGAAAGGACCACACACTTTTCTTATGCAAACGAGAGCACCGTCAAATTGTCTGAATTTTTGATATGTAATAGTACTTGATGTTCTGATCAAAAGTCTTCATGGGCCCAATTCTATCTTATGGCTAGTTTTCGATATACACGGCGTTGAAGTTCAAGATCCCAATATTTTTAAAATGTGTACCAAAAAGTCCCTTTTAAATATTTTTGAAAGTTTTTGGCTGATATATGTAGCCAAAATACACACTTAATGGTCAAAATAAAAATATTGATAGTTACAGGGCGATTTAAGCTGTCACAGACATTTTTTGGATAAATCATGTATTTTTACATTGCAAATATAGCCTAAAATAACATTAAAAAAAAAGTTCCGTCATAGTTTCTGAATATTTGATGTCCTCGTTCAAAATTCCTGATGATAAAATTATGGCTACTTTTCGAGATATTAAACGTTTAGTCTTTAAAATACCAATTTTTATAGTAACAAAAATTAACTACAAAATAAGGGAAATGTTACAAATTATTTATTTTCACATACTGCGTTAGGTTATGGTACTATTTTATTGTTTAAAGGTAGACTAAAAGAGTCTACTACTCAGGCTGATCCCACTTGTAAGATGACTAAATCCATAAATCCAAAACAAATGCTAAATAATAGAAACTAGGTACATATTACCTACTTATTTTATAATTAAAAAAATCCTACACTTCAATATGGGTTATTAATTGGGTTTTACAGATTATGCACTCGTGTATACCTATATGGTAGGTGCAGAAGGGCTGTTCATTTGATTGGATTACAGGTAAGTCAAACAGTGACATATATGATTTTTTCTTATTGAACCTATAATTTAGATGTTACGCTCGTTTCCACACCACCCGTGAGGTACAGCCTTTGGCGTGTTTTTTTTTAAGTGGTATCCCCTGTAGGCCTATTCCACTGATATTTATTGTTAAAGCTATGGGAAAAAACTGTAGTTACTTTATGAGGCTACCACTCATAAATTAAATTAAAGAAAAAGAAGTCCAAATAAAGGATTAACAAGCAAATGACTGATTCAATTGAAAAAAATCTTTGCGTAAGTGAGAGGCAAACATTAGAGATTACTAAACTAGTGACTTGTCTTGAAGAATAATTAAAAAGTAATTTTATAAAGTCATCAGATCATGTCTTAACTTAACAAGAAATACGAGTAAATCTTTTCATCTAATATTTCTTATATACAGGGTGTGGCGCGAAGAGTTTTGATTAAAAGTAATGTCGGATACAGTTATGTTAAAAATCTGAAATTATGAAGCTGTAGGTTTTGGAAGACGCTGAGTTCAAATATAACATTGTCCTGAATGCGGCACTTCCGGTTATACCGGAAGTAAGCGTCAACTTTGTTATTTTAAATGGAACATAATATTTTTTATTTTATTTTCAAATTCTGCATGAAATTCTAGATAAAATTTGTGCATAATGTCCTATACCAAAAATGAAATATTTTCGAGATACACAATGCACAATTTAAATCATTTATAGGTTGCTTACTTTAAATAGAACACCCTGTATTTTATTACATTTTCCGCTGTATTTTTTTAAGCCAATTCGTTTGGTATCAGTATTCTCTATACCTAAATCCAACCACTTTTGAGATATTTCATTATCTTAGTTAAAACATAACAACACTTAATTATTTCAACATTAGTAAAGGGTAGGCCATGATTTCCATTATTTAAGGTGATATTTTGTTATATTTTCATAAGTTATTAATTCTGAAAGGTAACCAATAGCCTGAAAGGATTATTAATTGTGGATATCATTAAAAATGTTGACTAGGTATTTTGTATTAATTTAATTAGATAACTTACAAACAAAAATAACTTCAGTGTTCAAAATTAGCACCATCTGCTTCTAAACATTTATGAATCCTTTTCATTAAGTTATGTCTTGTAATTCTGGAAATATGGTCGGGTGTTAGAGAATTAAAAGCAAGTAAGACTCTCTGCATCATATCTTCTTTTGTCGTAACAGGTTTGGAAAATACCTGATTTTTAATGTAACCCCAAATACCAAAATCCTGAGAAGCCAAATCAGGAGAGCGAGCTGGCCAACGAAACGGACCCTGATTGGCAATCCATCTATCATCAAACATGTCGTAAAGATGCTGAGCAACAGGCCTAAAGTTATGAGGTGCTCCATCTTGCTGATACCAAGCTGAAGCCGCCTCTCCATTTCTTAAAGTATGTAACGCCGGTCGTATGGCTTCTTCTAAAATGTGGCAATATCTTGTACCATTTAAATTTTCATTATAAAATTTTAATGCTAAAATTTTATCGTCTTTTATTGCACAAAAAACATTAAAACTCCAACTATCTTGGAAATAACGTTCTCTACTAACATGTGGATTTTCATTAGACCAAAAATGGGAATTATGTCGATTAAATAATCCATTTTTGCTAAACTTTGCTTAATCACACCATATAACTTTTTTTATGAAGTTTTCATCCTCTTGGGTCTTTATTAAGAACCATTCACAGAATTCTACCCTGCGAGGAAGATCACCTAATTGTAAGTGTTGCACCAATTGATATGAAAATGGTTTCCTTTTTGTGAAAATGCGATGAATTGTTCTCGTCGACAAAGTAAGATCTCTATCACAGTCTCTAATGGAGGCATTTGGAGAGGCCGTAAAATAACCCAAAACATTAATTTCGTTAATGTCACTGTCCACTAGTGGTTTATTTTTATTAATTTTTGTCTTAAATTGACCAAACTGACGGCAGTTTTTAAGCAATCTTCTTACAATATCACCAGTTGCATTTGGTCGATTTGGATATCTTTCTGCAAAAACACGGCAAGTCCGTTCAACAATTCTATTACACTCGCCATAAATAATAATAAGATTTAAAAAATCATCATTAGTAAATCCTACATTTGCCATTATTTACTATGAAATACAAACTGGTAAAGAAAACTGTCAAAACAACATAAACAATTAACGTTCTAACTATCAAATCTTTGACAGCCATGGCCTACCCGTTACTAATGTTGAAATAATTAAGTGTTGTTATGTTTTAACTAAGATAATGAAATATCTCAAAAGAGGTTGGATTTAGGTATAGGGAATACTGATACCAAACAAATTGGCTTAAAAAGATACAGCGGAAAATGTAATAAAATACAGGGTGTTCTATTTAAAGTAAGCAACTTATAAATGATTTAAATTGTGCATGTTGACGGCTAAGTTTAAAACACCCTGTATGAAATATCAATGAGATGGATATATGGAGTTAACGGGCAAGCGCTTGTTGTTTATTGGTGACAATTTCACGTCACTAGCTTCGTTATTAATGGAGATATTGTTATTCAATGTGGACTAGGATTTTTTCAAAATTTTAAGAAAAATTGAAATATCTCGAAAATACTTCATTTTTGGTGTAGGACATTGTGCACAAATTTTATCTAGAATTTCATGTAGAATTCGAAAATAAAATAAACAATATTAGGTTCCATTTAAAATAACAAAGTTGACGTCTACTTCCGGTATAACCGGAAGTGCCACATTCAGGACAATATTATATTTGAACTCAGCATCATCCAAAACCTACAGCTTCGTAATTTCAGATTTTTAACATAACTGTATCCGCCATTACTTTTAACCAAAACTCTTCGCACCACACCCTGTATTGTTCAGTTTGTTCACACAATGCATACAGTTCTTGAAAATTTTCTTCCGAAATTGACGTTAAATATTTAAATTCCTCTAAACTAAATGAATTTATATCTTCCCAATTTTTAACATGAGTATTTGAATTAGCAGTTCTTAAACGGGACAAAATCGACTGAATATTATTTAGAAAATACAGTCTATTCACAAAACGCAATCCACTACGTAAATTATTTATTAAAAAATCTGAATTATCTAGGTATATTTCACATATCTTCAAATGTTCTGGTACATAAATATTAGAAACTAGAAATATATTTGCTCTACACTCTGGACATAGTTTTCTTACATTACCTTGCACATTACTTATAATGCAACCACGTACTGAATTGGCAATTAAAACATTAAGTCTGAGGCAATTCGGATTATTTTGAATCCGTCTGAGGTCCCCTGTAATTGCCTGATAACAATTTAAACAGCACTTTGCTTCATGTAGATTCTCATCCGCAGGATGTCCAGCAGTTTGTCGTCTATAAGTTGCCATGTTTAGAAAATCTAAGTTACCTCCTTCGTTTAAAGGCGTTGAACTAGAAAGTTTCTGTTACACACATCACAATTTTTTCTATTTGCAAAAGCCATATTGCTGCAATATTTAGTTGAAACACTAAAATTTTAAAGAAAACAATAACAGAGATATGTATTATAAACGATTCCAAATGAGACTTAAAAACTCAATGACAAGTAAATCTTCTTTTATTTATCATAGCACACTAGATAAATATACCTATACAAGAATACCTACATAATGTCTTTACTTGGGTAGTCATCAATATTAACAATTTAATAATAAAATAGTTTCCATTAAATGTGTAAACTTTTATGAAACATGTACAGCTTGTTCAAACCGCTTTAGCTAGCATTAATATAGTTTGAGACTTATCTGATCTTGTCGATTTTTTAGTCTCTGAATTACTTTATCGTTCACAATAAATGAAGGCATTTGCATTGAGTTTTATAATAATTGTCATTTGCAGTTGTTTTGACTAACTTTATTGTTTTATTTAAAATTGTAGTGTTTGAACTAAATATTTTAAGAAATATGGCAGATGTAAAAAAAATAAAACGTTATGTTTGGGATTGAAACTTTTAAGAGTGACTTACGATGGGTTTAAATACAGAAAATTTTTTTTAACATGGTAACTTATAGAGAATCACAAGAGAATCTTGTTTCAATTGTTATCATGCAATTGTAGAGGACATCAGATAGATTGAAAATAAACAAAATTGTCCCAGACTTCGTAAGGCGCAAGATATAATGTAAGAAAAATATCAACAGAGAGTAGAGTAAATATTTTTTGATTTCTAATATTTATGTACCTCATCATTTGAAGAAATTCATCTAGATATTTTAGATTTATTTGGACTTCATCTTCATTGTTTAATTTATGCTTATTATTATCAAATGTGTCCTTATAAAGTATCTACGGTTTTCAAAAATTACCACAAATATGTGATCATTCTACAATAATATCAGTAGAATAGTCCTACAGCGCTTACCACTTAAAAAATGCGCCTAAAGGCTCTACCTTACCTACATCTAAATTATAGGTTCAATAAAAAAAACTCAAATATGTCACAGTTCGACTTACCTGTCATCCGATCAAGAGAACAATCCTTTCTGCATCTACCATATAGGTAACAAGTGCATAATCTGATTTTTGAATTTATCTTCCAACTTTAAACCTTTTTTGTAATGGAGCATTGAATGGCTCTGTATTATATGTAAAACCCAATTAATAACCCATATTGAAGTGTAAGATTTTTTTTATTATAAAATAAGTAGGTAATATGTACCTAGGTTCTATAATTTAGCATCTGTTTTGGATTTGTGGATTTAGTCATCTTAGAAGTGGTGTCATCCTGTAAGTATGACTCTTTTAGTCTACCTTAAAACAATAAAATAGTATCATAATCTAACGCAGTATGTGAAAATAAATTATTTGTAACATTTTCCTAATTTCTGTAGTTATTTTTTGTTACTATAAAAATTGGTAATTTATAGACTAAACGTTTAATATCTCGAAAAGTAGCCATAGGATATAATTTTACCATCAGGAATTTTGAACGAGGACATCGAGATGTACAGGGTGGCCAACTAAGAATGTGAGGTACTGTATCTGGGGAACTGTCTATCGTAGAGGCTTGCGCAAAAAAAAGTTATTACTAAAACGGCCAATACAAAAACCTGGAAAATATTTTTTAGTTTCTGAAATGGCCGCTAGGGGGCGTAACTGCAATCTTGAATCTAAAAAAGTGATGTTTCTGTGAATTATGCTATATTAACCTAATAAAAAAATAACTGATCTTTAAAGTCGAGGATAATCTGAACTTTTTTTTTGGCACTTTTTGACGTATGTCTAAAAATAAAGTATTCTAAGGTTTCCTTAAATAACCCCCTGTATCTTGGAAACGGCTAAGCCGATTTTGACAAACTTGGGCGCGTTGAAATGAACTATTCTTGGGCTACAAATGTTGTAATATTTGAAGTTTTGTTAGTTTCACATGTCGTCGCTAGAGGGCTTTGTTCGATATTCCGACAGAAACGGTTAATTTTCGCAAAAAAATGCATTGGTATGACTTTTTTTTATGAACAAGTAGCTAAATGATGCCTAAACAAGCTCCTAACCTAAAATATCGGCAAAGAAAACTTTACACAAAAATCCCTTGAATTTTTATTTTTTTTAACTATATTTTTCTGGAATTGTTTCTGTTATGTAAGTTGTGGCCCTAAAAAGGACCGATTTAAAGGAGGAAGGTTTCTATTGCCGTAAATGCTCGAAATGCTGACCATCACGCTCTATGCATTGTTGAAGCCTCTCATGACTAGCAAAACTGCAGCTTCACTTTCGGCTGTCGGTATGTTACGTATTGCGTTACGAATCCGGTTTTTCATATCTTGTCTAGTAGTAGGTTGAGTCCGAAACACGATGTCCTTTAAGCGCCTCCATAAATAAAAATCGAGGCAAGTTAAGTCTGGCGATCGCGGAGGCCATGGAAACATACTTCCTCTTCCAATCATGTGCTGGTCAACAATCCAACTGCAAAAACAATTTTTGCCTTGTTTCCAGAGGCACATCTTCCCACAACAACGGTAATTGATTGGCCAAAAAGTCAAGGAATACATTGCCATTTAGGGTTGCTCGAAAAAATATGGCCCAATAATTCTGCCTCCCAGTATGCCACACCATACATTTAAACTCCAACGTCCTTGGCGCTGAACTTCACGCAACCAATGGGATTTGCTGCAGACCAATAATGCATATTGTGCAGATTGACTCTCCGTCACTACTGAAGGTGGCTTCATCGGTCCAAAGAATTTGAAATAAAAATTCTCTATTTTCGCGTATTATGCCTAACATCCAATGGCAATAGTCTAACCTTCGATCAAAATTTTCCTCTTTCAAGGCCTGATTCAAAACGACATGATATGGGTATATTCTTAAAGTAATTAAAAAAAGTTTAAACGAATACCTATATATTTGTATGGCCATTAGAACTTACCTATGGTCCTTCAAAATATTTTGAACCGTTGTCCGTGATATGCCCAACTCAGTGGATTATGCTCTTGTGCTAACATGAGGATTTTCTTCAATATAGCCCAGTACACGGTTAATATTTCCCTTGTGTTCTTCCAATTCTTTGTCGTTGAAACGTAGGCCGAAAACTACCATTGGCTCGTAAGCTCGCCACTAATTGGGGAAAAACCCTTACTTCGTAAGGACGCCGATTTGGATATCGAACCGCGTAAACTCTTTTAGCTACTGCGGCATTCTGAAGACATTCAAAATAAACCGCAAGCATATCAACAGCTTCATTATTCGTAAAACGCATTTTGAAAGCTCAAAGTAACGTGAAAGTATTGACAACTATTGACAATTTGAGGATTATGTATGTTTTGTTTAGGTATCTGTTTCCATTGCCTGCTTCTATTAATTGTATTTTTCGTACATATACATAATGAATATGCATTTAAACAAACAAAAAATAGGCCTTTCGTATAACTTTTAGCATTGCTTACTTGCCCGTAGTAATTTCAAAAAGGGTGATTTTATTCTGGTGAATAAATTTACAAACATTTAAAATCGCAATTTCTAGGTTACCTATTCAACCTATTCAAAGCCGAAATTGAAGCTGCAGTTTTGTCTACCCATAAGAGGTCTCAGCTATGCACAGAGTGATGGTCAGCATTTCGAGCATTCACGGGGGCATTAAAAACCGTCCTCCTTTAAATCGGTCCTTTTTAGAGCCACAACTTGGCATAATAGAAACAATTCCAGAAAAATATAGTTAAAAAAAATAAAAATTTAAGAGATTTTTGTGTAAAGTTTTCTTTGGCCGATATTTTAGGTTAGGAACAACATATCGAGATGCGGTTTTCGCGAGCTTGTTTAGGCATCATTTAGCTACTTGTTCATGAAAAAAAGTCATACCAATGCATTTAATTTTTTTGCGAAAATTAAACGTTTCTGTCGAAATGTCCAACAAAGCCCTCTAGCGACGGCATGTGAAACTAACAAAACTTCAATTATTTTAACATTTGTAGTCCAAGAAAAACTCTTTTCAACGCGCTCAAGTTTGTTAAAATCGGATTAGCCGTTTCGAAGATACGGGGGGTGATTTAAGGAAACATTTGAATACCCCCCACCACTTTATTTTTAGACATACGTCAAAAAGTGCCAAACAAAAAAAGTTCAGATTATCCTCGACTTTAAAGATGTTATTTTTTTATTAGGTTAATGTAGCAGAATTCACAAAAACATCACTTTTTTAGATTCAAGATTGCAGTTACGCTCCCTAGCGGCCATTTCAGGTTTTTGTATTGGCCGTTTTAGTAATAACTTTTTTTTTTGCGCAAGCCTCTACGATGGATAGTTTCTCCCAGATACAGTACCTCGCATTCTTAGGTGGCCACCCTGTACACTATATTAAATATTCAGAAACTTTGACGGAACTTTTTTTTTAATGTTATTTACGCTATATTTGCATTGTAAAAATACATGCTTTATCCAAAAAAGATCTGTGACAGCTTGAATCGCCCTGTAACTATCAACATTTTTATTTTGATCATTAAGTGTGTATTTTGGCTACATATATCAGCCAAAAACTTTCAAAAATATTTAAAAGCGACTTTTTGGTACGCATTTTAAAAATTTCGTGCTCTTGAACATCAACGCCTTGTATATCGAAAACTAGCCATACGATAGAATTGGGCCCATGAAGACTTTTGATCAGAACATCAAGTACTATTACATATCCAAAATTCAGACAATTTGACGGTGCTCTCGTTTTGGCATAAGAAATGTGCGTGGTCCTTTACACGGTATAAATACAAACCTCGAGTGTAATTCGGCAGGACAATTTAACGAACAAGAAATTTTGAAACATCAATGTAGTCGTTGAGTGATAATATAAACAGAGGAACAAATACATGTTAATTTTTATGTATCATTTTATCCAGCCCTGAAGTAGATGGCATTGAATTTACACTTGGCGCCATCTACCTGCGGTCCAGCTTTTATGTGGAACTAACT
The DNA here is from genome assembly GCA_036346205.1 of Vesta saturnalis. Lineage (NCBI taxonomy): Eukaryota > Metazoa > Arthropoda > Insecta > Coleoptera > Lampyridae > Vesta > Vesta saturnalis. The sequence goes on from JARFJB010000793.1 coordinate 2,890,639, forward strand.
GCTATCCAATTACAGAGATTACAGATTATATTGCAATGATTCGTTCGAAACGTATGTCGCAGACGTTCTCTAAGACGAAACAAAGTGTGAAGTTAATTCCTTTATTAACTAACATAAAATATATTAAGAACATAACAATGTAATGCATATTGTGTGTTCAATATTTCTTACATCTTACGGTTTCTTATTAACGTATGGTCGTGCAACTTATTAGTGAAATAATAGAATAACAATAATGTTTATTACAGAATAAAAATTGTACGAGTTATTTTTATTACGAAAATGCGATCGATTTGTAGATATATTAATTGTACAAATACTCGACATAAAAATTCAAATTTGATGTTTTTAAATTTCCGAAAACAATGAAGTACGTGAAAATGGATTTTAAGTAGCGGAAATATGAAATTATTTGATTTAGAAGAGAAAGACATTTTGAGAGAGGTTTTGTGTGAAAAACATTTTAATAGGCACTTCTTAATCCGAAGTATTAAATCATCTTCCTTTCGCTTGAGTAAAACTGCAATTCCCGACGCTTATGATAAAAAGGAGGTATGTAGTTCCAGTTATGAATTTATTTTTAATCAATTTAACCCTTAACCACTAGTAAAATTTTAAGCGACTGTTATACTACAAGAGCATTGCTGTAGATTGAATTTGATTTTTATTGATTTTTCTAATCAAACATTTTAAAAATACCTACGCTAAAGCATAGATATGAGCATTAGTACCTAGTTAAAATTAAAGACAGAGAAACGTTTTCTTTTTTTGTAATTTAATGTTTCTATGTATATTTATCTGACTTTGGGAAATATTAATAGAATAAAATTCTAGATTCATGACAAAATTAAAGTTGGCAGAAGCAACCGATACAGTGCTTCATATGGAATAAATTCCTTAAAAAATAAAGAAATAATTTCCATTAAAACGCACGGGTTGTAAAATTTGTATTTTTAATTGCTATTTTCGCTTAGACAAAATATATACAGGGTAGTTCATAAATGATCAATACTATTACATTTTTCTATGTTTTCTAAGTTTTTTCTTTTATCAAACTACTTTAGATCACATTTTTCCCTGTCAATTTTTGTTAGCATTATCACCACTATTGAAGAGAAATTATGAATCTTCTTTTGCGATATATTTATGAATGCAATTTTAAATTATTTTATTTGACTATTGTCTGTGCAAATATAAAAATAAAATAATTTGGATCTTATTAAAATAAGAGCTTATTTATACTGGGTGTAACAGGATCATATTCATATCAAAAGTTATCTTTTGTACTGCCTATATTTGTTTCACTTCGGATTTTCTGGAAATGGCATCAATCTTTGCTTTTTAAATTGAATAACCTACATATTTTACATATTCGAATTGCGCGTGATGCCAAACAATTGAAATTTGAAATGTTAACATATTTTTAGATATTTTGTTTTTAATCTCACACTAAAATTTAGCACATTGATTAATTCCTTATTAAACGTACTTTTCAATGGTACCGGTACCACTATAGTACCAGAGAAAAGCCACTTTTAATGTGGCGAGAATCTATAGGTATAATAAACGATGTTGATTAAAAATTAAACAAGTAGTACTGCTGACCAGTGGCGTAGCCAGAATCTTGCTATAAGTGGCGTTTTGGTAGTCATGGGGAGGGCTGCGCCTGAAAAGTGAAACTTACACAAGCGCATCGCGGATATGTAGCAAATTACGTAATACGGGGTGGGTCAGCCCCTTCCTAGCTACCCCAATGCTTCTGACTTGCTTTTACAAACTGTCAAAAATATTTTGGAATTTCAAATATTACTTGTTTGGTATGATTGAACTTAGAAAATTACGCGCAATCCGAATATGAAAAATATATAGGTGTTTAATTTAAAAATCAAAAGTTGATGTCACTTCTGGAAAACACTCACATGTATTTTAAATTAGAAAACAGATGCGTAGCCTTTTATATAACAGTATTCAATTTAGCATGTAACATGCAGTGTGTTCTTAAAGTATGGTACAAATTCATTTTAAGGCAAACGGAAGAGTTTTGTAAAGAATGCTCGGACAAGTCAACTTTAAAATTTAGGAAGGATCCACCCGATCGGCCGTTACCTAGGTCGGCGTCACGTCAGCAGCACCAGCAACACGTCACAAATCTGGGAAAATATGTTTCCTGTGTGGAGAAGAGATCATAGGAGAATATCTAAAGCGCCAGGTAAAACTACCGTCAGCTCTTAAGAACCCAGTGCACACAGTTGAAAATTCGTTAATGAAGACGTCGAGATGATGAGTGGGGCCAGCAGATTGTAGATCACCTTATTTATCAGGGGGCTGACCTAGTAGCTGCGGATGCTAGATACCACCACCGTTGCCACCAAAATTTGTACTCATTGCCGAGATCTTTAGAAAGAGGCTATTAATGCACCCAGCGCCATGTAATCTGCCACTATTTATTCGTACCTGCAAGAAAACAGAGAAGAGTGACAATTCTCGTTTCAAGAACTAATGCAGCAGATTACAAGTGAGTACGTTACAGACGTAAGAACGATCAAAGATCACCTCAAAAAACATTTCGGCGACAAAATTGTAATAACAGATGTTGAACTAGGCATTATGACAGTGGTGTGCTTCAGAGATATCGGACAAGCTGGGACCAAACTGGTACCAGGAAAGAAAAGGCGACATAAAGAAGGAGATGTTGTGAGTAGTGGAAGCTGCGACACTAATCTGTTTGCAGATATCCGCGCAGGAGTTTTTGACGCCTTTCTGAAATCTCAAATTCACATTTTGCACGTTTTTAAATAAATACATACCGACATTACTCAGTAGAATAATGTAATGTAAACCGATATTTTTTCATTTTTGAAGAAACTATGAGGCAAGAGGCACCATTTTGGAATGAAATTAAAGCTAATTCAATTTTCTACAAGTTCATTCTTCTTCACTGTTCTCGAGGACCATTTGTTCTGCCGATACGTGTCTTGGTAAATGACCCAACCGAATTTTTCACTTTTGGAGAAAATTGCCCATTTTGACTAGATGTATCTTCGCAACCAATGGACATAAAGTGCTTGGGTTGAGCTCAAATTATAGTAAATTTAGTTTTCTTTAGAAAACTACCTGAAAACGCTTCCTTAAGGTATTTTTCAAAAACCGACACAAGTGCCAGAATCTCGCAGTTTTTCGTGTACCATTAGATTAGCATAGGGTTTTCAGAGTTGCAAACTACTCTCAGGGTACCTAACAACATATGAAAAATCGTAGTTACGTGCGCGTTTGCGATGTTTAATGTTGTTATTGATTGGACTATAATATAACGACGTCAAACGTAGCAAATAAACACCAGCTCTATAAAAGGTCATACTACCAAGTTAATGTAGAACGAACAATACTTGCATTCGAAAGGTCATGAATTTATACAATATTTTAGACACGCACTGTAGGTTTTATCAATTATACTGCCAACTTCTTCTAAATTTTACATCCACTTAACGTTAACGTAATTATCTACTTAGTACCTATGTACTGGTCGCTTGATAATTTTTACTACGACTTGATTTATTGCTTCCATCACGCCCAGAGCCTTTCACGTGCATTTAAGATTCCAGAATATTTTGTTTTTACAAGAACAATTATTTAACCTAAGTCGCTTATTAATAACGTTAGAGTTAAATGGTCATTTAAAATAATTGGTTTTGAAGTAAAGATACTAAATACTTAATTTCAATAAAATATTTCAGTTCAAAGCACTGGACAATGTTAATAAAGTATGCATGTGAGAAGTCAGGCTCGGCCTTCCAAGAAATGCGGTGGCTACCCGGGCCGCACGGTCGAGACGGATTTGAAATGACCGAAAATATTATTTATAGTGTGACAGATATTTTGAACTTAATACATTGAATTATTAACTTATATACTATTTCAATTTTTCCTTGGATACTTCATATACATTTTTTAAAATTAATTTACGTTACTGTCATTTTAGATTTACTGTACTCGTCATAAAATTTTGAAGTGTACCTATTAAACATCGTTTTGGGTCCTACAAATTCTTCCAATCGGGCCCCAAAATTCTGAAAGGCCGGTCCTGATAATGCCTATTTTTCCAAAACCATAACAGTTAATATTAAATAATAATTAAGCTAATAGTTTAGTTTAATAACGAGCAATTTAAGATAGTACGCATCAAAATTGTTTCTTCATTTTTAAAGGATGAAAACTTGTTGCAAAAGTCCAAGTCAAAGGAAGAAGTAACTGCATCTTCTATTCAATGGTCTCCAATGTCCGTAAAAAGCGAGAATATTCGTACATATAAAAGAGCTACTACAAGTTCTAAAATGTACGAAGAAAATGTAGGGTCCAGTAGATTAGAAAATGTACCTTCCATATCTAGTGTATCTCAAATTCAAACTCCATCAAAACGTTGTTTGAAAAGAAAATTATTTCCCTCAGATTCCGAGGAAGCTCGACAGATGCCCTTCACCAAAATTACAAAAATGTTAGCAATGCCTTCGCCTAGCGAAACCAAACAAGAAAACCTGAAAATGTAAAAATTGTGAACTAAATAAAAAACTACGTGCTAAAATTAACCGCAAAAATGCAATATTGAAAAGACAATTATTTAATCTGCGTCGTACTTTGAAATCAAAATCAAGTACTATCAATTACATCAACAAAATATTTCCACGGTTATTAAAATGTTAACAACAAAAACATCGCTTTACAAAACAAGAAAAGAACTAGCACTTGGAGTTTATTACAACAGTCCATCATGCTACCGATATATGCGCAACAGATTAAAATTGCCATTTCCATCAGTGTCATCTCTACGATATTGGCAACGTGGATTTAAACTGAAAACCGGTTTCAACACTCAACTTTTTACATTTCTTCAGTTAAAAGTTGATGGGATGACAAATCCAGAGAAGGAATGTGTTCTCATGATGGATGAAATATCTATCAAAAAGTTCTTGGAATATTCTCCCCCACTAGATTTAATTGAGGATTTGAAGATCTCGGCGAAATAGGAAGATCTGGCAACATTGCAACTCAGGCCTTAGTTTTTATGGTGCGGGACTACTATTTAGTTGGAAGATGCCAGTATCATATTATTTCAGTTCTGGGACTATCAAAGCCGATAAATTGAAAGAACTTATGCTTATCGCAATCAATAAGTTGTTAAGCATAGGTTTAAAAGTAAGAGCTGTTGTTTCCGATCAGGGATCGAATAATAGAAAATCTTTTTCCGATTTAGGCGTTCATAAGAATAAAACGTCTATTATGATTAACAAGCAGACAATATATACACTATTTGATTTTCCTCACTTAGTTAAAAGCGTGCGAAATATTTTAATGAAGAAAAATATTTCATTCACGTGCACAAAAACAGCTTCATGGAATGATATAGTCAATATCTATGAAATTGACAAGAAAAGCAAAACCGCTAGGGCACTAGTTAAGATCACCCCTGCTCACATACGCCCAAATAATTTTGAAAAATGAAGGTGAAGTATGCCATGCAGATATTTAGTGCACGAGTAGCAGCCATACGGACTGCAGTTCGTACTAAGGAATTAAATTCCAAAACTGCCGAAGACACAGCTGAATTTGTTTCAATAATGAATAACCTAATAGACTTATTGAACACCAAACTACTTTTCTCACAAAACCCATACAAATGTGCGTTATCAGTGTATAAACGTTTTCCTGTGATGAGTTACAAAAAATGTTGAATTTCGTAACAACTTTAAAAGTGTTTAACGGCAATAATCGTGAGAAAAAAAACATTTATTGTTTCAACGGATTAGAACATACCATAAGAACTACGTTAAGTTTATGGAAAGACTTGCAGAATGAGAACTACAAGTTTTATTAACGAACCGTTTGAATCAAGATCCTGGAAAATCTATTCTCTATTATTAGAAGCAGGGGCGGCTACAACCCAAACCCAACATGCTCCAAGTTTCGCCAAAATTTGCAGCACAAAATGTACATTAGTGTGGCCGCACCAATTGGAACGCCAAATTGTGAATCAGATGATTTGCAAGATTTAATAATTGATGGCGTACTAACGGAAAATGTTGAAATTCAGGACAGAGCAGCACCATTGGAGGTAATGCATTCTTCGAACACCGAAGAGTCAAGTAATGGAAGTGAAAGCTCATACCCGCATGTGCTTGATTTCAGTTTAGAGTTATGTTCTATAGTGTACATTGCTGGATATGCTGTTTATCAAACACTGAAAAACAATAATTGTGATAATTGTAAGACCATCATGTGCAAAGAAGACCATTTTGATGCAGAAGATCTTGCAGAACTCCTACTGATTTTTAGAGATTACGGTAGCAATGAACAAATAGCATATTTAATACGGCCTTCTAATAAAATGGTGAAAATAACATCAATAGTTCTATGTGAATTTCAAAGGTTTTATGAAAAATGGAAATATATAGACAGGTTTAAGGAAAAATTATTTCATCACATAAATCTAAAATTAGAAAAAGCTAATTTATGGACAGAACATTGCAAAGAACATTTAATTTTATTTGTAAATATATTGATAAAAGCAAAATTATATAGGACATTGAAGTGGGAAAGTGTGTCTTTCATTGAATCACGTAAAACAAGTAGAAAATTGAATATTTTGCAAAATGTTTAATCAATTTATCGTAAATATGTAAACATATAGCAACTAATTTTTAAAATAATGTGTATATCTACGTTACTCTTTCAATATCTTTATTATTAATATATACCAAAGAATATGTAATATATTACATATTCTTTGATACTAACTGTATCTTTTATTTTATAATAACGAATAAGTAACCCAGTGGCGTACTGACAGGTTAACGGGCCCGTGTTCAAGTTTTCAGAACGGGCCCCAAATATATTGTAAGTGCTTATCTTCAAATAACAACACTATATTTTCTCCTTTGCAACTTTTATTGGGTTATCAACAAAATATGCACATATTCTTAACGTCAACTGTACATTAATTTACGATTAAGAAACAATTCTACGTTCAATAAACATTTTTTAAATAAATAATCTTATTAAATACTAATAGCAAATTAATTATTATAACTTCTTCCTAGCTTTTAACGCAGCAAAAGAAGTTATAAGACTGGATACGTCTAAATTTGCTGCTGTTTTCTTTATAGAAATAATCGCTAAATTAGTAAGTCTTTCTTGTGACATTGTGTTTCGCAAATAATTTTTATTAGTTTTAATTTTGTGAAAGATCTTTCTGCTGTGGCTACTGTAACAGGCGCCATTAAAACAATATGCAAGTTGTTATAATTTCTGAAAAACTGCTACAAGACGAAAAATTTTTGATCATAATAAATTTTAGGAGTTCTTCAACCGATTTAATAGCACCTAATTCCTCACGAAAACATTGTCGAAATGATAAGACTTGAGAAATCTCTTCAGAAATATCATTTTCATAAATTTTATGTAACCTTTGAACCATGTCAAAGAGTTCATCATCTGAGCTATTCAAAATTATTTCAGAAGTTAATATTTTGGAATGTTTCGTTTATTGTACAAACACCTGCAAACCTCTTGTCCAACTAAAAAATAATTATATCCACCACTTTTAAAAAACATTAATTCTGAAATGATCTTCGCGGGTTTCAATTTGATGATGATATTTAGTGTCATCAAATCTTTTTTGTAGTAAAAATTAGAAAAACTACTATTGTTTTTGTCTTTTGGAAATGGGCCAATAGGCTGACAAGGACCGTTTAAAATTATAAATTGTTTTTGATCATTGCTTAATTCCTTGGGGAAATGTCCGCGATCAGTCACATTTTTTACCGCCACTAAAAATAAAAAATACATGTGAGTCGCAATATCTATTTTCTACGTACTTACAGTTAGTTATAGATGGGGTTTCAAGAGTTGAAAATGTTGATTCTAATTCTGTATCAGATATATGGGGGATTTTTATTGTTTCAGAATGGCAGCCTATAAAAAAATTGTACTTGCATTCAAATTTACCCTAAAATGATTTTATTTTTGTAATATTTTTGAGCACATCAAAAATGTCTAATGAACACGAAATTATTTTCATTTTTCAGCATTAATTTGATTGTCCAATCACTTTTTGATTCGAAAATTTATGCTATAAATTATAACACAGAGTAAGAGTATCCTATGAATCTTTACTTCTTTTTTAATATTTAAAAAAACTAAAAACGTCTCAATTGTCGCTGTCATTGTTTATAATTCAATTATAATTAACGAAAATGCAAGCAGACAATTTTGATATGTGTGTATGCAGTAAGTACATTAGATATAGGTAGAAGGTAAAACCAACTTAGCAACGATATCATTGAGATTTTCTGTAACGTTGCTTATTGTAGTGGCTGAGGTCGACGGTTGTTCTAAATTTACATTAAATTTTCTTGCGCCCCTAACTAAAAACTGATTGATTTTTGGTAATTTCGCCTTTTTTTCTTCAGCTTCTAGTTTTGCTTTCCGTTTAGCACTTCTGATCTGATCTAATAACTGAATGGGAATAAGGATAATTTTGCATTAAACGAACATTTGGTTTTTATGAGTTTATTAGTGTAGTTCTCACAATCTCCTTGTTGGTAATTCTCAAAATATTTTTTGCAACAAAAGCAAAACAACTTATATTTACAAGGCAGGCATTTATAGACATTTTATGATTTTATTATGCTGCTGTCTGTAAGTAAACATTGCTTCGCTTTTGTTAGAAAAAGGGTGTACATATTTGCAAGAATTACCGACAGGCAAATTCAGAGTGTGAGAACTATTCACTCATAAACTCATAAAAACCAAATGTTCGTTTAAAATGAGCTACAGTGTACACAATTTGCATGCTAAACAGGAAATATTAGTGACCACTAAAATTTATAAATCCCAATTGGCATAAAGACCATAAACATTCAATTGTATACTACCGTTGACTGAAAACTTTTTTTACTCAATGATACTACATAGTTTTACTTCTCATAGCAAATATTTTGTAAAAACCCTTTTATTGGTCTGTTTTTTATGTTCCGCGAAACCCACGGAACACGCGTCAGTACGCCACTGAAAATAGTAACCCATAAAAAATCCGTATGCGGCCTTTCATCTTTGTACACATATATGTATATTACAGAAAAATTTAATTAAGTTTATTTACTTATAAGGTAATATGTTGTAAATAATTGTTTCTAAAATGATTTTCATCAATGAGATTTTCATCGTTTACCTACTTTAAGTTGGAGGATCTTTAAATTATTATTATATACTTCATCGACTCCATTTAATTTCATCTTGTAGTAACTAAATAAGTGATCCCTAGAAAATACGATTGTACCATGTACATATGGTTCAGAAGAAAAAGTTAATTTACTTATATGTCATATACGTGTATACTGTTAGAAAATCAAAATTAAAGCCACAATTAAAGGTACAAAAGTAAACATAAAATTCAAACACTACACGGGTAATTTTATTCAACTACTAAACAATGAGAGAGCGGCAATATATCAGAGCACCGGAAAATCTTATGATTGACTGTTCATCATCCTCTTTATTTCTAAATAGGTATATGCCAAAATTAGGCGATGTTTTTCATGACCGGTAGCCGCCCTCATATAAGCATTTCCTAGTTAATAACACTATTTCTGACACTGTTATGGATTTACATACATCTGAAAAATAAGCATTTCGTAGTTAATAACAATATGTTTGCCATATTTATGGGATTACACAATTTGACATATTAAAAATCGTGATATTTCTAACACATTAGGAAAATAAAACATCTTATTTCCAGCAAAAGTTAATCGTTTTCTGGACACATAAAATTAATTATTCTAGAAGAATAATGTTGTTGCAGATTTATTGCATTTTATAAGTCCACAACTCAAATACCATAAAAGTCACATATTGTTTGTTATTCAATAAAACATCTGATTTCTAACAATGCACGGAAAAATTATTTTATTAAAAGTAAATGTAAATAATGATTTCTAAATTGTATTTCCTAGTTAATTTTATTGCAGATCCATGTCTGTGTACATAATATAGCATGTATTTAGTAAAATAAATAATAGGTTTATTTAGTTTAAAGACGTTTTATCACTCAACATTAAAGGTAATATGTAATGTAATCTGATACTTGTTTATAAATATACGTACGATAATAAGAAACGTATCAATGTGTGTATTGAATTTGTTTGTGTATCCACCAGGATGAAAGAGCAATACAATATGCCCTGCATGTTAAAAGAAAGCAGAACTATTTCGATATGTCGGGAACTTATTATTTTAGCTTTGACTTAAACCCTGCCTAGTAACTACTTTTAATCGATAGATAGGCGACACTTAACGACTCTCGAATACATACGCATGCTCTCATATAGTACCGATACAAAATCATCCTATCTTTTTGTTCCTCTGTTTATATTATCACTCAACGATGTAGTTCAATATGTGTGTAGTTTGCATTTAAACACATTTGAACCTACAGTATATGGGAACGGATACTGTGATGATTGATTAGAAAATAAATAAGTGAATAAACTACTATTGCATTTGTCGCTCTAAAAGTTGTCGGTAACTTGTGCCGCTGTCAAAGTGACAGTTGCACTGCGACTTATGCGATTTTTTTATACATGAGTTAAATTGTCATTATTTATTTTATTCGATTAACCGGTAAGTCATTAAAAAACCAAAATCTGACTGTGAGATTTGCAGATTATTTAGAAGTGATTGTAAATGTTTTAATTAATAATAAGTTACAAGATACATATGCATCCTTTTAATATGATCGCAGTGGCTGTGACAGTTTGTGTCATAGGAATGTTTTTTATGCTATTATTTGACATTTCCAACGTTTACTACGTACTTACTTATTTGTGCTATTTAAAACAAGCATAACAATACAAAATGAAATTTTCTTATCTAGAACAGAGAGATGTTAAAAATATATTACGCATGTCATAGAAATGCAACCATCAATGCCGGCAGATATATTATAGATTATCCTGAAAGGGAACAACCTCACAAAAGTTCCTTCGCGAAATTAGACAGGAACTTAGTTGAACATGGAAGTTTTAATGTCCCAAAAAAGAAATATGGCACTTGAGATTCAACTACTACAGAAAATAATATTTTGAATGCTGTAAGTATAATTTTAATAATTTTTAATATCCAATAACACTATTAAGATTATGAGAACAATGCTAATTGTATTTATTGTCATGAAAACAATTTGTTGCAAAAGTAAATATACCATAGGTACGGTAAATATAATTTTTGAAAAGTTTTGAGTTAGTCTTCCAAGTGAGGCTACATCTGTACCCCAGCGTAAATTGATATAAAAGAATTTAGCACCCTTGCTTTATTTGGAGTCTGATATAAACTTATTGTTTAACTTTTAGCGCCTTTTATGTTTGCAAAGCGTGTTTTTTTTAAATCAATTTTTTTATTATTTTACTTTCTTTATTTTCATTTTAGGTCCGTAACAGTCCCTGGAAGTCCATAAGGCAACTCTCGCTGGAGCTTAGGGTGTCAAGGATGGCCATTTGGAGAACACTTAGATGTAGAAAATATAAAACATGTAAATTACATGTTAGCCAACAACTGAAACAAGGAGATAACCTAAGAAGGTTAAATTTTTGTAATTGGATCATTGATGACAATTTTATGCACAATGTTCTTTGGACTGATGAATGCAGTTTTTCCATTAATGGAATGTTTAATAGTCACTACAGGCCAGTAGACAATCTAAGACAAAACCGACAACTTCGAATTCAGGGTAGGAAATCATTTAATGTGTGGGCAGGAACATGGCAGCATAAAATTATTGGTCCTTTGGTCGTCTTACCCATCAAAAATATTTAGAGTTGGTACAAAATGATGTTCTGGATTCTTTGGAAGATGAAGCACTTAATTTAATTGTTCTGATGTGGTGGCACCAGGATGGGGCTCCTCCTCATAATTCCAAAAGAGTTACAAGATGTTTACACCGAATTTTTGGACATCGGTGGATTGCAAATAAAAATTTTGTAAGATGGCCCCCCAGAAGTCCAGATTTGAATCCTCTGGATTATTTTCTTTGGTGGTATTTAAAAAATCGTCTATGTAAGGATACACCCCAAGATATAGATATTTTCAGAAATAATTTAATACGAGAGATACAAGCCATTCCACGTAGACATCTTGAAAGAGCTGTTAATAAGTTAAAAAATTGGGTAAGATTAAGAACGGAACATATTTTTGAGCAGTTGCTGTAATAGTTTTTACATGTTCTTTATGTCCTTTAGTGTTTAGTACTTTTCATTATTTTTATTCCATATACCTATGTTCTTATTGTGTTTTCTATACGAAACGAATATTCAACCTCTTTCTAGTAGATGTTATGATGACTATCACTATAGAAATCTTCAAAAATCCTTTAAAAAATTACAGGGCCGTATTGCAAACAATTATAATTATATTAGGAGCTTGATGATGACTGTTTGGGTACGGAAAAATACTCCAACCTTACTTAGTATATGTTATGGTAACCACAATGAAATAAGTGATTTGTAAAGTTAAAAAATCCAGGTCCGTATTTAAAAAAATTAAGTTCAGGTTGAATGTGGGAATCCGAAACGTCATATAGATATGTAGATGACATGATATTAAAGACAATAAAATTACTTGTTTTCAATTATCTCAAAAACAAGAAAAAATATTTGAAATCTGATCGCGTCTAATTATAGTTCCCTTAAATGCGTAACATTGCCACAATTTAACCGTTTCTCTATCTCTTACCGTTTTCAAGATCCCAATGATACGCCTCGACTGGTACAATGAAAAAATAATAGTTTACATGTTATCGGGTAAGTATTACTATTCGATCAATGTACTGTAATTCATGTAATAACACAGAAAATTTTAATGCATAAGTTTTGTGTGCTAAAAATCAAATAATTTTTTTCTGAACTGATTAATCCAAAAAGTCTTTAAAGGTGGAGGTGGCACATTGTAAATTACAGCAATACAGCTAAGAAGCTTTTAAATAATTTTGCTTTACGATGTGATATAGTTAATAAGTCTCTCACGTAAAAACTAAATTATTGATATGGATTCTATATTTAATCTTGAAATACAGATGTGAAGCCTGTGATTCTGTAATTGAAAGCCAGTCTGCTTCTTTAATTTATGCGAAATGTGCTTGTGATATACATCGTCCACAAATCGTGTTCAAGAATTTTGAACATATTGGATAAATTGTGATGTATCATAGGTAATAATACACCGAGTTGCACTGGGAAAACTAATACGGCACTAGAGAGCTACGTTATATAATTTAAAATTTGGTGGAGGGTGTAATAATCTTATAGAAAGGTTTTTTGAGTGGAGTGTATTGCGTAATGTGTGTATCGAATCTTAGAGAATCAACATTATGCTGTTGTTTTTAACGTTATCCATAAATGATAGTATTATGTGTATGTACGTTTGGAACTTGGAGAAGCATAAGATTTAGATGGAGTCTGTTGCAAACATGTTTCTCACACAAATTGTGTGCATTAGACTGCCCTAATTCAAAAAAAAATTATTTATATTTTACATAAGTATGAAATGAATGTTTCAATAAATAAATAGGTCAATTTAAACAAACACTACAGCGGGTGACACATACTTTTCCTATGCAACAACGTTTATATTTACTAAAAGCAGATTTTAAAATAAGGCACTGAATCATTTTAACTTATACACAAATACAGAATAGTGGAAAAGATCTAATAATAAGATGATACACGAAAATTTTAAATTAGAGCGGGTGAAGTGATACTTTTGTCATCACCAGAGGTTTACACAGCTTCTTTGAAGCGTTAAATAGTACTTCGATTAAATGTAACAACTTTTCGCCCTGCTGCCACCCGATGACGTTCACTAGCTTGGATAAACCAACTCTCTGTTTATTTACGAAGTCTTACAAAATCGTTCACGATTATTTTTCTTCTAAAAGATACCACAGGGAAAACCATACAAAATTCAATAAATGAGGCCCGTGAAATCTTCAATTTAATATACGCAGCAGCAAAATGAGGCAACATCCCTTCGTTCTTCATTATCAAAAGACCGGTTACATGGACGCACAATATCACAAGCGTGGTTACTACTACCCACCTCTTCGGCCGAGCGCAGATCTCACACGTCTTTTTTATCAAAGCTTAATCCCTCACTAACGACTCCTTCAGGAATCCCCATGTTCAATTTCAAATTTCTTAAACAATCTCTTTCCCAAAAAAATCATTTAAAGGGTTCGCACGGTAAACACGAAAAATCTCCGTGCCTTCCGAAACCCAAACCACTGATCAACAATTTCTCACGAAGTAATAAAAAAATCTATTTTCGTAACTATAAACTCGTGCTTCCCAAACTTTACATTTAAGTTTACCTGCTTTCCAGCTAATTCTTACAACTGAAACCTAATTTTTTATTATGCATAGTACACACGATGACAAACTTTTGGTAAAATCCATATTAACGCATAAGTTCCACAAAATACTGATCTTTTTTCTGGTCTGTTATATATCCAACTTTTACTTTCGCTCATGCGCACTAAGCTGGGTCTTATCATGTTAACCAACAATTTGCTCTTGTTCCAAACGTTCGGTGGTAAAAAACTATCCGAACAGATACCTGTTTGGGCATCTGTTTACCACCAAACGTGAGAAGCAAGAAATGTGTATTATTTACCACAGTAAGAACCAGTTTAGTGCGCATGTGCAAAATTTAATAACCATATCAGTGCGCATGAGCGAAAGTAAAAATAGGATATATAACAGACCAAAACAGGATAAATGCATATACAAGGAATGACCAGGGCTGAAGAGGAGAAGGACTCCTGAACAGTCCACAAATAAGTAATATAAGCTAACAATAAGTAAATACTAACACATAAGCATGAGCATACTAACAAAAAAAAAAGGATAAATGCATACCGAGCTAGTAGCGTAGTGGTGACACGACCTGCTTAGCATTCGGGAGGTAATGGGTTCGATTCCCGTTACTGTCTACCTTGTATGAGGTTTTTTCAAGGGGTGTTCTTCATACACATGTAGCGACATGGTCACTGCATATACGCAAATTTCCCCCATCAGAACCCTAACTCCGTTCCTATCCTGACCACACTCATCCCTAATCCCACCATGCATATATACGTAATGTATCTATATATGCTGGGAATGCAGTTTGGAAAGCTCAAACGGCCCGTCTTCCCCCTTGGGAAGGGAATGAAATACGTAACCTTTCCTTTCCTTTCGATAAATGCATAAGTATTTCATGTTATGTAAAAGTGTTAACATGGATTGTACCAAAATCTATAGTGTCTCCGAGGTAATAGGCAACAAAATCAAACGCACTAACACTTTTTTTGCTTATGGTAAAATTAATTAACTATACTCGGATTGCTTACAATTTTAGTTTATTGTAAATTACATGAAATAAACCAGAGAGAACAAGGATAATATAAATGTTACATTAAGTTGGAAGAAGCAAAAGTCTACTCCACTAATATCTAAATCGGGAAGAACATTGAGTTGGAAGAAGCAAAAGTCTACTCCACTATATCTAAATCGGGAAGATGGGATTGATAGACACATCCAACGTTATCCCCAGTGTAGTACGGAAAAGAACTAATGCAAATTTATATAAAGAATCAGCATGATTTTACTGGAAGTGATTTGGAAACCTACAGCCAAGAGGATGTAAACGGCTTTAACGCTGTTGCCGCGGAGGAGGGAATTAGACTTCTAAAACGGTCTTGGTTAGCAGATTTGGCAGAGGGAATGGAGTTAATTACTAAAGTTAAAAAAACGTGTACAAGAAAAAAGATAGATATGTATTAGAATTCGAAAACAAACAATTGTTATAGACTGTGTGAATGTGTGCTTAAATTATAAAATTGGATTTTTTTAATAACTGCGCGATGGAAGCATTAATTTTTGTATAAATGTATATTTGAACAATAAACGTACATGCTACTTATGAGTAGATCGGGACAAATCTTATAAAGTAGCTAAAAGTGTAGTATCACCCTTTTCTCTTTCTTACCTATTGGGTTTGTGTCCGGGGATTCTCCACCCTGCTTCTGATAAAAAGACCAATAGGCCTCGTATCCGGTGACATTAATTTCAAATTGGGGATTAACATTTTAATTCTACTTGCACCAGAATCTGCTCAACTTTGTACTAACAAACCTAAAAATGTAAGAATTAAAATATTACTAATCATTTAGAATTCTTCTTGAATTGAAGTCTTTGTTGATACTTTTAACCCGCTATTTTAAACTAAAATTTTTGTTTGTTGATTTGAAATATTCGTTATGTTAAAACAAGTTGGTTTTCATAACTTTTTAATACAGAGACATTGAATCAAATAAATATACAACGTGATTCATATCAGAACCGACACGGCAGGGGCATGTAGGGAACCCAAATGATTGAACGCAACTTACCTCTATACTAAGATGCACCTCTGAGAAATTATAGGCTCTGAAAATCTCAGTTATGCTTGAACTTAGAAAAACCAATATGAAAATGTAAACTTTCACCATTATTACACATAATAAAATACTTATCTTTCTTGGGTTTTATGATGGTGTATTTGTATATTATACAATCTAAACGTCTCGATAACACTTACAGATATCTTCGTGATCTCTGTGACGCCAGTTGTAGCCATGGATGATGATTGTTGTGGGTAGGTGTTGGTTGTGTGGATGTGGATATGTCCTGTGATCGGGTGCTGCGATGATGCAGTTATTGATGCCCAAGTAGATTTATAAGAGAAACAAGTATAAGTTTGACGCATAATAATAGACACTAGGTTACTACAGTACGGTTGTCGGGTTAGTATTCCAAAGCGTAAAGCTATGTTGGAGAAGCGGTAATGTTAGACTGAACATAACAAATACGAATCGACACTGTATACTTAACCTTGGGCGCCAATCCTCGCGTCGGTCCTGTGTATGATTACCCGAAAAAGGCAACCACCTCCTGACCGTGCATAAGGATCACTCCCCACAGGTCAGTCGCAGTTTTTGCCTGAGCGAGTGCCGCTGCCACCTTTCAGATTGAGACCTCCGAGGAGGCCCAATACGGTGTCAAGCCCTAAGGCGGGGTATCGATAGCGGCGATAGTTGCCGCTTTCGGTACTTCCATTTTCTCAACAGCGACTGCCGTCGCTCGGGCGTAGCAGACGCAGGTCCGAGTTGAAGAAGGCGCCGCTGTCGGCGGTGTCCTCTTCAGTCTCTGTGGTTCGTCCGTCTTCCGTTGTGGAGGTCGAGGGAACTTCGGGCTAACTAGCGATGTGGTCCCATAACAGTTAACACACTGCCCAGTCTGTGCGAGGTTTAGTGCATTCACTGGAGTGGTAATCTCCGGCGCACTTTACACAGCGTGCTGCTGCCCTGCAGCAACGCCGTGCTTGTCGGAAACCCTGACACCTATGACACTGCTCGATGCCGAATTTCCGCCGCAAGTCCTCTACGGTGACGCGGAGGCGGCCGACGTACTCCACGGATCGTCTTGTCGTCCTCGCTCGGTGAGTGTATCAGGACTAGGAGGATCGCTCGACCTCGCTGCTTCATTATGAAACAAGAGATGACTTTAATGTGGTGTAACGTAAGCTCCGAGCTAACGTGAGCTTCGTACAGCTCTACGGGCAAGCCACGTATCACTACCCTAGCTACACGCTGACTTGTCTGTCCAATTCGCGAGAGAAAGCAACCCAGTTCCCCATCTGACAAAGGATTATCGGGGGTACTTTCTCCCTGGTGCTGGGCTGTCGGTGTATTCCTCCAGTGCGTGAAACGTGTTGTCCGTCGGGGGCGGCGTTGGCGACCGAACGGTCGGCGTCTTCTTAGACCTCTTTTGCTTGACGAAGTCATCGGGGCTGGCTGAACAGGGGCGGGCATCTTCTTCGCTTCTTCCTGGAACGGCGTCGGTGGTGGCGGTGGACATCGACGGTACCGCTAGTTGGGCTTCAACTAGCGGAGCGGCGTGTTCTGGCGGTACTAGTTTCATCTTGTTAGACCGCCTCCTCTTCTGTGCGGTGGCGGCCGGTGGTGCGTCGCTGCTCGCTCGGTGAAACGGCAGGACGGGCAGCGGTGTTGGCGACGTTGGCGGATCCGAGTGTTCCTTCATCCATCGGTTGTAAGCGCGCAACCACTACTACCGGTCTCACGGTTCTCCCGTCGTAAAAACGACAAAGCTTTTTTTGTAACTGATAAGTTGTTCTCTGTTCAAGATGCTAACCTCGACTGCGCACCCTTTTCAAAAAAAAGCTGAAGCATGAGCAGAAATGCGCAGTTTATTAGCAAAACGGGTTTGAACATTGTCAGCTGTGTAGTAATCACAATTTTTTTTATACCTGATGATATTACGCCTGGAAAACCAGATTAAGTTGTAAATATACAGCGTAGCAAGTGGTAGTATATTCAAACGCTTAAATAGAGGTTTACTGGGTTCTCGTGGCTCTAATTTTAGCATACATCTAATTAGTCGCTTTTGAGCAGTGAAGTCGTGTTATAACTCAAAGAGTCCCAAAATAATATTCCATAGTTTAAAATGGAATGCACATAGGCATAGTAGTAAGTAACTAGAACATCAAGGCTGACCGAATTTCGGAGGTTTCTAATTACATGCTTTATTGAGCTTTTTATCTAATACTAAAATTCCTAAAACTCTAATACAACTTGAAACTTGTCTTCAGATTTAATCTAACGTATATGCTTTTATCTGGTTTAGGACATTTTTCAAACTGCATTAATTCTGTTTTCTGGGCATCGATTTTTAAGGAATTTTCTTCACACTACTGAAACATTTTATCAGAGACCGCATTGCTCTTAGTTACTGCTGTCATACGAGTAGTCGGAAATTATACATGATATGGCATCGGCAAATAAATATATAGATGAAAGTTGTAGAGCCATTGGTAGATCATTAATATATAGAAGGGAAAGAAGAGGACCTAATGTAGAACCTTGGGGTACTCCTTGAAAAAGATTTGAAAAGATTAACATAGTTTCTCCATTAACTACTTGTTTAATACATACTTTTATAGATCGATTGGTCAAATAATTTTTAAAAAAATCTAGTGCAATTCTTCTAATACCATAGCACTACAACTTATCAATAAGTATTTTGTGACTGAGTGAATCAAATGCCTTGGATAAATCGAAATATATACCCGCAGCGATTTGGCCGACATCGTGTTGAATTGAATTAAAAATCGCACATTAGTAGACTTACCAGACGTAAAATCGTATTGACCATTACTTAAGATGTTATTCCCAATAGTTATATAACCTCTTGTAAACTAATTTTTCTAGGATCTTCGCAAACACAGATAGGAGAAGTATTAACATTCGTTTTATCGCCTTTTTTGAAAATGGGTATAATAACTGCATGTTTTAACTGCTTGGGAAAGATACCAGAGATAAAACTAGTATTGATGACGTTTGCTAGAGGAGTAGCTATTTCTTTTGCAACAAACTTAAGTAGACCCTGGAACATTGTCTAAACCCACCGACTGCTTACGTGCGATTTCTAAAATAGTTTGACGAACTTCAATAGGATCGGTTGGCGTTAAGAAAAAGTTACATGACACCATTTGGTTAAAGTTGCATTTGTTACTGCCATTAGTAGATGTAAAATGGATTACAAACATTTCAGCTATTATCTGCGGAATGTAATTAAGTTGCACAAATTATCACGTAACTTGATTGACTTGATCTTTGAATCAGTACACCACTCTGAGTTGATAATTTTTCAAGCAGCTTTCTATTTGTCAAAAGCCGAATTAATTAATGTGCTATTGTATATAATTTTTGTCTTAGATAACATAGCTTTGTAGTTACGTTACATTATCTGATACTGATTCAAAAGTTCATCGTTTTTGCATAGCTGGTACATATCTTTTAAATTAGCTGATAATCTTATTTCTTCAACCCTTTAAAATGCTACAGTTAAACTCTACTCAGTGTCGATTAGTGCTCTTGGTACATTCACAATGTGTACCAACTTTGGTTTTCTAAGCTCAAGTATAACTGAGATATTGATTGTTTTCAAAATTTGGAACCTAACTTTTAAGGCCTAAAACTTCTAAAGTGTGCAACTTAGTATAGAGGTAATTTGCGTTAAATCATCAAATGTTGGGTTCCCCGAATACTACTCCAAACACCACAAAATTTTACTCATGCATGATAATGCTCGTTCACATGTCGCGCCGCCGGTCAATTCCTATTTGGAAATACTCTGTTGGGAAGTTTTACCCCACCCGCCATATTCACAGGACATTGTTCGTTCTGATTTCCACTTGTGTCGATAGATGGCGCATGGTCTGTCTGAGCTACACTTCACATTTTATGAAGATACCAAAAATTGGGTCGATTCGTGGATAACCTCAAAAGATAAAGTATTCTTCCGACGCGGCATCCATATACTGTTAGAAAGATGGGAAAAAGTAGTTGCAAACGATGAACCTTTCTTCGAATAGTCCATTCTTTCACAACAAATACTCAATTTTTGATAGAAAAGGCAAAATTATTTTGTACACCTAATATATTTAAAATAATTTGACTTTACCGTCTATCCTTTTATGTAAAACCCTCTATAATCAGAAATCATTTTAGAAAATGCCCTTGCTCTGTGTTGGTTCTTATACGAATCACCCTGCATACATCCAAAATCAAGGAATCTAAATTCTTTGCTTTTTGTATAAAATTTAAGAATAAAAGGTAAAACGGGATTCCTTAATTTTATAATAGTTAACTTAACTTAACCTTCGACGTTTGTGCCGTTGACAAGGTGTGAAGTTAGCAGAACACCAAAAAATCGCCTTATTTCAGCAGTAGTTTGTTATGCTAAAAATTTTGCAACGGCACTAACCGGCACAAACGCGGCACTAAGCTATAGACCCAATTGCGACGTTTGTGCCGTTGACAAGGTGTGAAGTTAGCAGAACGCCAAAAAATAGCCTTATCTCGGCAGTCGTTTGTTTTGCCAAAAAGTTTGCAACGACACTAACCGGCAGAAACGCGACACTAACCTATAGACCCAATTGCGACACTAACCTATAGACCCAATTGCGACACTAACCTATAGACCCAATTGCGACGTTTGTGCCGTTAAAATGGTGTGAAGTCAGCAGAACATCAGAAAATGGCCGTATTTCGGCAGTCGTTTGTTTTGCCAAATAGTTTGCGACGGAACTAACTGGCACAAACGGGGCACTAACCTATGGGTCCTATTTGGGCGTTTGTGCTTTTGATGTTCTGCTAGCTTCACGGACCCACTCGAACACACGACCACTACTTATCTAGAGTAGGGCTCTTGGCCATCGGAGCTATCGAGGGAGCTAGTTCCACTCGATTCAATCATAAACTATATATATATATATATATATATATATATATATATATATATATATGTATTTATATTTAATTTTTGTGTGGTAATCCAAAAGGGACGAAATAATGATGAGATTGAGACGAGCACTCAAGGAATAGCGCGACGAATACTACTCCAAACACCACAAAATTTTACTCATGCATGATAATGCCCGTTCACATGTCGCGCCGCCGGTCAATTCCTATTTAGAAATACTCTATTGGGAAGTTTTACCCCACCCGCCATATTCACAAGACATTGTTCGTTCTGATTTCCACTTGTGTCGATAGATGGCGCATGGTCTGTCTGAGCAACACTTCACATTTTATGAAGATACCAAAAATTGGGTCGATTCGTTGATAACCTCAAAAGATAAAGTATTCTTCCGACGCGGTATCCGTATACTGTTAGAAAGATGGGAAAAAGTAGTAGCAAACGATGAACCTTTCTTCGAATAGTCCATTCTTTCACAACAAATACTCAATTTTTGATAGAGAAGGCAAAATTATTTTGTACAACTAATATATTTAAAAAATAATTTGACTTTACCGTTTATCCTTTTATGTAAAACCCTCTATAATCAGAAATCATTTTAGAAAATGCCCTTGCTCTGTGTTGGTTCTTATACGAATCACCCTGCATACATCCAAAATCAAGGAATCTAAATTCTTTGCTTTTTGTATAAAATTTAAGAATAAAAGGTAAAACGGGATTCCTTAATTTTATAATAGTTAACTTAACTTAACCTTCGACGTTTGTGCCGTTGACAAGGTGTGAAGTTAGCAGAACACCAAAAAATCGCCTTATTTCAGCAGTCGTTTGTTATGCTAAAAATTTTGCAACGGCACTAACCGGCACAAACGCGGCACTAAGCTATAGACCCAATTGCGACGTTTGTGCCGTTGACAAGGTGTGAAGTTAGCAGAACGCCAAAAAATAGCCTTATCTCGGCAGTCGTTAAAGTATTTTTCCGACGCGGTATCCGTATACTGTTAGAAAGATGGGAAAAAGTAGTAGCAAACGATGAACCTTTCTTCGAATAGTCCATTCTTTCACAACAAATACTCAATTTTTGATAGAAAAGGCAAAATTATTTTGTACACCTAATATATTTAAAAAATAATTTGACTTTACCGTTTATCCTTTTATGCAAAACCCTCTATAATCAGAAATCATTTTAGAAAATGCCCATTTGTCACCTCAACACTTGGGGAAAATTTGAAATATCCACCAGAACTATGAATTGCCTAGACACTTACTGGAGCATACACACACACACACACACACACACATACATATATATATATATATATATATATATATATATATATATATATATATATATATATATATACCGGTGTCCAAAGCGTCACGGAAGATTATGGCTTCGCTGTTGATTTTTCATTAAAAACGTTTATACAAAAGTTATATGATTCCAATATGTGCACAACTTAAAAATATTTTAGCACCTACAGGGTGATTCGTAAAAGTAAGGGGGTATCAACTTTTTTATTTTAAATGGAACACCCTGTATATTATTACATTTTTGGATAGCCTAATGAATAAGCTTTTCAACGATGTAATTATATTTGTACATATAAAATGCAACGTTGCCAAGTTATTTAACAAAAATGTATTTTTTCCTGGATGTAAGGTTAGCAATAAAAATTAATTCTTGGTTTATTATCTAAGTTGAGACAAATTAGTTCCGGGATGTAATTAATCTAGGTATAGACTTTGAAAAGATGTAAACGTTTTATTGATATATTGAATAGGGAGAGAAGGCTCTGTGTGAAACTTTAGCATGTTCAACGTCCATCAATTCTCTTATTTCAAATGGAACACCCGGTATATTTTGATATGGTCGAATAGTACTCTTAAAGATCTAACTTTTGCCTAAATACATTGATACCGCAAAAATTTATAGTTTTTAAAATATTTCCATTTTTTTAAATTTTTCTATAATTATTTTATAACGTAACGATTTAATAGAGTACCATGATTTCAAGTCACAATACCAGATTAGTAATAGTAATAATTAATTTTATTAAATATTTTTAACAATAAAGTAAACAATGTAATATAGAAATAATAAAAAAACAATTAACAAGAACAAGAAGTAGGTAAGTCAAACATATGCAAATGTGCACTTAAAACAATATCAATAAGGTTCTAACAAGCCTCCTCTTTTCTCAATGCACTGATTCAATCGTTGTCTGTAGGAACATTGTAAATTATGCAACATTTGTTGGGTTACATTACGAAATGCTTGTTGGATTCTCTCCCTCATATTTTCTGCAGTAGTCGGCGATGTTCAATAAACTTCATTTTTAATGTAGCCCCATAAAAAATTGTCCATGAAAGTTAGATCGGGTGATCTAGCTGGCCACCTGATAGCCCCTTAACGACCTATCCAACGATCAGGAAATTGCTGATTTAAAAACTCCGTCAGAACACGAGCCGAATGTGCAGGAGCGCCATCTTGTTGGAACCATATTTCCTCATTAGCAAATGGGATGCTCTCTTCAATCCATGGTGGCACGTTGGTTAGCACTAAATTTAAATAATTTACTGCATTTAAATTGTTTTCCAAAAAATAGGGTCCTAATAGTCTGTTGCCAATAATACCAGCCCAAAGATTGAGGCTCCATCGATGCTGATTGTTTCTGTACCTAATTATATGTGGATTTTCCATGGAGCAATAATGTCAATTATGTCTATTTACAAAAATACTTGAGGGTTTTCTTGTATAGCTTGAAGCACCACTAGTTGAGTTTCCTCGTTGTTTACAGGTTTTGGACAATTGTTCTTTTTATATGCAATCAATCTTGTTTCCTCAAATCTACTTTTTAAATTTTCAAGAACTGGTTCATCTGTACAACGGGCGTACGGAAATTTTTGTTCATAAATTCTAGAAGCAAGTAAACAATTACCTTGGGCTTCTCCTATTATGTAAATCATTTGAATTAATTCGTTCATCGTATATTTAATTTTAAAATTTAGAGTTAACTTCTCTTAATTCAATTTTTCTTCTAAATACAAATGTAATGAAAAAGTAGTTTTGAAGAAATCAAGTTAAAATACACCTAATTGAACTATATTAAAATTCTGTTTTATTGTTTTTAAATCGTGACACTATTAAATCGTTACGTTATAAAATAATTATAGAAAAATGAAAAAAATGGAAATATTTTAAAAACTATAAATTTTATCTGTATCAATGTATTTAGATAAAAGTTAGGTCTTTAAGAGTACTATTCGCCCATATCAAAATATACAAGGTGTTCCATTTGAAATAAGAGAATTGATGTACTTTGAACATGCTAAAGTTTCACACTGAGCCTTCACTCCCCTATTTAATGTATCAATAAAACGTTTACATCTTTTCAAAGCCTATACCTAGTTTAATTATATCCCTGAACTAATTTGGCTCAACTTAGATAATGAACCAAGAATTAATTTTTATTGCTTACCTTACATTCAGCAAAAAATACATTTTTGTTAAATAACTTGGCAACGTTGCATTTTATATGTACAAATGTTTACATCATTGAAAAGCTTGTTCATTACGCTATCCAAAAATGTAATGATATACAGGATGTTCCATTTAAAATACAAAAGTTGATACCCCCCCTACTTTTACGAATCACCCTGTAGGTGCTAAAATATTTTTAAGTTGTGCACGTATTGGAACCATATAACTTTTGTATAAATGATTGTAATGAAAAATCAACAGCGAAGCCACAATCTTCCGTCGCGTGACGCTTGGACACCGGTATGTATGTATATTATATATATATATATATATATATATATATATATATATATATATATATATATATATATATATATATATATATATATATAAACATCCATTTTCGAAAAACTCGTGTATATTTTATATTTACAATTCTACGTTTCGAAAACTTCTCTTCGTTTTTGTTTTCAAGAATGACGATAAGTGAAATTTACACCCTATGATTTTATACATTTATCCGTTTATGATGTGGATGCGGCTGGGTGTCGTTTGTTCATTATAGGAATTTTGATATTGATCTTGAGGTATTGTAAGAATTTCGGGAGGCTTAGGTGATAATGATGACGGGGTAATTTAAGTTTTTCCTAATTATCGGCAATCATAGACTATCGTTGCGTTCATTTTAAACTCAGTTCTCAATTTCGATACCTTCTCTAATAATTCATTCCTTGTAAATAGTAATTAGGTGACTAGTAATTTAATTTTATTTGTACTAAGTTATACCGGTTTCCAAATGGAAGTTACTAGTGAAGCTAGTGTTCTTTTATGAATTAGCTAATTTATATTCTTGGGCTCTAATAAATAATTTGATTTATTTATTACAGCATAATTACAACTAAAAGAAATTCATACAATTTACCTAAACAATATAAAATTAAATAACAATACTATTTACGAGCTATTGAATATCATAAATAAACTGAACGAATTAAAAATTATAAAATTACCGTCATTTACTAAAGATTCATTATACTCAAGATCATATAAATAAACGACATGTACATAATAAAGGTAAATATAAAATATATTTAAGTATTGTCATTCTGAAAATGAAGATGTTTAATAAATTTAAATATTTAAAATACTGATAGACTTTATATATATATATATATATATATATATATATATATATATATATATATATATATATATATATATATATATATATATATATATATTCTCATATATTTATTTATTTCTAATTATATTGTAATTAATGCAAGGAATAATATTACATACATTATTATGAAAGTTTACACCTATAATAAAGGTGAACTGACAAAACAGCCCTCCGACAACAACCTAAGTCAAAATAAATACTATACATATTTATAGAATTTATAATTACTATACTTATACAGTATGTCTACTTTAGTTTTTTGATCTTCCTTTTTTTCTTTTTAATTGTTTTTTGTCTTTAAAAAGTTATTTTTTTTTTTTGTTCTTTTTTAGCTTTTTTTTAACTGTTGTTTCAATTGCTTTATTTTTTTTATTCCATGTATTTTTTGCTTAATTTTTATTTTCTTTATTTTTTATTCTGTTTTCAACAAAACCGTTGCATTTATTTTAATTATTTCACACGAAATAATAACAAAAATAAAAGCGAACTTTCCTATTTTCAAATGGGATAATTATTATTACATTTAGGTTATTTGTACTGTTGCAATTATTAAATTAAACTTAAAGTTAAATAAAAAATTCCAGAATATGTTGACAGAAATAATTTAATAATGTGGTATAACCCAAACACCATTAAAACTGGACCTATCAGAGGCTGCTTTATCGTGGGCTGGTTTTTTGGTGCTGTTTTGTCCGGGGCTGTTTTTACGGGGTACCATAATAAAAGCTGCCTGAAAAACCTGGAAAGATTGAGATTTTTTTGAGTAGTTTGGTATACACCCTAATATTTTTATGTAATGGATTTCTGTAAAGGTTTGTTAATATCCTGTGTAGTAAATACAGGGTGGAAGGAAAGTAATGTGCCAAAAGATACTGGGTAAAAATAGGCCTATTTTGTAACAAAAAAAACTCAATTGGAGGCCTGTCTTGTCTTCATGGTGGTCGAAGATATGGAAGTTTTTGCCTTTTTTTTAAGAATTTGGAACTTCACTCCTTTAAAATTAATTTTCTCAACGACCATCCCCTCTCTATTTTTGTAACAAAAAACAAATTTGAAAGATGCGGTAATTTGCCAAAACAAAATGTTTGGTTCTGACTCGAAATTTAAAGAATAATGAAAATTTAATTTTTTTCACAGATATTTAAGGTTTATTACACAGCCATTTTGAGAGATGAAAATAGTCAAATTTCACAAAAACTACTACCTTTCATGAGCTTTAAAACAAACCATCAATGGTCCTTTTATGTGGTTTCATTCAATTTTTGTAGGCTCCAAAAAAAACGATGAAACAATAAAGATACGAAAAGATGAATTTTTATCAATACCATTGTGTTTGTGTGCTTAAGCTTATTTCTTTTATTTTATTTCTAACAATGATATATACGTGCAACAAATCAATTTTGCATGTTATTGGAATTATCATTTCATATTCATTTTTAACGGTGTTCTCGTGTATCTTCTTTCTAAAAGTGTACCTCGTTTTACAAATAGGGAATATGCTGATATGGTTTTCATTTATGGTTTGTGTACGTAGGGTGGAAAAGTAGACCCAGATCGACCTGCATCCAGCAGCGTTGTATTTACAAGTGCCTGCCAAAGACTCGAAGAAGAATTTATACTGGACCGAGTGGAACTAGATACAACTGTTAGTTCATGTCAAATTGGAAGGAAGAACGATCTCCATGTCTACCTCTTTACTTCCGTGCAAGCTAAACTAAATGACTTTCGACCGCGCGTGGATTTTGCCGCTGACTGTTGGTGCAAGACATCAAGCACCACCATTTTTTAAGAAAAATATTGTGGACTGATGCATCCCTTTTCACTAGGGATGGTGTTTTTAATTTTCATAATATGCATCACAAATCCCAGGAAAATCCCTTGGTTTGTCGTGCAAGATCTTTTCAGAGGCGATTCAGTTTAAATGTGTGGGCTGGAGTGATTGGGAACCGCTTTATTTGCTTCCACATCTTTCAAGGAAATCTAAACGGCGAAGTTTATTTAAATTTTCTTCAGCATGATCTTCCAAGACTGATTGATGATATTCCTGAAGAACAGACTGATATCATGTTTCAGCACGATGGAGCTCCTGTCCATTATTCGAACCCCGCTCAGTTCTTGAACGAACAATACCCCGTTTGGATTGGTCGCGATGGTCCAATTTCTTGACCAGCAAAATCCTTGGGACTCACCCTGATAGATTTTTCGGTGTGGAATTTTCTGAATTAAAGATATATACCACACAGAAGTTGGCACATTGGACGAATTAAGAAATAGGCTTGATGACGCTTTTCAGAAACTAAAAGACCAACTGACGGTGGGAGATTTTGGAAACCGGCAAGAATATTCATCAGCATGGGCAGCTTTTGTAAGTTTTTCATGTAAAAATGACTAACAAAAAATTCAATTGGTGTATTCTGATTCTTTCGCCGTTGTTTAACATTTGGAGCCTATAAAAATTGAACGGAGCAAGCTTCTGAAAGGTAGTAGTTTTTGTGGAATTTGACCACTTTCATCTCTCAAAATGGCTGTGTAAATAAATAAACCCCAAATGTCTGTGAAAAATTAAATTTTCAGTATTTTTCAAATTTGGTAGCCTCTGGTAAGCAGCGTAACTAATTTTCGAGTTAGAACCAAACATTTTGTGTAGAGGAATTTCTTCATTTTGATTTTAAAGGATTGAAGTTCCAAATCCTTAAAAAAAAACAAAACTTCCATATCTCTGACCATGATGAAGATACGACCGGCCTGAATTGAGTTTTTTTGTTACAAATGAGGCCTATATTCACCCAGTTTCTTTTGGCACATTGCTTCCCTTCCACCCTGTATAGGATATTCAGAATATACGTTTCAAACTGCATTCTATAGATGTAATTTATATATTTTTTTTTACACCACTGTATATATTTTCACCATACACAGTTCATTCAAATCAGTTTGTATTACTTGAATGGCTTTCTATTTCAGGTGGCTATTAAATACTGAAGCCACACCGCACGTTAATTTATGCATGGAATTAACAATAATTTGTGCATGAGATAACAGTAAAAAAAGAAATTGTTTGACACCTTTACTTTTCCTTAGCTTCGTTTTCACTAATTATTGCGCTGATTAACAATTTTGCTTTATTTGTTAATACTGTGTTCTTGTGGTGGCATTGTCAATAAACTACGACAATACATATGTTAAATGGTGAGTTTAAGTAGTGAGTTGCGAATAATTTATATATTTTTTAATAGGTTTGGTTGATATGGAAGAAGCACTGACATCACCAGTTCAAGAATCAGAACCTAGTAAACCTTCTAAGCGTGAAGGTAATCAAAATGCAGGCATACCAGTGACGCAGGCTATGCCAACACATCCCAAAACATCCCGTCGTACAACTTCCCTTCTTAATCTCTTCATGTCTAACTCCCAGGGTATGTGACACTAATGTGCTTGTGGTAGGTGCTTTTAACCCGGGCTTGGGGCTGTGTTTTCAGGGTCACGTGAAGGTCGTGCCGGTCCCTGTAGTGCTCCATCTAGCCCTACAAGCCCCGCTGATGGACAACAAATCACGCGTCAAGCTCACCGTGGATCGAAGTGTAATAGTTTTCTGTTTAAGCTGTACCGTGCATGCCGCAATGGCATCAGCTCATGCAGATGCATTCTTGGTGGTGGCTCCTGGCACGTTTTGTTGGTTGGTGTAGTGCTTGTAGCTCCTATCCCGCACCGCGTTTCCCTTACCGGCTGTGTTGGCAAATGCCTTTTTATTATTTACCACTTATCGCTATCAAAATCAAATAATCCACATCATTTACATAATATTTCCCACTTCAACTATTAGTTAATGTTCTTATTATACTACCTATTGTTATAATTCTTCTTTCTTTATTTTACATAAGTTTTTATTCAATATTAGAATGATTCTAGGGTTTTTAAGAAGCAGAAGAGATAAAGCAAAACAGAAGAAAGCGAAAAAGAAAAAAGATGCTTCAGATAATTCTAGCAATAAGGAAGAAAAATCTGATTTGTAAGTCTTCAGCACTTAAAATTACTTATGTATTAATTATGTTGTAGGGAAGAAAAAGAAGAAGGTAATAAAGGTCAAACTCTTCCAGAAACTGAACAAGAAGAACCTCAGTTGGATGAAGATGGTTACGTCATAAGACAAAACACGGCACCTGCTTGGACAAATGACAAAAGTAGTTTTTATTCTAGTTCAGATTCAGATTCAGGTATTTTGGGTTGTTCCTTTTACGTAACAAGTAATACATATTTCCCAGCAGATGATGAGAGAGAACGTAAAATACATGTAGAAATAAAACCGTTAAATAATGGTACTGCACCCATGTCAGCCTCTGTTGACGAATTACGCGCTACTGTAGAAAATTTATATCTGTCTCCTTTAAATAATAGTGTAGGGAGAAGGGGTTCTGGTAATGATGGGCAAGATACAATTATGAAACGCTCTCAATCTGTGTCTCAGCAGCTGGGAAAACCGAGCAGTGATTTGTTAGGCCTAAATTTATTCCAAAGCCCAATTGCTTCTAATGCTTCCACTCCTACAAGCTCTCATCCTTACGCTCCTTTACAAAGTCCTTCACAACCTACGTTAAATTCACCAACCCTTTCGTCTTCTTCCAAATATGCGGGTAGAATTATTCTATTTCGGTTGCTTATGTTATATGACCATATCTACTTTTAGATCTAGGAGATTTATTTTCTGAAGTTGGAGAAATACAATCTCCGCCTGTTAATCATACATCAAGAACTATTAGGCAAACTCCCACGCCTACTTCCGGTTACATGTCAATTCCTAGACCTCCATCTAGAAGGTCTGATGGTGTACCTAGAGGGCATATAAGTCCATCTACAATTTCTAGAGCTGATAGTGTTGGAAGCTTAGAGTTTCGAACAGCGTGCGTACCTGTTGGTGTTTCAAGGGGACCTTCTCCGTTAACAATTGGCATGGCAGATACAATACCATTAGCAGTGGCATTCCACGAAATAGTTCATTCCTTTTTTAGGGGAACAGATGAAACTAAGTATTCATATTTTTACATTTAGTATGTGAATATTATAATTTATCATTTAGGTGTCAAGTAAAAATGTCGGGAGAAATGATGCTATCTTTTCCTGCTGGAATAGTTGCAGTTTTGGCCAACAATCCAAACCCTGCTAAATTAGCGTTTCGTGTTAGGAATATACAGCGGTTAAATAGTATTATACCCAATAAGCAATTAGTTTCCATGTTCGTATATATATAATTAAAATATCGCATACAAATTTAATTCTTTCGCAGTGATAATACTCAATCTGTGACAGACAGTTTGGTTTTAGAATTTAGCATGTCTGCATTAAGTGCCCTATTAAAACGACAGTCTGAGCAAAATCCAAGCGCTTCTTATTTTAATGTAGAGATTTTAAAATATCAAGTAAATTTTGTTCCCATACATTCCGACAATTATTATATTCGTTGTAGATTAAACCGAAACCAGGTGCAAATTCTTGTCCGTTTCAATTAGTTTCTTATTGGAAATGTGAAACTGCTCATACAGATCTGAAAATAGATTATAAATATAATTCACATGCAATGAATTCACCGTCGCCGTTATTAAATGTTAATGTGGTTGTTCCGATAGATGGCGCAGTGAAAAATATGCAATCAAAACCTACTGCTCAGTGGTAAAAGCATTTATTTAAAAATATATTTTATTATTATTTACTTTAGGTTAGCAGAAAATAGTCGGGTTTTGTGGAAATTTACAGAGTTATCGCAACATTCCGAAAATAATGGTGTTGGATCATTACTAGCTCGGTTAGAATTGGAGTCAGGTCCAACGAGTCCTAGTACAATTTCAACACAGTTTAATTGTGAAGGTACCACATTATCAGGTATTGATTTTCAGTTGGTTGGAGCTGGGTATCGACTTTCATTGGTTAAGCGCCGTTTTATATCTGGAAAATATATATGCGATGGCGATCCAAAGTATAGTTCCGGAACACCTACTCCACCTGCTAGCACTGTTTCAGGTGATTGCTAGCATCTCCACATATCAAGCCTGATTTTATTCTTGCTTTCTTTTATTTTATTTCATTTATGTAAAACTGTTTTATTGATATTTTTCATGTTATCAAGCCTATATAGTCTATGATGCTATTTTATAACCACTAACTTTAATAAATACATTTTTAAAGTAATTTTTATTTATCTAGAACTAAAATCTTATGTATTTAATTGTTTTGAATACTCGCCAGTCAGGATTTATAATTGTTTTATTTACATGGAAATTCAAGTTAATAATAGTATATCAAATCAAAGACTACAAAAGTGGTGTAGATCAAGTCAGTACATTACTAAATATGTGACATCACAAGCTTACACAATACACTACAAACTGACTAATATAATTGATCACAAACAAAACAATATCTAATTTTTGGGTAATGATGGGATCAATAAATGCTACATGTATATACATATAAACAACAACTATATTGACTGCAGTAGTCTTAAACTCTTCTATACTATACAGGGTGTCCCAAATAGAGTAGGATAGTATGGGTATCTTTCTTATTATTAAAGATACAGATTTGGTTAAACAGGCAATATTGTGCCATTTTTTGGGCCGAGTTCGATTCCGTTGAGAAACATTTGAATTTCCGAACAGTTTCGAAATTATTAAAAAAAAAATCGCCAATTTATAAAAATTCAAATATCTCTGTAATTAGAGATATGAAAAAAAGTTTCAGATCAAAGTTTATTTACTTCGATGAGGCACACTTAAAAATGATGTCAAAATAAAATTCAAGATGATGGTTTCCAAGACATTAATAGCAACTTTCTTATTTTCAACGATGTATAACAATCTATGTACGAATAAAAAATTATGGGAAATATTAATTGTTTTCATTTTAAATCAAGTAGCCATGATTAACAATAAAACAAAATTTATTATAATACGACTAACTGTCTAAGTCGTATTAGTTTATTGATTGTGTAACTAATTAGTATTGCTGTGTTGTATTATTAAGTGATAAATTTATAATAATTGTTTTTTCTTTAATTATTTCTAATGGCGACCTTTCCAACAAATGAACAATATGATATGTTTCGTACATACATAAAGTGTTACAAAAATTCTCGTCTTGCAGCTCAAGAAAATCTAACAAATTTTCCAAAACGTAGACAACCAGACATGAACATATTTGCAAGATTAGATTCAAATATGCAGCATTATGGATGTCTTAAAAAAGCCAATAGGAACATAAATGTGGTTACTGAAGATGAGGAATTAACCTTAGCTTGTGTGCAAGTAAATTCGAATATTTCGACTCGAGAAATTGAAGCTCAAGTTAATGTGTCTAAGACGTAAATCATTCAGAATTTAAAAAAAACAATTTCCACGCATATAAATTACACATTGTGCAGACTTTGCAACCAAATGATAATATCCGTAGAACGGCATTTTGTAGATGGTTTTTAAGTAAAATTGCAGAAAACGGTGATTTGTAAATCAAGTTTTATGGACAGACGAATCCTACTTCTTCAATTGTGAATTAAGTAATCGCCATAATTAGGTACCATTGGGCACAGGAAAATCCACACATAGTGGTTCCACGACACAACCAGGTTCGTTTCGGCTTTAATGTTTTTGTGGCATATTGGGAAATCGTTTAGTTGGTCCTATAATTTTTTATGGAACCTTAACAGTGCAGAGTTACATGGAAAATCTGCAAACATATCTTGAAGATGATCTACCTTTGGCACAAAATGTTCAAATATGGTATCAGCAGGATGGCGCTTTCGCACATAATGCTGGCAATGTTATCCAATATTTAAATGACCATTTTGATAATAGAGTAATTGCCTCCAATACACCTAGTCAGTGGCCAGCCAGATCCGCAGATTTAAGGCCTCTGGACTTTTATTTGTGGGGTGCTATAAAAAATAAAGTGTATGGTAGTAATTTCCATTACAATAATGCAGAAGAAGAACTACGTGAAGGAGTAGTGGCGACCTTTAACAGTGTTCACCAAAATACATTGCGAACAGTTACTAACAGTGTTGTAAAACGGTATCGATTGCGTGTACATGAAAACGGCCAGCACTTTGAACATTTATTGTAATGTATTATGGTTTTAGCCTTTACTAATATCACAGTGTATCGTTGTGTTTAATTTGTTTAATAAATAATTTTTATTTGCAAATTGTTAATCATGGCTACTTGATTTAAAATGAAAACAATTAATATTTCCCATAATTTTTTATTCGTACATAGGTTGTTATACATCGTTGAAAAGAGAAAAAAATCCCATTTAATTGTGTAAAAATCCAATATGGCGCCCATTTAAAATAAGAAAGTTGTTGTTAATGTCTTGGAAACCGTCAACTTGAATTTTATTTTGACACCATTTTCAAGTGCGCCTCATCGAAGTAACTAACTTTGATCTGAAACTTTTTTTCATATCTTATAATTACAGAGATGTTTAGAGTTTTTATAAATCGGCGATTTTTTTTTTTTTGTTTTTTGATAATTCCGAAACTGTTCGAAAATTGAAACGTTTCTCAACGGAATCGAACTCGGCCCAAAAAATGGCACAATATTGCCCATTTAACCAAATCGCTATCTTTAATAATAAGAAAGATACCCATACTATCCTACTCTATTTGGGACACCCTGTATCCACAACACCAATGACGATTAACTGGGCCGTATCTGAGGGGGGGTTTTGGGGGTTGAACCCCCCCCCGAAAATAAAATCTTATAATGCAATATACGAGAATTATTTATGTTGAAGTGACCTCATATATCGTTTTATGATTGTCTTTGCTAAGGTTAGCATGCGTCGTGTGTGTGTGGACTATAAAGTCAAAATCATATAAGATTCCGTATGACTCATTCCGATATCACAGTTGATAATAACGTACATACGCACGCTTAACTGACTTTAACTTTATTATGCTATGCGCATACATCAATTTTTTTCAGAAAACGTCAAACTTCCGACAGCGAGTGCAATTACTGTATAATCTTATACTGTGACTGTGGCTGAATGATTATTATTGAATAGAGAATTCGGTTTTGACTTCAGATGACGACCGTCGTCGACGCACTGCAGCAAGATATTCTACTGGTCTGCTAGTAAACGGTCGTGCACGTGCATCGATCAGCAGGCTGTTCCGCTCCGCCTCCGCGCGTTTGACAATAGGAATTTCCCAGTTTCCCACAGTATCTTATGAATAGATTCGTCTATTTATTATTTTTTTTACATGTAAACGTTAGCAAGTCACGGCAAGTAGCGCGTATAAAAATAGGTGTAGTGTAGTCAGTGTAGTGTGTAGACAGTTGTAACTTGTTGAATGTTGAATAATAGTGACTAAAAATTAATAGACTAATTACTAATAATAATCTTTGTGTAAACAGACATTGCAATTATTATAACTGCAGCATCGGACAAAAAGTAATATAAATTTATCGAGAGTGAACGGCTAAAATATGAAACAAATTCATTTAAAAATCAAGTATAGATTTTGTAGGGCTTGGACCCGTCGTCGTCAATTATGGATTATTGTTCCGCATTTTTTGCACTAAAATGAAAATACACAGGTTGGGTCATTGTGTATCGTGTCAAAAATGTACCTGTTTTTTAAATTAAAACGTCGTTTTCTTTTCTCTAAAACAGTTCGAAATAAGTATAGATTATGCAATTTACAATTATGCGTAGAATTCGATGCAGAATTCAAAATTGATTAAAAAATTAGTGTTCCATTAAAAAAAATCAAGTTAAATATATTTTTTGACACAACATGTATGTTCTCTATTTATTGCCAAAAATTTGGAAGAATAATTCATAATTAACGTACCCGAG
Organism: Vesta saturnalis; assembly: GCA_036346205.1. NCBI lineage: Eukaryota > Metazoa > Arthropoda > Insecta > Coleoptera > Lampyridae > Vesta > Vesta saturnalis. Next base: position 2,926,559 of record JARFJB010000793.1, read on the forward strand.
CATTAAAAAAAATTAATACTTAGTTAATTAGTTTACTGATTTTTAAATGAATTCGTTCGATATTTAGGCCGTTCACTGTAGACTGTATAGTCATCAGTTTTTATTAAATTTATCATTTTCTTGTAGAAATTAAATCGTAATGGCAAAACGAAGTTCACAAAGCTACTTAACTGATTTTTTGATTAAAAAGACTAAAACGTCAACGACCTCAACCGAATCAACGCAAGAAACTGTAAGTTGCAGCCAAACAGTAAATCCAGTGTTGCATACAGATGAAACAACAATATCTGAAAATAATATCCATGAGTTAGACATCGGTTGGTGTTTAGATGAAAAACTTAATGATGATTTTAAGTATAAACTGTTGACGACTGTATGGGTTCCAGATGAACAAGTGGAAAGATGCTATTGAGGTATTTGTTCAACATAGTAAAACTGATTATCACAGAAATAATTCCGTTTTTGCCGATAATTTTATTGCAACTTTTAATAAATCTGCGCCAGATATCATGATGCTACTCGACTCCAGTCGTTCTAAGCAAATAGAAGAAAGCTAGCACCTACAATTGAGACAATTATCTTGTGTGGACGTCAAGAGTTAGCTCTACGAGGAACTTCCGAGTCTGGGCCAATAACTTTAGACCAGCCCACCCATAATGATGGAAATTTCAGGGCGTTACTGCGTATGCGCCTCTCATGTGGTGACAAAAATTTAATTGATCACATTCGAGGACAGTCGTTAAATGCAATGTACATAAGCCCAATAATTCAAAATAATATAATTAAAATTGTGGCGAAATAATACAACACGAAATTGTAGCTAAAATAAACAGAGCAAAGTTTTTCTCTATTCTGATGGATGAAACTACAGATATTTCCCGTACTGAACACATCCCTTTGTGTAAGATACATACATTTTGACAAAGAAAACGAAAACTCATGCTACACATTGCGAGAAGATTTTTTGAAATTTGTTGCTGTCTATAATACTACTGGTAAGAATTTAGCGACAGTAATGTTCGACAGTTTACAAGCACTTGGAGTAAATTGCACCTACATGGTTGGGCAGGGTTATGATGGGGCTGCTGCAATGAGTGGCAGTTTTAAAGGCGTACAAGCTATAATAAAAGAAAAATATCCAGCAGCAATATACGTGCACTGTAGTGCTCATTCTTTAAATTTAGCTCTTGCCCATTCCTGTAAGGTTCAAAGTATTAGAAATTGCATTGGAACAATAAAATCTATAGCAAATTTTATAAAAATATCTGCTATGCGCACTGAGATATTAAAAAGTAAAATAAAAGAACATGTTCCAAATACTAAATGGACTAAGTTGACATCCATGTGTGAGACTCGGTGTGTGGAAAATCATGATGGGCTAATTAGCTTTACTAAAGTTTTTAAACCAATTGTTGAAACACTAGAAGAACTAAAACAAGTAAAAGACATCGAAACTTCCTCAAAAGCTTTACAATTCCTTCGAGTGATTATGACTAGTGAGTTTATCATTAGTATGTTAACAGCGTCCACTTTATTTGCTTTTACTCTACCTTTATGCAGAATTCTACAGACTGTGGATTTTGATCTATTTAGAGTTGTTGAGCATGTGAATACTGTTATTAGTCAGGTCAGGAATATGAGACTGAATATAGATCAGGAATTTAAAAATATTTTTGATAAATCCGAAGCGCTTATAAGGTCTGTAGATGACCAAGAGTGCATAAGAATCCCTAGAATAGTTGGACAACAGCAGCATCGTTCTAATGTCATGGTAGCCACTGCAGAAGAATATTTTCGAATCACAGTTGCAATTCCTTTTCTTGATGATTTCATTGAACAACTATCTGAAAGATTTGCAAACCATAAAAAATCACTTTCATCATTATATTTTCTAGTGCCAACTATGTGCGTTACACACACGGTACAAATAGAAGACTTGTCTTTATACGAAGAATTTTTGGACCTCGATACGTTATCTGCAGAATTACAGTTATGGAAACAAAAATGGACTGAGTTGCCTCAAGCTGCTGGAAAACCAAAAAATGCTATTGACTCATTATCAGCATGTAATCGATCTATGTTTCCCAATATACATACTCTTCTACAAATTCTTGCTACATTACCTGTATCTACAGCTTCGTCGGAAAGATCATTTTCATCGTTGAGACGTTTAAAAGACTATTTGCGCAATTCAACTGGTCAAGAGCGGTTAACAGGTCTTGCCCTTTTAATCGTGCATAGAAACATTAAAATTGATACTACAGAGATCTTAAATCGTTTTGCGAGGGAAAAGCAAAGAAATATTCAATTATTATTATAATTATTATTTTTTAAATTTTAACGTTGTTATTAAATGTGTGTTTTACCTGTTTTTTTTTCGCATTAAAATCCATTTAGAAATCATAGTTCTTTTTTAACCCTTGATTTTTCAAATCTCACTGGTCTAACCCCCCCAAATTTTAGTCCAGATACGGCCCTGACGATTAACCAAAATAGACCCAGCATTCCTTATTATTTTATAAACAATTGTTTTGCTTTATCATAACATACAGTCCGCGCAGCCAAAGAATGCCTCGTGTCGCGCATGGATGTTCGTGCATTCGGCCGCACTCGTTAACGCAATAGCGACTGAAAGCATTACCAGTGACGTCGGTGTCGCGTTTTAATTATTCGTCATCAAACCACAAGAAATTTTAAAATATTTTAGTTATTTGAATTACATATGAATAGTAATAGTTTAAACATTTATAAAATAAAAAAATAACCATGTTGACAAGTAATAAATTTTATATTTGAATTACATATGAACACAACAGTTTTTATGAAAATCAAAAAAGTATAAGTTCGATTTTGAATTATAGAAACAGAATAGGCTGTATTTTAAGAGTATTATTCAGGATTTAAAAAAATTATGATATTTCTTAGGTAATCAATTTTTATATTTTCATACACTTTGGGGAAAAGTTACTCAAACGGCGATAATTACCTATTATAATAACTATAATAAGGAACTAACTAATAAAAACATTTTTGAATATTTGCTAATCTGTGGTTAATGATACTAAGGAATGTCAACTATTAGGATTTCTTTAATGAGAATTTAAGCAAATGCCATTATCATTACATGCACCGCAAAACTACTTATTTATTTTACTATGTATTGTGAAAGTATTTGTTGTTTATACATATCTAATAAATTTGAGTATTATGAGCTTTAAAATTCACATAGGACACAAAATGGTTCACTGTCGTTTTGTTGCAATAATTGTAAAAAAGTTAAATTAACAAGTACCTACGTATGTAAATTAATAACAGAAATAAATAATTAATCAGTGTAATACATGATAATAAACGGAACGCGCTTTGGGTGGCGACGCCACTGACATGCCGCGCTTAAGAGATTTGAAGTTGGACGAATGCGCATCCAACGTTCATTCATTCTTTGGCCGCGCGGACTGTAGCTTTCTAGCAGCAACATATATGTACATTTATGGAAGGATTATGGTTATTAATAACGTCAATGTAACCAATAAATAAACAATTAAATGTAACGCTTAGATCATGTATTTTTTTATTTAAAAAATTCAGGTTAGTAAACAAACAAAATATGAATTTTTCTAATTTTTGCAAATAATTAATGTTACACATCTATGGTTTATTTACCGATTAATGTGAGGTTACGACTTAAATAGTCTATTTTTCTACATACTACACACTGTCTCACCATTATAAAACTTAAGTAATACTTATTATCACTATAAACCACAAATAATAACGTTGCACTTATCTAAACCCTCGAAAAAACACTGCAATAATAATTAGTAAACTATAGTCAGAGTAAGGTGTCAACTATGGTGGCAACCATTTTCTAGCAGTTTGAGAATTAATTTCATTAAATTGTTTGGTAGCTTGTAAAATACCATAACAACTGAAGAAGAGAGAGCCCTTTTAGTACTAATTAATTCTTTAACGGATTACGATAATCGTATTTCATTCTTGTGTTGTATGAATGACAGTTGGTTACAATAAAAGTAACTCAAGGTTTCTAAAATGTATAAGCTAGCTAGAGGTAGAATGTTTTATTTGATGAAATAAGGTTTATACGATTCAGTGGCGAAACTACAAAACTTTTCTGGGGGGGGGGGGCCAGGTCCCACGGGCTCTTTTTGGGGAGGGGTGCGTATAAAAATTTTGTTGGGGCGTACACACCACTTTTTTATAGATGCATGCGCATGAAAACTACGTCAATCTTGTTTTCACTCTCAATTTTTGTTGTCATATACCTACTTTAAGTAAAAGACTTTCTTGTTTTCACATTTTATTTAGGAAATATAACATATAAGTATGAATAAAAAAAACTTCAAACTCATTTTAGTTTTCTATCTGTTTTTATAAAAACAGAGAGAACTTGTTCAGCCGACAATTTCTGCTTAACTAAAGCATTTTCGATACAGAGAAGTGATAAATTTGAAAATCTATCTTATACCATTGTGGTTCTCAGCCATGTTTTTATCCGCCTCATAGCGGAGAAACTTCTTTCGCAACCAGCTGAACTGATTGGAAGGCCTACAGCAATTTGTAGTAATTTGTAAAGATTTGGAGTCAGATCCCCCTTCACTTGAACTTTTAGATTTTCCAACGTGCTTTCAAGATTTTTATTTTTGAATAAATTTCGTATCACTAAAACTTCAGCTTGAAGTGTTGAGATTTCGATATTGAAGGCCCTCTGATAATTGGCGACGAACTCAAATGCTTGATCCAAATCTAGCTTCATAAAGGAATCAATCGATCTTGCAAGGGGAAGATTTTCAAATCGTTTTTTCATATTGCCAATCACGTTGTCCATGACTTGGTAGTAAATGTTGACTTTCCAGTATTCGGGAGCTGTAGTTCCTGCAGGTATGTCGATCAGAGATGATTTACCCAGGGTTGAGTCAGATATTCATTAAGCCTTTGTGGTTGCTTCCTTTTTTTTGAAATCCTTAAAGGCTCCAAACAAATGTCTTGTTCTCCTGAGAATTTTTCTATTTCACTCCACAGGTCCTCAAATTTGTTCCTCTTCTCTTCAAAGCTACTTATAGTGCTATCTATGATATCACTAGCCTGACCTAGTGTGGCATCTTTTCTCTGAAAATATTTACTCAGTACATTTGCGACCATTAACACTGAATGGAAGACGAACAAACAAACGATAAATTGTGGCTTTATCATTGATGCCTATATTCCAAGTGCTTCTACAGAATTTTTGTCTCGCCCTTGTTCAATTTCCTCATCCAGAGCATTTCGAATTGCTTGGAAATTTTTCAAAAGGGATTTGCAATTTTCATATCGACAACTCCACCTGGTACTGCTAAGACTTCCCATTTCGCCCCCCGACTTTATACCTAGAGCATCACGGGCGTTTATGAGATGAGAGTGATGACCGGGTTGAGAAAAGTGGACGTATATTGCCTCCAGAGTGTTGAAAAATTCAGCTGCAGTAGACACCTTAGCACAACTGTCGACAATTATCAAGTCCATCCTGTGTGCCAAGCAATGAAAGTAAATGGCTTGTGGATGATCCTCCCTTATTTTGGCTTGCAGTCCTTGGTGTTTCCCAGACATAACACTGACTCCATCATAAGATTGGCCAATTAATATGGCGTTATTCAACAAACTGCATTTACTTAGATACTTTTTAATAAGTATTTTTAAACTCTCGGCATCTCTAGAAGAAGAACAATTTACGAAACCAAGAAAACGTTCCTCAACTTCCAAGCCTACTGTATGTCTGATTGCCACGGACAATTGTTCTTGTTTGTAGCACCTAGCTTCATCAACCATTATCGAAAAAAAAACACATTGCCGCACTTCTTCTACAATCTGTTCAATAACAAGTTGAGATGCGATGCTTATTATTTTATTTTGTATTTTGGAACTGCAATAACTGATATGTCTGTCTAGATGCATCGAAAATTCGTGTCATGTTTTGCCATAAGTCACCCAACTCCAGAAAATTTCCTCGGCTAGTAGATGTTGCGTCTTCTGGGTGTCCTCGAGTGGCAGCCCTTGACGTGTCAAGTATAAAATCATGTCGATTAATTTTATCATATAATCTCGGTTCTGTATTATCATTTCTTCTTGTTGTATGGTTAGCTTTTTATGAACATCTCCGGCCTTCAAGGAATGCTTGTAGCCTACAAACCTTTGCATACAGTCACTGTGAGCCAAAGAGGTGTCATGTTTTTTCAGCGACTCACTTAGCTTCCTCCAATTACTGAACTCATTAATCGAAAACTTTTCATTTTGATCTCGAATATTTGCAGAATGCCGAAAATGTCTGCAGACAAAGCAGAACGCTTTATCTAACTTCACACTATATTCAAGCCACTGATAAGTATCAATGAATTGAGACGAAAATGATCTCCGTCTATCTCCAAATGAACTTTTTGGAAAAACAACCCTTGGGCCCCTTGGCTGCGAAGGACTACTATCAAGAGTTCCCAGATCTTGATCTTCTGGATCATTTCGTCCTCTTTGATTTGTTTCTTCAGATGTAAAAACATCGGATGTTTTGCTACCTTGCCCTTCTTCAGCGGCTTTATTTACATCTTCTCGTATGCCTCCACCAAATTTTTCTATATTTGAAGTTGAAGATTGTGTTAAATCACAAGCTATCTCAATATTTGTTTTTGAGTCACATACTGGAGTAGACGTTTGCCTTGTCTCAGTCTCATCTGTCGGGTTGATTTGTGGCAGATTTGAAAAACGATCGTATGTCTTTGAATTTCTTCATGTTCAAACCGCCCACAATCTGCAACGCAAATTCAAATAAAAACAAATTTATAAACAACGAAGCTAACTGCTCGGACACTGATGGGGAAACAAGTAAAAGGCGTGAAAGAAAGTACAAATCAAAATCCCTTTGCAGTTTTAACTTTAAACTATTATTATTATTATTAGCTGAAACTTGTGATGCAATCTTTCCTTTTTTTTTCAACCATCAAAATTTTAACATCTTATAATACTCTAAAACAAACATACAAATAAGTAAAATTACCTTAGTCCTTAGTTGTTTGTGGCAGTTGGCCTTGGCAGTGGCTATTTGTTTGCTTTGATGTTTTATTTCACACAGCACTGTGCTGTCAGCACAGAAGACTCAGAACATGAAACACCGAACACAGGTTATATTGGCACTTGGCTCAAATAATAATAATCATAATACATAAAACATTAAACATAACTATAACAAGTACTAACCCCATGAATTCATCGTGCGTTGCAACGTTGCTTATATAGGTACCGATGACGCAAGAAACCCTTCGTGAATCTTCTAGAAGTTCGATGACTAATAATTTACGTAAGCTGCTGTCGTCTGCGTCTGCCGAGGCATCGTAATTATGATTCATATATCTAGATTGTTCGAAATAATGAGTCACCATTTCCGGTATGTTACACTATTTTTAAGTTTCAAGTCTCTCTTCCTTTATAAAAAGTTATCTTTTAGAATGTTAATGTAAACTGTATGTAAACTAATCTAATCTACTAATCTTTGCGGCGTCTTTATGCTTGCTGGGTTTACTACATCGTGAAAGAGGAACTATACATGCTATTGTTTATGCATCAACACTCAACGCATATCAGTATCATGAACCAAAACAATTCCAAGAGCAGCACAGTCAGCAGTCTACCGCCGCCGCGCCGCTTAGCTAAACAAATATTATTTCACCGATACAACTTATGCTCGAATGACGAATATTCTAATGTCCTTACATAATAAATAATAATTAATAAATGTACTTATCATTATGTCACTATTACTACTCGTTTGTTTATCGCAATGGTTTAAGATTTAACGAATTAAGTTGTTAGACGGAATTTAAGATAAGAATGAAAAATGGGGAAGTGCTCCATTTTTCTGGGATGTGTCACGGCTTGCTTGGGGTGTGCCTGGCACACCTTGCAACCCCCCTAGTTTCGCCACTGATACGATTCATTACTTTTAATACCAGCAATGAAGCGAATAACTCTCCTTTGAGCTAAAAATACTTCACATGCTGATGTAGATAGTCCCCAAAAGCTAATACCGTATAAAATGAAATTAAATAATTTTCTGGAAGAAAGTATTTTAAATTCTTTAGTTGAAAACAAACCGTTTTAACTTTTCTTGCCAATGATTTACCATAGAGTTTCCAATTAAGGGTATCATTAAGTTGAACACCTAAAAATTTTACGTTGGTTCAGCAAACGAAATACCAGAAAATTGCTGTTAATATAATTAATATGTAATTTGTTGCTAACAAACCAACTTTCTAAGCTCTTTAAAAGAACACTGATGTTATTCACAAGATATTTTGGCTTGTGATTGGAGCAGAAGTATCATCAGCGTACAAATACAGAGTAATTTACAAATTCTACAATATCATTAATAAATATCAGAAATAATGTAGGTCCTAACATGGATCCTTGGGGAACTCCCACCTTGATAGATAGAACTGAGGAATGGCATTCTTGTACATTATTATTTTAACAACTTGAGTTCTGCCGGTCAGGTAAGACTGAAATAATTTAGCTGCGACACCTCATCCCATAACTTTCTAATTTAGTAAGTAAAATAGTGTGATCCACGCAATCAAACGCCCTGGTTAAATCGCACTATACACTAGCCACATATTTTTTATTGTCCAACACCTCCACTAATTCATTTATTAAATAATGTATTGCAGTGATAGTTGAATATGTTTTTCTAAAATCATGTCTGTCACAAATTATTGAATTCTTTTCTAGATTATATGAGTCGAGATAGTACAGCATATTCAAAGATTTTTGAATGTGATGTAATAGATTAGGCCTGAAGTTTGCTACATCTCTGTTAATTTTTTACGAGTGGGATAAACCAAAGCATTCATTAGTGCAGACGGAAATGTACCTTCCTCAAAGGATAGCTTAATTAAATATGTTAGAGGTTTAATAAGTAATATTGATGCATTCTTTAGTAAAGTAGGAGGAATATTATCTGGGCCACAACTATTTTTTTTTTTAGTTTTTTGACAATTGAGAGAACTTCATCTTCGGTATAAAGAGGAACACACATACTGTCGTAAATAGTCGTCAAAATACCACTATGAGTAACTACATATCTACTTCTTCGATTAAATTTTGGAAGTTAGTCATTATGCAGCACTGTTTTCGATGACTAATAAAAAATGTCACTGTGGAATAGTTTTGAATAACTCAATATTCCCTATTGAGGATGTATATTATTTTAAGTACGTAGTATGTAAATTAGAGCCCATACCTACTTCAGTCGGACTTGATTTTGCAAGATAGTCTATGCAGTATTATTTTTGATGAGTAACTAAGAAATGTCACTGTGGGTCATCAAATGCTATTATTCAAAAGTATCAGTTATTCGAAATTATGTATGGTTACTTGAAAATTTGAAACACAGGATCTGTGGCAGGACCTATAAAAGACCTATGTACCACACAAAATTCAAAACGAGTCTCAATAGTTAAGCACGATTGACTATCATTCATTTAATTTGTTTCTAAATATCTTTCATAATAATCCAGTTCACACTTATTATTAACATTTTTGATTAAAGATTCCTTATCTATTATATGATCGTTATCAAAAATATGTAAGGTTACTGCAGACTTGTCCCAATGTTTGTATTTAACATGAGCCGAACGTTCCTTAATGGAAATTTTGATAGGTTGTTTAGTTTGCCTGCATACACAATTTTTACAATTAAATTTATAATTCCCTCCCTATCCTGTGTATCTACCTGATCCTTTGGATTGTCTAAAAACTATGCAAACTATTGTCTGAAGTAGGGATTCTGTTGAAATTAACTTTCAAAAATATTTGAGATATTGAATAGTTTGGTAATTTTACATACTTTGTTTCTGGTTGTTCTGTTACACTACCTGACATGGTTACATTTTTAATTTAGAAGTAGTAGTCCGGCACTATCCCCTCCACTTTTTTTAGGTCACAAGCCCCGCCCCGTTTCACTTCTTTATATGCCCACGTGGGGGACGCGTTTTTTCACCCCTATGGTTTCTTTTCGGAGGCCTTTTTCGACCCTTGATGGGATTTTCATCCCTAATTAAGGCCTTTTTTGTTTTTACTCGCTCACGTGTAGGACGTATTTTCTCACCCCTCTTTTTTACACGCCCACGTGTATGACCGTATTTTCAACCCTTTTTTATCCCTAATTATTTTTTACACCCACGTGTAGGTCATGTTTTTTTTCACCCCTATTTTATGACAGCTCACGTATAGGACGCGTTTTTTCTACCCCTACGGTTTCTTTTCGAGGGTCAACCCTTGATAGAATTTCAATGTTGTTGTATTAAGAGCCTTTTTGACAGCAATTTTTGTACTTGCTCACGTGAGGGGCTGGTCTTGGACTTGGGGTTGGTCTTGGACCTCAAGCTGGTCTTAGGGTTATTTTTGATGGTCATCTAATTAAGGTTCTTTTTGGTTGTATTAAGAGCAGTACCCCTGGAGGTTAGGCAAACGCACACGCATACAATGCTGGAAATTGCATAATTACCCTAATAAAATATTATTAAAATTATCGATCCTATTGCTTTAAAATGGTCATATGCTATTGGATGATTTTTTACCTATACGAGAAAACGTTGTATTTCTAATAAGTAGGTTCTCGTAAGACGTGTAGAGCTTCGCAACTTGTTCTCGGGCCTTCGCCCCCAGGCCGGAGATGGTATGTGGCCTAACCTTATAAGACAAGTGCAGAGCTTAGCCCCTATCGTGGCCCCCTTGGTGCAATTGTATGTGGTTCTAACTTAATCCTACAGCTGTAGGCCTTCGCCCCGTCATACAAAATTGTATTCTAATAAGGAGGTTCCTGTAAGACAGGACTTGTATCAGGGTCTGCGCCCTGGCCCCTTTGAATAAAAATTGATTTTAGTGCCATCTAGTGGCGTATAGACTAATGAACATTTTCTATAATAGAAGTTGATAATGCACACCTCTCTCTTGCTCTATCTTGTTTCTCTCTCACCCTCTCTCTTTCGGTTCTTTCTCACACACACAAACAAATCAATTAATTAATCAATCTAAAACAAATCACGCTCGATCACCAGATCTATCAATCAACCGAAATTATGTCTTACAGTTTGCGGAAACCAGATTACAGTTCAAGCTGAATACATTAAAGTCTAATTAAATATGACGTGAAATAATAATTTTTACCCGAATACAATGATGCTTTATGTATAGGCATATTCCCTAAACAGTCACCACCTATACATTCGGAACATTATATCTGATTTATTTGCATGTTCAATTACATACACACAAAATTGTTTCATCGTAACGTGTTCATTAACAGTTGTAAAAACCCATTAAAAAGACTGGAAAGTAATAATTACTTATATATAACTAGAGTTAAATTAAATTAACATGTTTTTAAGAATATCAAACTGATATAATGGAAATAAAACGCAAAAGGTTTTAATGGTTTATTATTATACGCTAATTAACAATAACTACAAGTTTAAAATCCACGAATACGTACCATCTATTTGAGAGTTGATCTTATGACGTCATCCTGTAAGAGTAATAATACATTTTAAAAATCTTTATCGACATTTTTGTCAGCAATATCAGGTAAAAAAAAATAATACGCTTACCTTTAGAAGTGTTGTTTCTCCTTCAGCTGTACCATACGTTGAACTGAAATATTTTGTTATACAACGTTCCCACATATAATCACACTAAACACGATTTGTGGAATGGTTGGATATAAACTGACTATTACATACCGATCATTAACTAATTTAGAAAGTAATACACAAAACCTGAATACTGCTACCAGTATTTTCCCTTTCTCTTAAAAATAATTAATAACAAATCGGTTTGAAAAATATTCATATTGTACATACGGACACACAAATTGTTTTTTATAAAAAAAAACACATTAAGAGTTGGAATGTGGGCAACATACGGTTTTAAATTGACCATGTATTTTCCCATATTATTTTTTTATTAGAGTTTTTTAAATTTTTATTACCATGATTGTTATTAAAGTTATCACATCTCTATTAGTGATCATTTTGATATAAAAAAGGGATGCCTAAAATTTACCATTGCATTTTCAATTTTGGTAAAACATAATCTCGTTTTGAGGAAACGACCTTCAAAACAATCAATCAAACCAGATACATAAGAATGCTTTAATTATATCCATTTAAATAACGAAATAAATAAATTCAAGATGTATCTGAAAAATGACTTCTAACAAAAAAAGGTTGTGTCTTTTTAAAAAACCTTAGATTTTTATAAAACAAGACCGAACGTCCTAGTCGTTATTGAAAATGCTCAACCATCTATGTACAGTATACATTGCAATAACAAATATAATTCAGCTCATTACTTTAAAAATAAATGTGTAATTAAGAGCTGGTTGGTATACATCAGAATGTTATTTGTTAACATGCAATTTAAACACGCGTTGAATAAGCGGTCTTGCTCGCTTGTATGTTTTATTTACACAGACCTTTCGAGATTTTTATGTCAAGGGCCCGCGACAAGGGGAAAGACCCGAGCGCAAGTTCCTAGGAACTGTATGTAGTTTTTGAAAATATACAGCTACGTGGAACTATGCTCAATCTCTATTACAGAAAAAACATCTGTTACCTCATACACCACTAGATGGAGTCACAAACAAGCTCAAACTTCCAGCCAACCGGACACGATAGACGTGAGAGACGAAAGGGACAAGAGAAACGCGGGGATGGGAGAGACGAAAGCCACGTTTAAGTTCCAACGCTTTTGTTTTTGTATTAAATCCAATAAGATTGATAGAAACTGCCCTCTTAAATACACAAACTATAAACAAACCCGAAAGTCCATGCCGAAAACAAGATTATTAATAAAAAATTGAAAGAAAACTTAGAGTTTAAAAAATATATTTAAACAATACATCATTTATTTATTTAATTTAATTACATTCTTATCAGTCTTCTCCTTTTTACGACTGTAATTGGTCACTATCGTCATGGTCTTGAGATTCGTCCTTTCCCTCTATCTCATCAGTCTTCTGTGAATCATCATTATCATCATGAGTGTGAGATACATTCACCTCATCGTTCATTGTTCATTGTTTTCATCATCAGCTTGAACCGTTATATTGTAGTAGTTTACTAACAAATCACTGAAATCTCTAATGTCCTCTGATGTTGGTTCATAAACAGGAGAATACATTATAATAATAATGCTTACTCGCTGGAGACTATATATACATAGGTAAAATTTTGCGATGCAATGTTTTCATATAGGTACGAATCGCATTAACCGTACCTACTATGGTTAGTGCGACCCAACTCCTCGACACCCGAAGATGACCGATCCTATCCGAACATTATTGAGTACTTACACCCCATTCCTCCAATATAATTTAAATAAAATCGAAATAAACAAGTTTTACAACACTTTTGTTTTTTTTACACAAAAAATAGGTAACATTTCGCCGACTGATTACAATACCTCCCAAAACTTTCGTATTGTAAGGTAAAAACAATTGTAATAAAATTAAAAACAAAACAAAAAAATTGGAAAATTTCAGTACAAAATATTTTCTTTGTTAATTTTATTCTGTCTAAAATTAGGACTAATAGACACAGTTAGATCTTTGAGCAACATCTTCGTACTTTCTAATAGGTTATGCTTTATATTCAGCTTCTTTCCTTAATTTTTTAATTTCTTCTCCCTCTCACTACAAAATATCGAATTTAAATTTGTACAACTTTTGAATAAATAGTTGCATTCCCACCTTCAGCTTGTAAAATTAAAGCCAATCCCATTAACCCTAAAATTTTAGCAGGCCCTTTAAAACCAACAATACTTTCATCAAGAAAACCTTCAAAGTTGCTGTACGAGCACCTGTACATAGTTTCATACACAATCTGTACCAAAGTGCTTAAAAAATGGATCATTTACTAGACCAGTATCACCTATATTTAAAGCTCCTGGGATAAAGGAACTAAGAAAAGTTAAAAGAAAATTAGAACTAAAAGCAAGTGGGAAATTATGTGAAGAGAAACCGTTGTATCTTACAAACCCAAAACCGTTTAGTTTTGAAGAACGCAATAAGGATCGTTTAAAAAAAAAGAGCAAGCTTTCAAAAGATTATTGGAGCTGGAGAAAAAGGATCAGTAATTTTATGTAAACCCACTTCCAAAATATTTAGATACATATTTACAGCTTCAGCAACACATTCATGCATGGGTTAGATATAGACACTATATAAAACAAATTATTCCAATACTGCGCATGATCAAGGTTAAAAAGAGTAAAAAAAAATGGAAGTAGTACCCCGGCACTATCCGCCATTTTGTTTTTTGTGACGTCACCCTTGGGACACCTTAACTTTCACTTTTTATATATGCCCACGTGGGGATAGTATTTTTTCACCTGAGAATGAAAAGATTTTATTTATTAATATTTATTAGGGCCCCTTTTTATCAAAGGAGATTGCATAATTGATATTAAAATTATTATTACATTTCTTTTAATTCCCATCTACAGATTGTGACCTTTTGCCTATACGAAAAATTTATTTATACATTGAGGGTTGTATTCTAATAAGGGGTCCTAATCTTGTAAGACGGGAATCTGTTTGCGGGGTTCGCCCCTGTCATAAAAATTGTATTCTAATAATGGGCAAGAATTAATAGATAAGACATGTAAAGATGATGATGATGACAAGTGTTTTCATTATAAAAAGATGTTATTTAACCTGTGTTTATTATTATTAATATTTATTAGGTTTGTTTTGAATTTTATCAAGGATATAAACATCTAGTCCTTAAACGATTATGTTCTATGCAACCTTTAAGACTGCATTTAAGCGCTAGCTCAAATTTTTTAAATATCTGAGGTTAGCATATTGCATTTATGGCTATTAATTAATTTCTATCTGAGGTTTAAATATCATTCTGATCTAGGTAACTGTTTTACAATGTGTTTTCGTAATAGGGTTTATTACAATGGAGACTGCATAACTGTTATTAAAATTATTATTACATTTCTTCAAGACCTATTTTATTTTACAATATAATTATTTTGCGATGAGAAAGTCACCTTCAACATTATACATACATAATTAAAAATGAGTAATTAAGTTGCCATGCTTTAAACGATTTTCCACCTTGAGAAAGTGAAATTATATGTCCAAGGTTTAAGCAGAAATAAAATGAATTAATACAAGAAATGGTTACACATATGCATTATAGGCTGTTTTACGCTTCATTGTGTACTCCCTTTAATAGTGGCACCGATTACCAATTAAGAGTAAAATATTGAAGGTCGACTGCTAAATTATATGCTCAAGGTTTAAGTGAAAATTACGTTAATTAATACACATGTATTATCGGTTGTTCTACGATTCACTGCGTGCTCCTTTTAATAGTGTTATTAATCAAAAGTAAATATTGAAGGTTGACAGTTAAAATTATGCGTACAAGGTCTAAGCAGAAAATGAATGGATGAAATGGTTACACATATGCATTACAGTTGTTTGTTTTACGCTTCTTGTGTGTTTTAGTTTAGGGATTACTTTTTTAAAATCAATGCATTACTTTTAAGACCTAGATTAAATTACGTAAAATTGATTATTGATATGGGATGTCATACTTTCTTTAAACAAGCAGTAACATATATTTACAGCCATAAAGCGTATAATACCTATTAAAAGCTACGTCTAACAGTAAATTATCGAAAACAACCTCAAATTTAGGTCATCCATAATGTCATATGTTAAATATTAGTGTGAAGATATTTTCGGCAGTCAAGACTTTTGGGATGGGTGCACTTATGTTCAAAATTAAGGGCAGCGTAATTTAATTTATCTGGATCTTCATAAAGAACATAACTACCAACATCAACCTCACTGTTTTCATCTTGAACGATTATATTGTAATAGCTTATTAACAAGTAAAAGCAGCTAATACCCCTGATACTGCTTCATATTAATACTCATTCGATTTTAATTATGCTTAAAAAAATACATGCAGCGGATAATATACAATCTTTATTTTCCGCTATTATTATTATTATTATTATTATTACACAGATATGAGATTATTCTTAAAATTAGATTATTTCCCCACACTACCTTGAAATACTACATAGGCTTTCAATTATTCTTCTTGCCTGAAGCTGTACCGCATACATCTTGAGATCATCCAATTCTGGATCAGTAGCATGTTTTCTAATACACAAGACAGCATCTTCAATATAGCGGTGTATACGCCGAAAAAATGTCTTGTCTTCTTCTCCTTTAAGCTAAATTTTGCCTCTATACAGCATACAAGCTCTATCTTAGCTGAATTACCTCTGTCAAAAAAGGGGTTATAATCAAATTAAGTATAACGGCCTCTTATTAGAACACTATCTTTTTAATCCTCGAAATTTTACCAATAAGGGTCTGCCATGGCATGTTATCACATAAGACGGCTTTAGATACAGGTTCTGTCTCGGCTGAAATACATCTTGTCGAAAAAAGGGATTTTAGATTTATAAAATGTACGCCATGGAGAGATATTAGAGTGTTGCTACAGAAAACAATAAAGTGTACACCACGCATAAATCTACAGCGAGAAATCTACTCAAGGCTGGTACATTCCGAGTAACATTTTTTCGAGTTATGGTGGACTGATCTTTGTGATATGTGATCTTTAAGTAATCACAGTAATGGGTACAGCTACATTCTAGCGGTTATAGATGTGTTTAGCAAGAGGGTTTGGATAGGAGTTCTTAAAACGAAGATAGTGGCATCTGAAGGCATTCACCGTTGTTTTTAAGAAAAGCGATAAACTTCTTCAAGAAACAAAAACATCAATTTCTATATGACAGATAACCTCCTGTAAAAACATATGTAGTTGAAAGAATTTAATAAAACATTGTAATCAAGAATGTGACGCTACTTTACGGTGATAATGATAATGAGCGGATGCATTTTCTAGTCGTTATTTTCATAAAGGTAAAATTTTGCGACGCGAGGGTTTCGGCGACTCCCACTCCAACTCTCCCCGAACATAACGTCGTAACTTTTCTCGGTCCTCGCCCCTTGGCGTGATCGGAACTTGTTCGCGGGCCTTCGTGTATTGTCGTGGGATTCTTGGCGGAAAATTTGAATTTGTATTATAATAAGGGACCTAATGCTAACTTGTAAGACAGGTGTAGGGCTGCGCAACTTGTTCTCGGGGCTTTGCCCCTTGTCGAGGCCCCATTGGCGGAAAATTTGAATTTCTATTTCCCTCAGGCCCTCGACCAAAAAATTTGAATTTGTTTGAGGCGCCATCTATGAAGGGAAATTTGAACTTGTATTATAATAAGGGGGCCTAATACTAACTTATAAGACAGACCTAGGGCTTCGCAACTTGCTTTCGGGTCTCAGCCCCTGGTCCCTTGGCGGGAAATTTGAATTTGTATTTAAGTGTTTACATTCTGATTACTTACTTATTGCGAGAAATTTGACTTGTACTCTAATAAGGGGCCTATTTTTAACTTATAAGACTTCGCAACTTGCTTTCGGGTCTTAGCCCCTGGTCCCTTGGCGGGAAATTTGAATTTGTATTTAAGTGTTTACATTCTGATTACTTACTTATTGCGAGAAATTTGACTTGTACTCTAATAAGGGGCCTATTTCTAACTTATAAGACAGACACAGGACTTCGCAACTTGCTTTCGGGTCTTAGCCCCTGGTCCCTTAGTGGGAAATTTGAATTTGTATTTAAGTGTCTACATTCTGATTACTTATTGCAAGAAATTTGAACTTATATTCTAATAAGTAGCCCTAAAGCTAGCTTATAAGACAGGTATAAGGCCTCGCAACTTGATCTCGGGGGCTTAGGCACCTGGCCCCCTTGGCGGGAAATTTGAATTTGTATTCTAATAAGCAGGGTCCTAATGCTCTTGTAAGACAAGTGTAGGGCTTCGCAACTTACTCTCGGGGCTTCGACACCTTGTCCTGACCCCTAGGTGTAAACTCTGAATTTGTATATAAGTCTCTGTAGGTTAAGACGGTAAATTTGAATCTGTATCCTAATAAGGTGGACCGCTTGACGGAAAATCTAAATTTGTATTTAAGTCTCTGCATTTTGTTTGGTTATGGCGGGGAATTTGAATTTGTATTCTAATAAAGGGTCCTAATGCTAACTTGTAAGATAGGTGTCGGGATTAATAACTTGCTCTCGGGGTTTAACTCTTTGCCACATCTTTGTTCTCAATGTGTTATTTATTAAATCTTTCAGTCTCTACATTCTGATTGTTTATTCCGGGAAATCTGAACTTGTGTTCTAATAAGGAGGCCTAATGCTAACTTATAAGACAGGTATAGGGCTTCGCAATTTGCTTTCGAGTCTTCGCCCCCTCTTCTAGAGGGTTATCTAACTAATCAAAGCTAACAATGGTCCCCATTAGAAGAACAAAAAGCTAGCGCTGATAATTTAAGGACAAATGAAAATCGGGGGTTGCTGTTAACATCAGCAAGGAATTTATCGTAAAAAAGAGTCTGAACAATATGAAAGTTTAAAAGCGATTGCATAGGGGAGAATGGGGAAATGACGATCACGGGAACATGACAGTCAGCCGGAAATCCCTGAAAATATTTTAAATATAACAACGAAACTTGTGCAGACATCAAGCGAACGGGTACTAAACGATACGCGGTATAAAAAGTTCACGTTCAATTGTGTACAAAGTTGCCGATAAGCACTTTATCATTCTCTACGTGTGTCGTGTAAATAGGCGAATGTAGCTTTTAACATTCCACGAGCCATTTCTGCGTAATAAGTAATAATATAATATTAATAAGTAATAATTTTGATTTTGATTTTTAATGCATTTTAACCATTCTTAGAATAGATGGGGCAATGACAGTCAGTGGCCGCCATGACCCCTAGGTTGACCGGCATTGTCCGATTCTATTTTTTTATAATTTCAGATGCGTATAAATTATAAACGAGCGACTGAGAAAGTTAAAAATGAAGTTAGCCAGAGTCAAGCTACCAAAAACCATAACATTCCATTCGTTACTTTTCAACTCTAGAAATAGGTGGTCCTACAGGCTACAAATGAATCACATGTTTAACAGGAAATATAAGCCGACTGGAAAAGATTGGCTGTCAATAAGAAGCGAACCCGAACCGAAAGAATCTGAGGGATACCAAATACTCCTCAGCAAGGGGAAGGAGAAAGAGAATTTTTTTTTAATTAGATACAAAATTATGGCACTTTATGCTCTTTAGTCTAAGTTGACAACAATGTAGTGGTTGTTTATGATCACTTTTTAGGCGTCCCATATCATAATGCAATAGATCGTGTCAACAATTTTTTTAATCTGTTTAATTCTGTATTTTACTTCGGTTTTTAAAAGCACAGAGTGGCCAACTAAGAGTGAACGCCGGCTATATCTCGGGAACTGGCAATCTGACAACATTAGGCAAAAAAAATACTAATAGGTAAATCGGCCAAGAAAAATCGCTGCAAATTATTTTCGTCGAAAGATGACCGCTAGGGTGCGCAACTGTTATGGCAAATCATAAAACGGGCCCTTTCTCAGAAAATATGCAAGTAAAGATATATTTTAAACAGTGCCATAGTAAGCACTGGAAAATTCTAGACTTTTTTGCTTAGCGTACTTTGCTCTGTCTCTGTCTCTTTTTGCATAGTTAAATAGAGGACAAGATTCCTAAAAAGTCTGCGCAAACCGCAACTTCCTATCTTTTTTCCAACCGAAGATATCAATAAAACAAGTATTAGGTCGCTGGCTATGCAATATTTATACTATATTTTACTTGGGAAAGAAATTTAAATTATTTGCCACAGTTTAATCAATGCCGACCTAAATGTTCAAACTGCCGTCCATCGTTTTCGATGCACTTAAGCATCCTTTCCCGCATAGACCAAACTGCACTCTCTAGTTCAACAACTGAAATAATTCTCAAACAGTCCCTTATTCGTCCAATCATGTTATCCTGTGTGGTGGTCCCTGTTGCAAAAACCATATCTTTTACTCGATCCAGAAGTAAAAATCCCGGCATGTTAAATCTGGTGACCTAGCCGGCCATTGAAAGATGCCGCCCCGTCATATCCATCTACCAGGGTATTTGGCATTTAAAAATTCCCGAACATTTACCGCGTAGTGAGTTGGGCAGCCATCGTGCTGGAACAGCATTCGTTGTCGAATTTCACTTCCTCTAACAAAATCGGTAATTCCTCTCTTAAAAACTCTAGGTAATTGTCACCATTATTAAAAAAGAATGGGCCGATAATTCGTCCTCGTAGAATTCCCGCCCAACAATTTACAGACCAACGACCTTGGGGCTGGACTTCTCGCATCCAATGCAGATTCGTTCTTGATCAATAGTGAGTGTTATGGAGATGCACACCTCCATTGCTATGAAAGTTGAACTCATTTGTCCACAATATACGTGAAAGAACTTGCCGATCTTCTACCATCATACCCAAACGCCAGTGCAATGGTCTAGTCTTCGGTCAAAATCTGCAGCAGTCGAAGCTTGGTGATACGGATGTAATCTGGAACAAGATCGTGACCACTGATTCAACAGGACCTTTCCTCCTTGAGAATGTTTTAAACGGCAGTTCGAGTTGCTCTCAGGTCCTGAGCAATAGTTCTAGTACTTAGGTGAGGACTAAACTGGACATAAGCTAAAATAATAATGTTCTCTTCGGTGCGACCCCTGCGTGTGGTGTTTCAGGACATCGCTGCAGATATACCCTTGTAGCAACTGTGGCATTTCTGATGCATTCAAAATAAATACCTATCATGTTAAATAACTTTTCGTTGTTCTAAAGCATTTTGTAACGCTAAAAGACAACGCAACACGAAAAACAACAAAAAAAAACTCAAACATCACGAAAAACTCGAACAATAACACGAAATGGTACCAATGTAATTTGGAAAATCAAGAACAAGCTTTGAAAAATAGCAACGAAATGATACCCACATGAATCTAAAATGTTTTAATATTTTGAGGTATTGCTTCCAATTTTGATTTCACATCCCACTAACGTTTATTACGGATGCATTCGCTAAGAAATGATTATTATTTACCAATGTTGCAGTTTATTCTCTTCTTGGCACAAATTGTCGATTTTGAGAAAGATGGCGTTTTCATCAATATGTTAGGACTTTCATTTTCTATCTATTACCTTAGAAGGCAATAATACCTACCGTAGTAAATTTGCTTTTTTGAGAAATATTGGTTTTTTTGTTGATGTTTTAAATGTCTAAAAACTTTTTTTCCAAGACCTGTTCCATGTTTTGTTATGAAATCGTCAGAGATCGCCGGAGGTCGAGACAATTTGAACATTTGAAGCGTCATTAGTTCTTCAGTATTAGGGCTGTTGCACACCATTCTTCTATAACATCGGTCCTGTTTTATCCGTTCTAAATAAAGACACGCCCAGGGACATTTAGTATATTAAATTTTATTCCTGTGTTTTAATAGCTTAATAATTATTAAATTTTAATAAATAATGGCAGTTAATTTCTGCTCTCTGATTCTGTTACTTCCAAAATATATTTTTACATTTATTTTTTTCATATCTGTGTAACCAACCTCTATATTTTTTCACGCTCTTTTTCGTGAGTTAAAAATAATTATACCCTAACATTTAAAATTTTCGAGAAAATTGCAAGAATTTACGGCTTTGCCACAAAACGCCATCTACCGACTAGAAAAAAACTAAACCGACAATGTTAATATTTTATTAGAAGCACCCGAGAAGCCTCTCAAACGAGATTTATTTATAAAAATCGGTTGAGTTAAAAAGTAGTTATGGCATTTTTTCAAGTGAACATTTTCCTCTCCCCCTCGCCCCTTATTTAACAAAATAGAGAAAATGCTAAAAAAGAACATGTTTCTAAGCTTACGTAGTTTATAATAAAACTATATTGGACATATCTCGATAATGCCGATTTAAGAGAAAAAAACGATTTTCTAATTTTTCGAACTTGAAAATAATTGCCAGCAATTTCTCTTGGCTCATTTACCTATTACTATTTTTTTCCAATGTTGTGAGATTGACAGTTCCCGAAATATAGCCGTCATCCATTCTTAGTTGACCACCCTGTACATAATACAGTACAAACAAAATAAATTTTGTGTGGATTCTGGTTAAATCGTTTTGCTACACTTAGAAAATGTCAGAAAAGTTTTTCAGCAAGAGCTGGTATTCATTGTATGAGTACTGTCCTCTGCGTAACATTGAAGGTGTACATACAGCAAAAAATACCAAAAATGACGAAAAGGGTCTCAGAAGGTTTAACCCATAAAACGACATTTGGATGGTTTTTTAATTTTTGTTATGTAAACTTGCTAAAAATAAAACACAATGATGATAACTGTTGTTTATTTAAACAATTTACAAAAGTTTTTTGAATGTGTACTATATCTAGGTAATTAGGCATATAAGTAGCTATAATATTATGGCGTGTGATATATTACAAAACCCTTAACATCTACACCAACGTCACATTGTTTACATTTGGTTGTGGTTTTAATGTGACAATGAGCACATCGCATTTGTCCTGAACCAGGACTAAATGGCCCAAGCGGCCATACCTAAGTTCCAACATACGATGAGCCTTCCCTCTTTGGTACACAAACTTTTTTTTGTTTTGGTCCAGGATGGTGACGGCTACGCTTCTTCTGAGCCAACTGGTCCATTTTATTACCACTTTTATTACGAATACGCCACAGATTTACCTATTAAGACCACGTCGATACAGTGCGAGATCAAAGGAAGATACCACTTTTTTCCTGTTATTTGCACAGGGTTTTGAGCTATATTTCGATCCGACCTATCAACTCCTCCCATATTTTTACTATACAACTTAAGGTTGATCTAGGTACATAAAGTGTTTGTCCTTTTGGGAGTATCATTTTACTAAATTTACTAGTTAAACCTTCCCCTCCTTTTGTAAATCCAAAGGTGACAGTATTATTATAATTTGAATGTTTTTTCTTTTTTAACGTAAGGCGACCCTTCGTCCCGTGTTATACGGGACGGTTCCTCTTTTGAACACTTCATTTCGTATATGTAATTATTTTAATAAATATGTAAATATTTCATATTTATAAAGAAGTCCCTTTTTGTCCCATTTCTGACGTTTCATTGTTTAGAAGGAATTAATCAAAGTTTAGAAAGCACGAAAAAGATAGCGCGATCTTCAGATAAGACAATATGATGATATCACAAGTTCTACAATTTACGAGACTATTCTAGCACTTTTGTCGACTTAAATAAATAAATACCGCACGATCCCGCTTATGAGGCAGTAAGTATCAAGTCTAGCGCGAAAAGAATTTGCTTACGGCGGTTCTTGTACGTGTAGAAAATAAATATACCGGTGCGTGTAAATAAATATGGTGTAAATAGTTCGTTAGCTAGGGTCAACGTAAATGTTAATAAGTGACTGTTTTTAAATAAATAATCTTTATAGTGTAGTGTATATCTAGAACGGTAGAAAATCAGAAAATGCCAAGAAGAAAGTGAAAATGAATATCCACTTATTAAAAAGACAGCCTCAGTGATGTAAAACCCTTCAAATGTAGTGCACAGTTTTCGCCTGCACATGTTGGAAAGGCGGATATTGTTCAACACATTTCGACACTTAAGCATAAAAAGGCAGATGTTGCTGCTTCTAGTAGTAACAAACTGTCGTCTTTTTTTCGTAAGGACACATTTGGAAGTGAAGAACAAAAGCTAACTGTACTTGGTCATACCACAACGTGATCCACAATTAGTCCTTTTGTTCTATGGATTGCAATAGTAAGCAAATAAAAAGTTGCTTCCAACAAAGATTTGCATGTGCTAGAACCCAATCTGGAAGTATTGTGTGTAACATTTTACAAAAAGGGTCATTAAGCTCCTTACAAAATGATCTTCGTACGGTTAATTTTGTAACAACCTATACCGACTGTTCAAATCATGGGAGCGTACAAAATTTCTCCTATACTCGTAATATATTTTATGAAAGACAAGGGCACTCAAGTAAAACTGTTGGAAGTTCAAAATATTCCGAATATATTATTAAAACGGTTAAAAAATACGAATTAACAAAAGCAATGGCAATCAATGTGCGCTGACAACACAAATTGAAATTTTGTAGAAGCAGCAAGACGTGACTAAAATAACGTGTTTTGTCAAGTTCAGTAGTTACTTAAAAGACCTTTGGTTGAGGTGAACTCATATCCTTCATAACTGCATTCAAATATCAGGAGACTGCTTACCTATTTACATAATAATATTTAATAATAATAAAAATAATAATATTATTTATTGGTATTAATATACCAAGGTATTAACACTTGTCAGTAAAATATCACAGTAATTAAATATCACAATGGATCACACAAAGAAACTTAAATATGCCTCGAAAGAATAAAATGCATTCACCATTAAAATTGATCTGACTTGATTTTTGAAGTTAATAAAATCTTAACTTTTAATCGTTTTTGTTTTGATAGACGTTTCGGAAGCGGACTCTGCCTCGGCCATAGGCTTAGTGCTGAGTCGAATTCATTTATCTTTGACTTTGAACACTTGACTACTCTCGGATTTGAGATACAAGTCTGACACCACCTCTGCCACTGAGTAATCGAATATATATTTTTTAGAACTTGTATATATTACACTTTTTCGTGGTTGCTCAGTAGGTTATATCGCATGTTGCGCCGTAACCTTTTGTATAAGTGTATTGCGTCTAAGCTCTTCACACATTATTAGGATCCATATGGATTTCATTTCTACACTAGCCTGGCTGATCTGATTTTCCGTCAGTGATATCTTTGAATTTTCGGCGAGTTGTATTCTCGTCCTTTGCCACTATCGGTATATTATCCTAATGGATTCGGTGATATTCGTTCCAGACATGTTCGGTGATTCTGTGTACACAATTTTTGGAATTCTGAGTTTTATTGTGTGGTTTGGTTTTGGTAAGTAATCCTTTAGGCGTTATTGTGGATTTGAAGGCAGTGCGTATCTTCTATTTGCTGCATAACCATCGTATTTTGTCCGAAGTATATATGGTATTACCGCTGTGTATTTAGGTTTTCTTCTTTGGTTAACCTTTCCCTGATTAGGTTAAAATGAAAATATCGCTAAGGCACTTAAAAAAAGTGGCTACCTCAATCTAACACCTAACCTAAACAGGAAATAAAAGAACATAAATACAGAGCAGTAATACCATATACACCAGGTACCTCGTACAAAATAGGAAGGATACTCGGCAAATGCAAGATACGCAAAGGCGAAAGATCCGAATCACCAAACGTCTGCAATGAAGACCTCACAGCACTGGCAGAAAATCTGATAAACCAAGTTGGTTTAGAAATAAAACCCATGGATGCCAATAATGCGCGGAGAGGCTAGGCACAATACAACTGCCCAATAGGTTAATGCGCAAACATGCACAATAAACTACTGCACAACCACGCAACCGGGGCTGTCAGTGAAAAATTCCAAGTTCGAATCCGAGAGTAGTCAAGTGTTTGGGATAAAGTTAAAGATGAATGAATTCGACTCAAGTGCGAAAACAATCCTTAGGACTAATCCTGATGACGTAGCAGGGTCCGCTTCTGAAACGTCGCGCTAAAAAAACAAACACTCTGAAAATAGGTCGATCAACTCAACTATTATGAGAACACAGTTACAAAACACTTATGATACAAACTTCATATCTGCATGTCCTCAAAGTTGCTTGTTCATAATTATTTCAAAAATTTTTGAAAAGTTTGGCAGTATGATTGACGGAAGCTTGAATTATAATTCCTGACACTGGTATAACATTTTTCTGTTATCATACATATAGTAAATGGTATAAGCTTGACAAGAATAGCTCCGCGGGTAAGAATTTCAGCCTCCGGCGCACACAAAGAAGAGAGAAATCATTCGGAGGGAAAAAGACAGATACTACGCGCGCACGATTCAAGGTGCATACAGTATTACGTAGACTTAATTCTTCTTTTACAAACTTTTAAAATTTCATTCACATTAATAATAAACTATAATAAAATTAAAGTTTTCTTAATTAATTAATAAAATAAATATATTTTTTATTAAACCACTAAAATAATTTAATTAATTCAAATTAACTGTATTAAACAGTAATCTTTTTTAATGTAAATAAAAAACTTCATTTAAGCTTTAATTTAATAATTCTAGATGCACTTCCCAGTATAGGTATCTACTACGTTACGACTTATCGCAATTTAAATGAGAGTGACGGGCAATATGTACATATTTTAGAGCAAATAAAAATTTAAAATTATTTTCCATAAATAAAATTATTGTAACTTACAAGACGTATGAGATGATACTAAATTATTTAACATTTGTTTATAACTGTATAATATTACGTTTACAAGGATCAACATATGTCTTTTTATTCGTTTCGAGTCCAAAGTTAAATGTGAAAATATTAAAATGAAAGATAAGAATGTATTGATTCATTTACAGATCTAGAATTATAGATAATTTAGTTGCCAAAATTTACATTGCAAGTTAGCCATAATTTAATATATCCAGGTACAAATTAATCAGTGTTTCGACAGCTTAAAGTACATGAATAGATATGTAGTATTTAAATATTTAAATACTTTTCTTCAGTATTGAAGTTGAACACTGAACATCTCTTATTCCTTCGAATCTCTCTGTCGACCACTGCGCAACAATAGGCGGGGTTTATTTTTATTACCGTAAAATGGGGTGACTTGATAAGATTTTTGACATACCTGCATAGATTGTGACCTTAATATGCAACTTTAAACCAAACTAAAAATAGTCACCAACTCTTTAGGTCCTAGGGAACGTAATGAGACATTAAAACCGTTTTTATTTAGTATGGTTTTCCATAAAAAAAATATTAAAGGTAATTTTTCAAGTCACCCCATATTGGGGTGGCTTGAAAAACGACTGTTAATAGACGTGTAATTCAAGTGGGAGACTATATGAGGTGAAATGAAACAAAGAATTTAAAAAAATCGCTAGAAAGCGTCAATTTTGGCAAAAAACACTGGATTTTATAAAAAATACTCTTTATTTAAAAAAAATATTTATTTTAGGAATACAAAACAATCATTCTTAGAAGGTGCAAAATAAACATAAACATAAGACTTAATACTGATTAAATAAACCAAAAACATTCTTATAGTTGGTAATGGGATAAGTAGGTAAGGTAGGTAACTACACAAATTATAACTGAAGTCCTGGGAACTTCAAGGCCCCTCTTCTTAAAACTGTTGGCGAAACAAGTTTCCTTACAATTTCGCTTTTTTCTACCAATGACTCTTCTTGAACTGGTGGAAAAATATATGCCTCTTCTATTTTTGAATGTGATCTTAAATACGAACAGACAAAGGAATCGTTTTCTGTAGCAACCATTTTTCCCACAAATTTCTTGGAAATATTCTTTGCAGATTTGGGTTCGACTATAACAAAGTCGTTCTCGTGGTATTCGCTACACGATATTTCTTTTTCATATTGTTCAGTGATTTTGCTTTCTTTGTACTTTTCAGTATTTTTATTTTCATCTTTGGTATTCTGAATTTCTTCGTCGCTCTCATTTTCAAGAAAAAACCTTTCATCTTCTGATGTACTACTGTCACTGAAACGTCTTGCCCAGAGACGCTTTCTCTTTATAAATGCATCCCAATTATCTTCTTCTGTCTCAGATTCTGAAGACACTCTGTTTTTCTTTCTTGGTTTTTTTGTTGTTGGGTTTTGAGGGACCAGACTTCTTGTTATTGACCTTGTTATTTAAATCGTCAGATTTTTGTGGAGTAATGTCTTCAATAGCGATGCTTTTTCCTGGCTGAATATCAAGTTTCTTTCTTCTCCCTTTTGGCGTCTCGGTGCTTCCGTATCTAGCCTCCTGAAATATCTCTTTCAATGCAGCTGTAGCGCTATTCTCTGCTTCCTTTTCTGAAGGAACTTCTTTTGGAAGTTTATTCAAGATTTTATCTTTACACAAAGGAAACATGCCGGTGGCTTCAAATCCAGAGCGTATGTTGGCCGCATTTTGAATTTCGATGCTATTTAAAGCTTGATTTAAAAACCGTGGAAATACATCTTTGCGCACTACACCTCTGTTATTTCTTTTCCAGGTCCGCAAAATTTTGCGCCAAGCATTTTTAATAGGGCGAAAGACGCTTACATCCAGCGGCTGTGTTAAATGTGTACTATTTGGCGGTAGTAACACAAATTTTATATTGTTCTCTTCGCATAAAGATATTACCAGAACCGAGATGTGGCTTGCCAAATTATCGCCGACTAATACTTTTGGCCCTGCTGGTAAAGATTTAAAATATGGTAGGGCTACTGTCACAAACCACTCTTCAAACAAGTTGGTGTCAAACCAGCCTGACTTGCTTCGGTTGTATCGGGCTTTAGGTGGACCGTTTTCCGTCCAACTTGACCAGACGTGGTCAGCCTTATATACAACGTATATAGGAGCATTTTTCCTGCAGAGGAAACACTAAACATAACAGATGTTGCTGCTTTCGACGAATCCATAATTTTTTCGGCCCTTTTACAGCTTCGACGAACAACGACTTTGACCCGGCCAGGGTCATCCGTGAAATTTGTCTCGTCGTAATTTTCGATAGCTTCTGGATTAACGTTGTTTAAAATAGACGTAAAATTATCGAAGCATTGGTTAATAATGCCAGGGCTTATTTTTGCCCGACTTTGTTTAATAGCCTGCGACAGTCTCTTTGACAGAACGTTTTTATGTCTTTCTACAAAGGCCAAATACCACTCCCTTCCCGGCATGTTGTCGCGAAATAATGTAACAGTAATACCACGTCTATTTAAATAACTTTTAACTAATTCTCTTATGTCCTCACATTCTAACGGGAATCCCCAATCAGCAGCTAACGCAATGCAATTTACAATTGCAGTTTCATCCACACTAGATAATGCAGTTTGACCACCTGGTGTTTTTTGGTGTAAATGATTTACCTTACGATACAAAGTAGCAACTGGAATCCCATATTTTTGTCCAATAGCTTCAAGACTACCTTGCCTATTATTGTAATCACTAACGGCCTGTTGTACTGACTCTGTTGAATAATTGCAGTAGTTTCGAGCGCCTAGGCGCCGTTGATATTTTCTGGGCATGATTTTCAAGTCACCCCTAAAAGCACAAAAAAATAAAATGATACGCCCCTGCTCGACAATAGGTTTTAAAAATTATTTTAGGTTAAAATCATTAACTAGTATATTGTACCAGGACAGAAAAAAATACTAGGGCCTGCTTGTAATTATATTATGCTTTGTACAATAAGAAGTTTGCAGGGTATAAAATTACATAATTTCTTTACCTGATTTCAAATTGTTCCACACTGTACACTGTTACTATCAAATATTTGTTTCTTGTTGATTTCTCTCGCAGAACACCTGTCGAATAAGACTGAAGCGATTCCGTGGCTTCCTTGGTTCAGACGCGACATTGCCACATCTTCGAAATGTTTAACGCTTTATATTTCAAGTCACCACACTTTTTCAAGTCACCCCATTTTACGGTACTTCGCTCGCAGAGCTATTCTTGTCAAGCAGGCTATAATACCTGTTCTAGCTTAAAACATTTACATCATTAAGTTTTGATTTGATTTAATTGTTGTACATTTTTTTTAATTATTACTTATCTTTGTTTATCTTTTCCTTTGTACTTTTTATTCATAAAACAAGGCATTAGACCGCTGTTATGATACGTACTTTACTTAACAAACAAAACCCATGTGCCACACAAAATTCAAACACACCGAACGCGTTTCAATAGCTAAGCTATCATCATCAGCGATCGACCAGTCCTAGTTGGTCGTTGATGATGATTTTTAATTTTGTGTGGTCCTTGGGATATTTTGGCCTATCGTGCTAAAGCACTCAGGAACACTTAGGAGGATGGATAGAGGGATAATGAATTGCCAATAGATGCCTATGAACAGCTACCTTAAATTTTCTCATATCATAAGTGAGAGGAAAACAGGAACTAGGGAGATAATTCCAGAGTTTAGAAGCCGTGTAGAAAAATGTGGATTGCACCCGTTTGGTACGATAAGTGGAGATTTGTACTGCATACTGATGATGTGAATGAGCGAACCGAGTGTTTCTCAAAGAATATAATTCAGCAGCACAATAGCCGTTGTAATAACGATAATACAAATAAAGAGCTGAAACCATACTTCTATGCTCAAGGGACTGTATGTGAGAAGTTAAGGACGGGTCATTTATAAACCTAATCGCTCTCTTTTGAATACGATCAACGATATCGAGAGCGTATTGGGGAGCACTAACCCAGAGGTGAGAATTATATTCCAGATGAGGCCGAATTTGGGCCTTATACAGCTTACTTAAAACTTACTTAAAATAAAAAGGATTGTGTAGATATTTTGCATCTGTTAATAATGGAGAATTTTTGTTTCCAGACCCCTGATAATATGGCTTCTTGTCGAACTCCCTTACGCTAACTCACAACCTGATGAATGTCTTTTTGTCTCCTATAAGGCTTTACTGATATATTTAAACCTAGAATCGGTATTTAATTCTTTATCCTTTTAGCATTATGTTCTAGCAAGCAACATGTGCCTTGATGTGTAAAAATTCCTGATAGGGTAGCGTCAAATATTCACTCTATGGACTATATCTGCCCTCTATTGTCTTCCGACTTCTACTCAAGTACTGATCAAGGTGTTTAAAAAATAAGTATTTATCTACACTACATATGGTGTAGGAAATAAATAAGCAAAGATATTTGAAATAACTTTTTGTGTATTCAACATTAATATTGTAAAGTGTACTCAAACATTAAGTCAGCTGAACATAATAATGGCGCCAATTCATTATATAGTACAAAACGTACTTATTCTAACAAATACAAGGACATTTAGATTGGATTTATTTTATTAATTACTTCAGTCTGTTTGCTAGAGGTTTAATGTTTTTTTAAAAACATTTTGCAATTGTATATATTTTAACAACATAATCTGTATTTGCATAATATTGTAATACTGTATAATAATGACAATACAAGGTGCGTTCGATGTTAAATAAAAATAGGTTTGCAAGCAAACACATCTACACAAAATATATAACTTTTATCAGTTAAAACATACGAAGGTCATCTTCTGAATAAACGTCGTTTCAGCAGCACTTTTTCCTATTGGCGAGATATGCTTAATGGGTTTGAAAGAATGCCCTGCTGAGGTGGCGTTGAGACGGACTGATGCATATGTAGCTTACTTGTAGATGGATGGCATGGAACATAAGCAGTTAGTACATAAGGCTGGGTATATGTTTACAATGATGTTTGAAAAATGGCTTGGATACAAGTTAACCATATTTTGCTGCTATTTCTAGAAATTTAAGAACAACACGGACCAAAAGTCTTACAAAAATGAGCCGCCAAAGCTAACAAACGATGCTTCTAGCAACTCAAGGGTTGTGACCCTGTATCCCCATCGTAACTTTCTGTTCTAATTTGAATTTACTTATTCTAATCTACTTAAGAATTATGACGATTCATCTTGCGAACTTTTTCCCCAAAAACGATCAAAACGATGACGCGCCTTTTCCAAAATGTCAGAGGCGAACGATCGCTCGTTCGTGGGTGATATTAAAACAGATGCTTCTAACACTCGATAGGGCGTTGGATTTTTTTGATGTACTTGAGGAACAGTTGAAACGGCAGTGGAAGCCTTCATCAGCGGATCGTCTGAACAACGCAGAGTGGTACCCGCTACAAAACTTGTACCGCTTACCGTTGTAGAATCTATGTCACCTATCACGTTGATTTCTGAGGAAGAAGCAGTTGAAAGCTCTTGTGTATTTGTGGCTGTATTGCTGCTGTTATTTGATGGTTTTCTAGCTGCAAAATAGCACGTGTCAGGGGAATAAACCAAAATTAAAAAGACAAAAATAAAAAACGTAAGCTAGAGAGCCAAATGTTCGAAGTCTCGAACCGGAGGTAGTAATAACGTAATGGCAAATACAAAATACTCTGCCAGCTTGGCGTGCGCTCTAAAGCCTCAACTGAAATGCTTTCGTGCAAGCCATTCTAGTAAGTGCAAATTGATTGCCATAGCTAGTACTCGCCTGTTTATATAAAAATGATATTGCCCTGCCTTGAGGTCATGCTTTGACTGCTAAACCCATACCTAAAGCAATACAACCAAATCGGATATGGTAAGCGGAAATCAGGTCCGAAGTTACGACATGGACATGCCTTGTTCCTTTTTTTGCTCCGAAAATTGTGGAGGTGCTGACTGCGCGGCCGGTGGTGGCACTTCTGGTGGTGTCCAGGCTTTTATCTCACTATGCGGTCGGGTCCCAATGTCCCCTATATAAACAAATCAACATTATATTGCCCCAATGTGATCGTTTAGATACAAAAACGGAAACTAAAGTCCCTAAAATGTATACCTTCTCGAATATTTTGTGTTACAGTAAAAGTTTTTCCAGTATCAAGCGGCACTGTCCAATTCACGGGATCTGGAGATCGCATCAAAATTTGTTCAGGTGACTTTACTCTTGTAGGTTCTGGAGGAGATTTTACTACAGGCTCCAAATCTATTCCTTCTGGTTCAGTGACGATAGGTGCTTCTACAGATTCACTTTTTTCTATAGCGGTCGTTTGATCAGCTGCTAAATATAGAAAATTTAAAGTACCGTATACTAATCAGTTATGTCGACAAAAAGTCTGTATAATGTGTGCCAAGGATCGTGAACACCACGAATCCTACATGCATACGGGTTGCGCCTTACCTCTTCGGCCTCCTTTTTGAAGTTCTTTTGTGCCGATAATTTGCTTACTATATAAGTAATTACTTTTGTTAGACTTTGGTTTGGCCAATCGGTCGTCTTCAATTTTAAGGGGGACCGTACTACATTTAGATCGGAATGAGGCGGTAGTGTTCAATGATGCTAAAACACCGGAACATTAATTTTATAACACGTTTCATACTATTACCATTGCTGCATACATCTAAGGCATACTCGTAATTGGATCGCTTGCAAAATATATTTACAATATATTCTTCTTATTATTTTGCTAATTAAGCGATCTAATTACACGTAAAAGCAATTCTGCACTCAAAAATTGTATGATTAATAAGTGTGAGATTTATAAGACGTGCATAAAGCATGCTTCACGAGACTTGGCACACACCGAATTCATGTAGTTTGTACTCACAAGGCCTGGGCCGTCGTGTTGCAGATGTACTATTTGATGAAGATCGTTTTTCTTTTACTGTTGCAGAACGCGATTGACGTTTGGGTGATCGCTTTTCCGATACCGTATCCGTCGGTCCAACAGATTGAGACCTCACTAAGAAACGTTTTTAATTAATAATAATAAATATTGATTTACGTACCAGCTTTTAAGGCGTTTTTCATTTTCTGCGAACTTCGTTTCTGAAGTGCAGATTTCTGTGGCGATCCTTTTTGAGGACTATACTTTTGTGGACTACCTTTTTGCGAACCTCTAAACTCGTCATCTTTTCTAGGGATTGTTGGTTCTAACTTTTCTCGGGTTGGAGATAAAATTAGACCATCAAACTCTATAATTTAAAAATGAGAATTAGTTTAGTAGAGTTGATTGTTACTAACCTGAACCGCCGGTGGTTCTTTCCAAATGATGTCTAATCATGTCTTTTACAACCTTTATTGAATTGTCGGCGTTTCTTAAAGGTTTCGTAGGAGAACTACGTTTATTGTTTTCTTGCTCTTTTTCTTCCTTTGTATAAGACCTAGAAGTGTGGATTTATTAAATTTTATTACGAAATGTATCAAACGTGCCTATGGGTTGTTGACGCTAAAGACAACGCCGATAAGGAACTTCGTTGTGAAACTTGATCCCACAATTCCACTTGCTTATTATACAGTTCAGATAATCTTTCTGGTGCTAATTCAGTACCCCAACCACGATGCTACGATATAAACATAAATGAAATTATTACAAAAGCATTGTTTACCTTGTATTGTCCCGCCTTTTTGCGTAATTCCACTACCTCGCGATACCAGGATTCTGTTGCATTAATAGGGATTATATTTGCGTTCGAATTTTCCGCTAGGATTTTATTCTCATTTCCTCGGTCAGTGAATCGTCCTTGGGAATATTCATACTGAGAAAAGGGACGGAATTTTTTTTTATACTCCGTCTTGAATTCTTTACTTATCTGCACCTTGTCTTCCTTTGAATCTTCGTGCACTGGATTATCATTGACAAGCGGCTCCAACTCACTGGCTAGAAAATAATTTCATAGTTTAACTATATAATTATTTATTGTATAATACCGTCTCTGTTTTCAAGGTCTATCCGTTTCCTATGCACCATTGCGTTCGCAGAAGGTTTAATGGCACCCATTGACAGAGATTTTCTGGGAGTGGAATCTACTTTGTCTCTGCGTGAAATGTGTCCATGGGGCCAAGCAAATTGCAATCTATATTCAGTGCTTAATTTTGAAATAGCTTTTCTTAGAAGGCCAGTTTCACGTCCCTACACAGAATTAATTTAGATAAAAATTCAAAAATTTAACTTGGGTAGGGTACACAGAACAACGGGCGATATTTGTGTTACCGTGTTTTCAAGGTCTGGATCGGATTCCCGTCGTCGTTCGTCCTCGTCCTTAACAATGGCGTTGCTACGCGCCGGCCCTTCGGATTTGCTGCGTCGGGACGGTCTCCAATGCGAGCCGCCTCTCTCCTCGGACTGTAATTAAAATGAATACATCTCTACATGTTCTAAAATATACGCCAATTCTTCTTGCAATAGCAATAATTGGCAATCATGCAAAGAAGATTAT
Source organism: Vesta saturnalis (assembly GCA_036346205.1). Taxonomy (NCBI): domain Eukaryota; kingdom Metazoa; phylum Arthropoda; class Insecta; order Coleoptera; family Lampyridae; genus Vesta; species Vesta saturnalis. The sequence continues at coordinate 2,961,406 of JARFJB010000793.1, forward strand.
AATTACTTAATTTGGAAACGTATTCATTTTAATAGTCACTTGACATGCATTCAAGAATAGCCTAATAATCGACGATCGATCTAGAAATTTGATACAACCAATTAGTGTTATATTACATCATGCAGGAGAGAGCAGGGCAGCAAATCTACTTAAGGGATCATTTTTTCGTGGATTTTATTAAATACTACATAAGGTTGTAGGCCAAAACTACACGGGCTCATCTTTACGGTCCGTTTGCACCGTTGTTCTGCATTGAACCCTGTGATTTAAAACAAGCTTTGTGTTTTATGTAAGTTGTAGCGCGTAAATAATTACAAAATACATGATTGGTAGCACTGCATTAAATTTAGAACTAAAAATGAGAATAAAATAAAATTTAAAAAGTAAATGAGGTCTTATAAATTGAATCAGGAAAGTAATGACTGGTAGTTGAGTTATGCGCTACTTTTATAATTAAACGCGTCTACAACTGATGCTGTTGCAAAAAGCGAAAGCTTAATTTTTGAAAACCACGAAAAAAGGTTATTTCACCACAATTGTAAAATCAGTAATCTACACTATTTTAAAAAAAGCTAATTATGTGAAAGCAGATTGATTAGTGCTACTGTTTACTATAAGGACTGATATTACCTTTTGCAACTATAGAAACTCTGTTCAACCATCGCATCGTATAACTTAATAAATTCAAGACAATTAAAACCGAAAAAAAAGGTGAAAGTGTATAATGGTTGCATGTACTTTACCCTTGCTCTATCATTGTTGGCCGATTCGCTGACATCAAGAGAATTATCCCTAGTTGAAGCCAAAAATTCATGATGACGATATGCAAGCTCAGGATGTTTTTTTCGTCTGGGAAGTGCAGGTTCCAATTTAGGCACTGGAGACATGATATAACTAACAACACGTCCGTTTTGAGTCACTTTTTTTAATGACTTACATTCGTTTTGTACTTCTTCTTCGCGGACCAGCGTAGTATTTTGAACGTTGTTCCTTTCACCTAGAAAAAAAATGAGGACCTTTATATGCAGTACCAGGTAAATCGTGATAAGCTAAATTACTATCTAAACAAGAGTGTTGGCGAAAATATATCCATAAACGCCAGATAGAAAGTGCAGAAGTATTGATTATGAAATAGTAAATAAAAACACTTGATTTTCATATAAACGAGGTCTGGCGTTTTAATTATCACGATCACTACAAAACGCGTCTACTTTTAGCGAACCGTGAGTATTCAATTACGCTAAAATAAAATTTTCCGTAGCGTGTTGAGTAAAAGATAAGTATGCGGTATTGTAATGACAATTTATATAAAGTTATCGAAAAACATAAATATCAATCGTTGTGGATTTTATGAAAATGTGTTATAGGAAAAAGGTCATAAATAGAAATTTAGAAAGAATAGATATATCTGGAAATGATGTCAAGCCAATAAAAGGGAATCGATGTTATGACGTAATGTATTGGTTTTCCACAAAGCAATTTTGTGTATTCAAGGGACACTTCATAAGTTATTAAACCATTCTTTTTTAAACCAAGTAAAACGATTTAAAAAATTTATATCGTAAAATTAGAGCGACTTAAAAATTTAGTACGATTTTTCGTTAATGGTAAAAAAAGACCTTAGGTTTTCTCTTTTATTCAGACGTAACTCAAGCGCAAAAATTAGTGTTTTCTAAATAAATATGGTTTAAGCTGATCAAGTATGGATAACATTTCCAGGCCATTGACACTTTTTACTAATACTTTTTCGTTTCATTGGAAATAGGTAACTAATATGCTCTTTCAAAGGATTCCAAAGTAGGTATATACCAAAAGAAGTTATTGATTTTAGATGCTCGTCACTTTTTACTAATACTTTTTCGTTTTATTGGAAATAGGTAACTAATATGCTCTTTCAAAGGATTCAAGAAGTTATTGATTTTAGATGCTCGTTCGCGATTCTAAAGACTTGAAGCAAAATATAAATTGGATTTAAACAAACGCCTGTGCTCAATGATATGTAAACGATTCGAATACATTTCCGTATTAAGCAGTTTTATTGATTACAAAATATGAATGAATACGTTACGGTACAACAAAGACGTATTCAGCTTAGCAGTTTATCTAAAATTATAATTTTTAATTCGCATGAAATGTTGTATTGGCTATAATGAATGTTAGTTAACATGTTTGCTTTTATCTGTTGACAAAAGCAGACTTATCTAAATCTGATGGGTTAATAAACTATAGGTTTCTGAGTTATAAACATCTAATCACAAAAGAGATTTACAATTTCAATTTCAATATATTTTGTCATTTTAATAATTCTGTTCTCTAGATTAAATTTGATTGGATTTGTTTTTTTTGCTTGATAAGGGCGAAATTATGACTTACTGCTAAAAAATATATTATCTAAAGAGTATATACAATTAAACGAAACGAGAAGGGGGGTTAGTGAGATTTTATCATAACGGAACAGTCCCCTAGAGACTAAAAATCAATATTAACATCTGCAACCTTCATTTCGTAGATACATTAAATTAAGACCGATGAATAAGCAATACTATCTCTAATATTTACAAAATAGGTAGTTCCCAAGGCAGATGGTACAATTTAACAATAGTGATCAGAAAATCCATACTACTGTAGTATCATTTTCACTTACCGTTATCAACATGTAAAACATGCATTTCTGTGAAATAATCAGTTAGACGGGCCCATCTTATTATAAATCCGCCACTGCTTAGGTAAACCATCATTTCATTCCACCCAATTTGATGAAGATATCGAACTGTACCTTAGAGTGCATATTTTTATTGGGAGTAATTTCAAAAACAAGTTTTGCACGGTCCAATATTTATTTTTCCTGTGCTTGTTTGTAGGTATGAAATAAATTCTGATTATTATAGATGACCTTATTATGGATTAGCCACCGAACTACATTGGTAGAAAAGAAAAGCAATTATACGCTTGTACGCGTACCTAATTATATATCTTATTATTGCTGGGTTTACAAACTAATTTAGAACTTGTATTAGTGATAAATTCAAACAGAACACAAATTAAAGAGAAATGCCAGATTAATTAATAGACTCTGGTTCTTGAACACGGACAGGTGGTAGGTATTAATTACCAACAAAACCCTTTTAATTACAGGATTTTCTATTATTTTGGTAGATCTGGTATTTAAGAATTTGATATACCTTGTAGAGCGTTCCAGAGAAAGGGAAAATCGATGTTAAAACATTCAAACATATTCATGACACAAATTTTGTAGGAAAGTGGTAATAATTAAATTAGAGTTGTTACCGTTATGCAGATAAATGAAAACTATATCTAATTTTGGCCTAAATGAAGAAATAGAAAAAAAATAATTATAGGGCAGCAATTTATATACGCACGACAGGCGTGGTAATTTTTCAGGTTATTTTTCTAATTTTGTTAGCCTTTTTTCATTATCAACGAAAACAACTGCAACAACCCAATTATTTTAATGTTGTGCTAGACAGATCAATACTGATATTTGTAAAGACAAATGGGGAAGTATTTTCGTTAAAACTTGCCAACCTTAATCAGTATTCACCCTTACAATAATATGAGAACATACAAGACACATATAACTTTCGCACGTAACATTACTCGCCAAAGGTGTACATTTCATTGAAGACTCTATGATTCCGAGCATATTTTTGGTAGCATGTTTTCCTGCAATATAAGTTAAACAAAACAAAGTGTAAAAAAGATTAAAACCAAGTCACGTTATCCTAACTTTTCAAGCGTACGACGCTTCAAGTGTATCAAACATCAAACTCATTTTCTACTTTTCGGTTGGGTAACTTCATGTATTCTAAGCATTTTCTTGGTGACTTTTAAAAGTATAATTACATTTAAAGAAACGCTGATGATACGTTTGCAAATAATAATGTCTTCGACAAGTATCTATAAAGTTTCAAGTAACACACATGACAATAAAAAAACAAATCGGTTTAAAGGTTTTTTACACGTGACTTACCAGTGACTGAAGGCGCAGCAGTGGTTGACTGTGGAGGGCGCCTAACTACTTCTTGACGAGGGCCCGTGTACTCATGCCATCGGTACGTACTCCGATATTCCGAATGCAGCTATTAAAATTAAATAACGTAACACATTCTTAAACTGCATTAACAATTACGGCATCACTTTATACAATTAAAAAATCAAATATGGCTACAATTGCCTGGTGGACAGCCATTTTGACTGAAAAGCCGGTTTTAATTTTTTTGAAAATGCTGCAATTTTAACGCAAATAAATAAAGTAAATTTAAATACCTTATCAACGGGCATCGATGGACAAGCTCTGCAAAGATTCCAAAATGAACCGATCATGAGGTCTAGTGGTTCGCAACACGGGTACACTTAATTAATTTAGGCTTGGAAGCCATAAACACAAGTTAACTGATTCAGGTACTGAATTAACAGTACAGAAGATAGTCAAGTAGTGAATGCAGACAGCATGACGGAGCCCCACCTTGCTGTAGCAATCTGGCAGTCACTAGTTTGTAAAACCTACGAACCGGGCGATCAATATTACGACGCCTGCTCTTTTTGGTTAAACTGCGTCAGAGTCTCGACGACTAGCGCCATCAGAAGATTATTACCGCAGTGCTGATGTTTTTGACCTTTGATATCAGCAAGTTAACGTGTAAATCAGTCACTGGGCCACTATAATTAAATCTGGTTATATCATCTAGCGACTAGCATTTGAAAAAGCTACGAGATCGAGCGATAGTTTTAATTTCGTAGCGTAAAAAGAAAAGAATTATTAGCTTTTCATTACAATTGCATGCAAGTGAATAAGTATTTATAAAGCGCATGTATGTGAAGTGTTCACTTACATTATCATTATTACCGGAAAAATTGCTGGTTACCGTAACTTAATACAATGGCGGCGATTATGACAATTATTGCTTTATTTGCATTTATTACTAAATATCACAATTTCACTTTTTCGAGCTCTCATCCGGAGCCTCTCATAAGATTTATTATAAACAAAATAAAATGATTTTAAGAAAATTAAATTTTAACCACCACGCACCAAAGTTTCACAACAAATTCGCTTCTTATATTATACTCTGTCCTCTCACAGCTAAAAATCCACGTATTAACCATTCACAATATTCTGACCTCCAGTATGCCGTGGAAAAATGAGTTTGTTTGTCAAATAAGGTCAAAGGAATTAATTACTTTAAAGTGAATTTAAGTTGAAATTTTAATATTAAAATATGCAAATATAAATACAAAATCAGGAGAAGGGGCGAAGAGTGATTCAGTCTAAAATAAACATAAAACTTGGATAGTAATTATTATCACGAAAGCTAATTTCCGCATAGCCAATGCAAATGAACAAAAAAATTAAAAATACAAAGACAAAAACATGATTTCTCCAAAAAACCATAATCGAGCTCACCAGAACAAAAGAAATGGGCAGTTTGTCTAAAATCACAGAGCAAGCATATCGGGCGTGACACGTTAGCACACAGATTAGAGATCCAGGTTTCTTTTGAAGAGTTTTGCATTTGCCTATAAACTGCTTAAAAAGTTACGGCGATTAACGGTTCCAAATTTGAGTCTGAGGAATGGGTGCAAACTTCAAACTCGATGTTAAGGCCGGAACAGACGTTCCATCATGCATGTCAACTTGCTTGCGAAAACTTAAAGTGTACGGCAAGACTAAGGTGGCCATTTATGTAAAAAGGAAATACGGGACATGGACGCATCACACGAAGAGTCTCAGGGGAACCATATACTCCTTAGTAACGGCAAGGAGAAGGAGAATTTTCTTTTAAATTAGGTACAAAATTATGAGTCTCTAGTCTTAAGCGACAAATGTAGTGGTTGTTTATGCTAAGTTTTTAGGAGTCCCACATCAATGCAATAGTGTCAAAAACATTTATTTAATTCTGTATTTCACTTCGGTTTTTAATAGTACAGGGTGGCCAACAAAGAATGCGAGGTACTGTATCTGGGAAACTATCCATCGTAGAGGCTTGCGCAAAAAAAAGTTATTACTAAAACGGCCAATACAAAACCTGGAAAATATTTCTAAGTTTCTGAAATGGCCGTTAGAGGGCGTAACTGCAATCTTGAATCTAAGAAAGTGATGTTTCTGTAAATTCTGCTATATTAACCTAATAAAAAAATAACTGATCTTTAAAGTCGAGGATAATCTGAACTTTTTTTGTTTGGCACTTTTTGACGTATGTCTAAAAATAAAGTGTGGGGGGTATTCAAAGGTTTCCTTAAATAACCCCCTGTATCTTCGAAACGGATAAGCCGATTTTAACAAACTTGGGCGCGTTGAAATGAGCTATTCTTGAACTACAAATGTTATAATAACTTGAAGTATTGTTAGTTTCACATGTCGTCGCTAGAGAGCTTTGTTCGACATTCCGACAGAAACGGTTAATTTTCGCAAAAAAATTAAATATATTGGTATGACTTTTTTTCATGAACAAGTAGCTAAATGAGGCCTAAACAAGCTCGCGAAAACCGCATCTCGATGTCTTATTCCTAACCTAAAATATCGGCCAAAGAAAACTTTATACGAAAATCCCTTAAATTTTTATTTTTTTTTAATTATATTTTTCTGGAATTGTTTCTATTATGTAAATTGTGGCCCTAAAAAGGACCAATTTAAAGGAGGGAGGTTTTGAATGCCCCCGTAAATGCTCGAAATGCTGACCATCACGCTCTATGCATTGCTGAAGTCTGTTACGTATTGTGTTACGAATCCGGTTTTTCATGTCTTCTCTAGTAGTAGGTTGCGTCCGAAACACGATGTCCTTTAAGCGCGCCATAAATAAAAATCGAGGCAAGTTAAATCTGGCGATCGCGGAGGCCATGGAAACAGACTTCTTCTTCCAATCCACCGCTGTTGAAATACTGCATTAATATGCTCTCGCACATTAATAGCAAAATGTGCTGGGCAACCATCCAACTGCAAAAACAATTTTTGCCTTGTTTCCAGAGGCACATCTTCCAACAACAACGGTAATTGATTGGCCAAAAGTCAAGAAATACATTGACATTTAGGGGTTGCTCGAAAAATATGGCCCAATAATTCTGCCTCCCAGTATGCCACACCATACTTTAAACTCCAACGTCCTTGGGCTGAACTTCACGCAACCAATGGGGATTTTCTGCAGACCAATAATGCATATTGTGCAGATTGACTCTCCGTCACTACTGAAGGTGGCTTCATCGGTCCAAAGAATTTGAAATAAAATTCTCTATTTTCGCGTATCATGCCTAACATCCAATGGCAATAGTCTAACCTTCGATCAAAATCTTCCTCTTTCAAGGCCTGATGCAAAACGACATGATATGGGTGCATTCTTAAAGTAATTAAAAAAAGTTTAAACGAATACCTATATATTTTGATGGGCATTAGAACTTACCTATGGTCCTTCAAAATATTTTGAACCGTTGTCCGTGATATGCCCAACTCAGTGGATAATGCTCTTGTGCTAACATGAGGATTTCCTTCAATATAGTCCAGTACACGGTTAATATTTTCTTGTGTTCTTCCAATTCTTTCCGTTGAAACGTAGACCGAAAACTACCATTGGCTCGTAAGCTCGCCACTAATCGGGGAAAAACTCTTACATCGCAAGGACGCCGATTTGGATATCGAGCCGCGTAAACTCTTTTAGCTACTGCGGCATTCTGAAGACATTCAAAATAAACCGCAAGCATATCAACAGCTTCATTATTCGTAAAACGCATTTTGAAAGCACAAAATTGCTCAAAGTAACGCGAAAGTATTGACAACTATTGACAATTTGAGGATTATGTATGTTTTGTTTAGGTATCTGTTTCCATTGCCTGCTTCTATTAATTGTATTTTTCGTATATATCCATAGTGAATATGCATTTAAACAAAAAAATAGGCCTTTCGTATAACTTTTAGCATTGCTTACTTGCCCGTAGTAATTTCAAAAAGGGTGATTTTATTCTGGTGTATAAATTTACAAAAATTTAAAATCGCAATTTCTGGGTAACCTATTCAGAGCCGAAATTGAAGCTGCAGTTTTGTCTACCCATATACGGGGGCATTAAAAACCTTCCTCCTTTAAATCGGTCCTTTTTAGGGCCACAACTTACATAATAGAAACAATTCCAGAAAATTATAGTTAAAAAAAAATAAAAATTTAAGGGATTTTCGATTGTTTAGGCATCATTTAGCTACTTGTTCATGAAAAAAAAGTCATACCAATGTATTTAATTTTTTTGCGAAATTTAACCGTTTCTGTCGGAATGTCGAACAAAGCCCTCTAGCGACGACATGTGAAACTAACAACACTTCAAATATTATAACATTTGTAGCCCAAGAATAGCTCATTTCTACGCGTCCAAGTTTGTTAAAATCGGTTTAGTCGTTTCGAAGATACAGGGGGTTATTTAAGGAAACCTTTGAATACCCCCCACCACTTTATTTTTAGACATACGTCAAAAAGTGCCAAACAAAAGAAGTTCAGATTATCCTCGACTTTAAAGATCAGTTATTTTTTTATTAGGTTAATATATCAGAATTCACAGAAACATCACTTTTTTAGATTCGAGATTGCAGTTACGCCCCCTAGCGGCCATTTCAGAAACTTGAAAATATTTTACAGGTTTTTGTATTGGCCGTTTTAGTATAACTTTTTTTTGCGCAAGCCTCTACGATGGATAGTTTCCCAGATACAGTACCTCGCATTCTTAGTTGGCCACCCTGTACATAGCTAAAAAAATGGAAAGCGAAATGTTACTCATTTGTATACTTTCCTATTGAATGCACCATTCGTAAAATATCTGGGCGATCTTGGAGATACTTAAAAAATTCAAGCCAGTTCATTTCAAAATTATTTTTTGTCATTAAAATTCCTTATAGTAAGGCTAGCTTCTTCGCTGGTTCAAATTTTATCCTTATCAATAAAAAAAATCCTTTCCGTTGCGGCGTTGGATCCCGGTAAACATATGCACATTTCAACAATTTTTAATACGTTGTGTGGTACATCTTCACTCTTGAAGTGGTTAAAATGCTCGACCCATTGTTTATCAGTAGAACCAGAAACTTTTTCCACACTTTTAGTTTTTGGCTGGTTGTATATTTTTTAATGCAAACAATTTCATCAAAACGTTACATATCATCTATATGAATATTAGGGTGTTGTTCTTGAAAAACAGTTAATGAGTTTCCAACATCTGACCACAGAGGTTCTTTTTTTAGCAGTAGTGTTTTTTTTATCCAAATAGGCTGGCCAAGTAGTATAAAACATGGTCACTGAAGTTTTGAGTTACAGCTAGGTCTTTATGGTTTATGAAATGTAGTAACTTGTGAGTAAAGAAACCATAGCCAAACTTCAAAAAAATTGTTTTAAAACTATTAAGGATCAATGTGGGACATTTTTCATGAGAGAGAAAGTAACTCTGTAACGGTTTGAGCATTTTTAATGTTTTTCCTATCGAAGGTAACAAGCTAACCATCTGGTTTTACTGTATTACACCAGTGTTTGGTTACCATATTAACAAACTCACAAAATTTTTTTTATTGTTCAACTCGAACAGTATAAATGTAGAAATAGGTGTAGGTTTTTACAATAATGGCTTCGATATCAACAAGCAAGCAGTCTGCTGATGTTTGAATACAGTTGTGAAGGATATGAGCAGCATAGTACACCCCAACTAAAGGTCTTTTAAGTAACTGCTGAACTTTATAAAATACGTTATGTTGGCCATGTCTTGCTCCATAATTGCAATTTGTGTTCTCAGCACACATTGCCATTACCTTTGTTGTTAATTAGTATTTGTCTCCTTCCTTCAGATCATGAGAATTGTCATTAATTCGTATTTGTCTACCGTTCTAATGATACACTCGGATATAATGTCTGAAGCTTTACCTGGAAGATCTTGAACCTCCAAAAGTTTTACTTTCATAAAATGGCTTACGAGTGTAGGACAAATTTTTACGCTCTCGTGATTTCAACAATCGGTATAGATTGTTAAAGAATTGACCGTTCCAAGATCATTTTGTATGGAACTTAATGATTCCTTTGTAAAATTTTAACATACAATACTTTGTTGGAAGCAACTTTTTGTTAGCTAACTAGTGCAATCCATAGGATGAAAACTGATTGTGGACCACGTTGTGGTATGACCAAGTACATTCAATCGCAGCTAGCTTTTGTTCTTCATTTCCAAATGTGTCCTTACGAAAAAAGGACGACACTTTGCTAGCACTAAAAGCAATATCTGCCTTTTATGTTTAAGTGTCGATATGTGTTGAGCATTATCCGCCTTTCCACTATGTGCAAGTGAAAACTGTGCACAAAATTTTGAGCACTTTACATTACTATCCGAGGTTGTCTTTTTATTAAATGAATAATGGATATTCACTTTCCAAATTTTTATTAAATGTAGACTTTCGGATTTTCTACCGTCTTAGATACACATTACACAAAAAACATTATTTATTTAAAAACAGTTATTTATTAATACTTAACCTTAACTAACGAACTATTTACATTATATTTATTTACAGGTACCGGTACATTTATTTTCCACACGTACAATACATCGTCATAAGCAAATTATTTTCGCGCTAGGCTTGATCATAAGCGGGATCGCGCACTATTTATTTAAGTCGCCAAAAGTACTAGAATAATCTCGTAAATTGTAGAAATTGTGATGTCGTCCTATTCTGTTTTATCAGTCTTTTACGTATTTTCTAGACTTTTATTAATTCCTTCTAAACAATGAAACGTCAGAAACGGGACAACAAGGGACTTCTTTATAAATACGAAACATTTACGTGTTGTTAATGCGTGTGGCTGCTATTGTCATTATAGCACGGATGAACGAAGAATGTTATATGGAATTGCTCCAGACAATAACGCCGCAAATCGAAAAGGTGGATACAGCTGATTTGAAATTTTCAGTGCAATATCACGTCGGGCTCTTGGTGAAATGTACTGAATACATTCAGAGCCATTTACGGAGGCTTTTAAAAATCGGTATTTGACGGTATTTAATAATTTTCGTAGTAACTATTGTGAGAAATATTCCTTACAGCCTCGTGAGGGTTCATTGGTTGCTTCTGATGATCATAGCAAATGGTATCTATAGTACGAGATGATGTAGTGCTCAGTGTTACGATTCTTGAGGTTGCGTTTAAGTTTCCAATCTGTGCTTGTAAGATAGCCTCATTAAACAATTTTTGCAATGTATTGCCATTTGAGAGGGCTGTTGCTGATGCTCTTGAGCTATATGGTGGTCAAAGACTGCATATTTTCCATGATTTTGATGTTTATTTGCCACAATGTTTAAAACTTCATTGCTCATTTTGGAAATGGATGAAGACGTGGATGGTGTTACCGATAGAGGATGCAATGCTGTTTGGATGAAGAATGTTTGTTCGCCATTTCTTCTCGTTCGGCGAGGTTACTATCTTGCTAAAAAAGTTATTAATTCAGATTACAAACTTATTATTTACTTCAAATATTTACCGAAGGTATTCCAAAAATTATTTTTTACTTTTTAGTTTGGTCCGGTTGTTCAAGGATTTTTTTAAAATAAATTTTAGAAATGTATATTAATCGATCATTCTTGTTTCCTTACAGTTTTCAAACAGCGAAGTAGGTTGGAGAAGAATTGGTAGGGAATTTGAAGGCATTGACGGTAAACACATACGAATATCGACAGGTCAAGGCAGTGATTCTTTTTACTGGAGTTATAAAGTATAGAATAGCTTTGTTTTAATAGCAATTGCTAACGCTAGCCACGAACTAATTTATTGTCACATAGGCACAAATGGTCGATTTTTCGATTTAAGTGTTATAGAAAACGCAAAATTTTATGAAAAACTTGTTGAAGAAGAACTGAAATTACTTATTCTTTCCCCTGCAAAACATAGTTCTACGCAGTTCCCATTAGTTTCCATCGGAGATGAAGCATTTTCACTGCGCATAGATTTCTTGAACACAATTTAGGTTGCGAGATTTGTCAAGATAAAGAAACATTTTCAACTATCTGTCTAGGGCACGCAGAATTATCAAGAATGTTTTTGGCATAATGACAGCTCGGTTGAGAATTCTTTAAACAGAAATTAATTTAAAATTAGACCGTATAGATTTAGTGGTATTGACATTGCAGTTTTGCGTAACTATTTGCGAATAAAACGCTCTGATACTTATACTTAATACAGGGATGAGAGTAGTCCCTAGTATTTTAAGCGGACACCGGCTCGCGTTCTGCGTTCCGAACAGCGAGAATCTACTTAATCGTTTAGCGAATAAATAAAAAGACCTTATCGACCTGCTGTGTAGAGAGCAACACCGAGAGCGTCGCTGAACGTCACCGGGGGATGAAGCTTAGTTTCATTGAATAGAACTGACGTTGCTCGAAATGCCCCGGGATCTCCCTGGCAGCCAGGATGCCACAAACAAAAGGATGAAGAAGAAAAGCGAAGGCAAGAAGACAGGAAAAGAGATCCAGGACACCGCTCCCACTGTAACCGCCTCGACACCCCAAGCCATAGCAGACAAGTCCCCATCGCCCGACGAGGTATTCTGGCTCCAAAAGAAAACACCAAAGTGTAACAAACATCTTGAGTTGTACTAAAATATACAATAATTTAGGCAACTTCGTTCATTTTTGTGTCATGTAAATTGCATACCTTAGTGGCTGAAAAAGTATACGTTAAGATATTTTAAAGTGGGGTAGTACGCGCATTTCGTCTTGCACATTGAGTTCATGCGTAGACATCTATTTTAAAGTCGTTGTTACGATACGAAAGCAAAAAGCGTCCATTTTTGCTCTTGATTATTTTTATTAAAGAGTGTCGTAAATTTTACGGTAAGAGCTTAGCTAAACCTATTTTTCTTTGTCTATTATATTTTGGCACTTTTATTTTACCTTTATTTTTACTTTGGTTTTACTTTTATTACGTTAAATTTTCCTATTACGTAATTTCATTGTATTATTACGTTTCAATTTAACGAGGATGACGCAATAGAAGTTGTTGCTATGCTGAAAATTATAAATAAATGGGACATTAAGCCATTTAAATCAACCAAATTTGGCTTTTTGTAAAAGAATTTATTCATTTGGGATCAACGAATATCAAAACTCTTATTATATTTCCATTTCAAGATTAATTGCACAACCAAAATTGAAAGCGTGGCTTCGTCAGCACATCTTATCTATAACAGTACACCAGTGACAACCAAAATTTTAAAATAAAACAGGTGTTTCATTTCTAATTATTAGTATGAGGTATTTTTTAAGTTACTAACATTAGCATTAAGATTTTCTAATTTATAACTTGTCTTAAAGATTTTATAATAAATCTTGTTATTGTTTTCAATTTTACATTCATTACACTTACGGTTTACTTGTTTTCCATAAAATAAGTTGGCGTCCGAGGTATTTTAACATTTATTTGCAGGTTGAAGTTACATTTTTTTGTAAAGCGAATATATCTAACCACGCACACATTTTCTAATTAAAGCAAATCAAAGTTTAAGAACACGGCCCATTTAATCACTGACCGAGCTGAAGGCACAAAATCTTCTATTTATTATTAGGATTATAAGTAATATTAGGGGTGGAATTATTAACAACAACCCGCAATACACACAATTATTTTTTTATTACAAAAGAAGACATCGATGAACCGCCCGACCACGCCTACACCGCCTAAAAAAAATGTTTTGTTTGTGTTGATGTATTGAGGATTGAAATTACTTAAAAGTTGTTTTTCTATGGTTAAGATATTCAAAAGTTAAAATTTAGAATTCCATTTCGGTAAGGGTCATATACGTATGTTTTGAGTTTGGCTACCTTTAATAAATTGAAGTCTTTTATAATATTACGATTCATTACGCACCCGGGTATTCCTATTTCAGTATGGGAGATGTTGGATTAATTTTGTATAAATAATAATTATTTCTCGTTATCTTAAGTATTGGTAATTTTCGCTAGTTAAAGGGAAATTACATCATGTAAAATTATATTAAGTATAAAATTATTAATTTGTATGGTACATCGTTTGCAAATTTAAGTTATAGGCGACAATTTATCGTATTTCATTTTGATAAATTTTGGTCTACAAAGAGTTTGGCTTATAGATACGTGATTTTAAGGTTTATTACCGTAAGAGTTTCGTTATCGTAGACCTATCAAAGTACTTGATGCTTTTCTCGAGTGCAGTTTAAGTATCTGACGTAATCTTTTCCGATTTTTTTGTGAAATGCCTTTCGTTTTTAGCGCGTATGATAATTTGAAGTAACGAAGCTGTCTTGGTTTAGATGTGGGGATGTGAAGACTCCCGTTATAATTAGCGGCCCGGCCGCGTACTCGAAGCGTGTGGAAACAGGGGGAACCTTCATACGTGTGTATCGTGGTGATACAGCTTTCGCTGGGGAAGATTCCCATTAACCATTCAAGGGCGGATTTTGATTAGACTCACCTATCTCGGTAAAATAATATAGTATCGTATATCGTTGTTAGTGATTGACATTATCGACTTCAGAGAAAATTGGTTAGGTGTTTACTACTAGTGCGAACCTTACTTCTTTTGGACGAATACCGCCTTTCTGGCGGAATATTTGTGAAGGGCTCCAGTTATAATAGGTTAGTTTCGAGTACACAGCGGGAATGTAATAAAGAACAAATTTGTTGTATATAATGACGCTTTAATAAGTTTCAAGTAAATAATGTTATATATTCGTATGTATGTACATATATATATATATATATAGCGTTTGGCTTTTGAGTTTAAAGATTTGCTGTTAATGAAGTTTGTGTAAAGATAACTTGAAGGAGTCATTGGTGTATGTCGATTAAATACCAACAGGTCCATTGTAGTACCGTTGTGGCAAATAAAGGAAGTTCGATTGATTATGTTGATGCTTTGTGAAGATAATTACATATTTTTCTGAATTTACATTTGTTGGTGACTTTAATAAGACGTTTACTTGTACTCATTTAGACAAATGAATAAGCCTTTTGTTTAAGATTATTTGAGTAACGTCTAGATATCAATTCAGTGAAGAAAAGCCTATTCACTCGTTAATTGACTATTTCATATGGTGTTTATCTGTGTTTTATTTTGATTTCGCTAACTAAAATTACGTATTACCGTTTGTAAATTTATGTGTTCAAGGAAATTATTATTATTGTTCCGATTTATTTTATTAGTTTTATTTAAAAATTAGGGTGGATAAATTTGGGGTATCTGAGCTTGCAAGACTCATTCTGAATCATTTTATCAGAAATTTTACGATAAAAAATTATGTTCAATATGTTCCAGACAAAATAATAATTGTTTATCTTAATTCTTGTGTACACGGTTTGTAATCTTTACTCACTACGTTAATATTTTTTTACGTTTATCCAAAATTTAAAAGTTTAGTTATTTTGGATTACATTCAAAGAATAGAGTGATCAATTTGTTTTGTCAAAATTGATGATTTACACAACTTTACGATCACAACCTTTTAGTGGCTTTATTATTTAATTCAAGACTTAATGTAAAATAATATGAGAGAAAATTATCCATTTTGATCTGGTTGATATAATTGCAGTTGAAGATAAGTTTTAATAGATATACCGTGAGGTAATTATAAAATAACTATGTCGTTGACCGAACAGTTGGATTATTTGCACGCCAGTGGTTGTTTTGCGAGTATTCACAAATTATTATATGGGAATCAACTTACCGATTGTAGTCACCGCAGTACCTGGATAAGCTAATTTATTTTATTTGTTGGGGCGTGGCTGTGTATTTTTCGCATTAGGTATAACGCCCCCGATATTGAAGATTATTAAATCAAAGGACTTTATACATTTTCTTTCCCATTTAGTCTTGTTGTGACTTTCGTAATTTTCGTTTTAAATTGAATAATTAATAACCGTATTGATCAGTTATTTTTGGATATTTGAGACAATAATTTTGCGTTGAAGTTTATCGAAATATTTGATGAGTTTTAGTTTTATCATCGCAATTTTGCGGCTTTCATATGAAGCTTAAGATTTTATTGCAGTTAGGTGAACTTTGCGTAAATATTTATGGGCCAGAATTCTCAGGGAGGAGAGTACTTTATTTTGAGAAAGGCCAATATTATATTTAGCTCATGACCCTTTCCCGCTATAAATGTATCTAACAGGTGGCTCCTTTGCGATATTTTCCCCGATTTTGACGTTATGGAGAGTGCCCTTTTGCAGCATTAAGGGAAAACCCCGCCCACATCACTGAGATATGCTGTTGCCCGCATATTACCTTTACGGGCTGATGCTTTCTCTAATGAGTGTTTGGTCTGTAACAAGTTATGGAGACCACCGTTACCAGGGAGAGGGTGCCGCTGGTAATCCATCGCCAGAAGGAGGACTGGGTCTCCTCTCGCGAAATGGACCGACGAGGGATCGCTGATTTAGCCTGCCACAGCCAAGGACCGAGACAGGCCGATGAGGTATATGGATATGTATGGTACTCTGTACTATACCTATCAGGCAACGAGTGAACGTACGTTCAAGGTGGTTATACGGGAGTTGTCTGCAGAAATCCCCGAAAACGACGTTAGCTCAGAGTTACTTGAGCGCGATATTAACACCACTTCTTACCTGTCCTAAAACCTGTCTGTTCTACACCGCTTGACGGGACAGATATCCCATCCTATTCCTGCACAACAGTGGCTATGCCGTCATTGTGCAGGCTATGTGAAGACCAAACTTTTTTCTATTTATTTCAGATATCCGAGGCAGCAGAATTAACAATTAGCAACCGACCGTCAACAGGATAGCACACACAATACAAACACAACAACACCACCCAAAACAGGATAACTTTCTTTTGGAACCACAAACACTACAACATGATGTCTACACGGTATACAACTACATCACACTACACATCAACCTACAGTACACGCGCTGAAGGGGACTCAAACTCCTGAACGGCGCACGATAAGAATTTTTTTTGTTAATATGCTCATGCTCATGGTTAGTAATCACTTTGTAGCTTATATATATATATATATATATATATATATATATATATATATATATATATATATATATATATATATATATATATATATATATATATCTTATTCGTATACTGTTCAGGAGGCCTCCTCTTCAGCCCTGGTCAATCCATGCTTGTTGGTGTTGCGATGTTTTGTGTTATTGTATAGTTACATTCATGAGATGTGGTTATTTTTGGTGTTAAAAAAAAGAAAAAAAAGATTTATGTTTATTTTAATATTTAATAATGCGTTAATTGGTTTAAGTGTGTACGTTGTTTAGTGGGGTGTAGCGTGCTAAGCGTGCTTATTAGATTCGTTGTCAGGTTTCATGCTAGATCGGCATCGAATAGAGGGGGGATGCGGAGGGTATATGGGATGTTGTCTAGGGATACTTCTATCTCCTCGGGGAGTTGTGTAAGGTAGGGATAGTGTCGCCGAAGTTTCTTTTATGTACAAAGTTTTTCTGTAGTGTTTGGATTCTGTGTGTGATGATTGGTATGTTTGCGTGTTGTGTTGAGAGGTCGCTAGGGTACCTGAGAGGTAACCTGTGTATGCGTCTGAGTATTGGGCGTTCACAGGAAGCAATAGAGGAAAGGTGATTGAGGTTTATGTTAGTATATATGGGTGTTGTAGTGTTTTGGGGTGGCAGGCTCTGATTCTAGCCCAGTAGGTTTGCGCGGTTTCTCATCCTGTTAAGTGTTCTTTGTACATCGGGAGCCAATTGAGGGTTTTAGTAAGGAGGATTCCTAGGTAGGTGACTTCTTGTTGGAGTGGGAGTCTTTCTTGGTTTAGGGGCAGGGAAACGTTTCTGGAGGCCAGGTTTGGGAACTTATCTTCGGTGTAATTAGGATGTCGGAAGAGGATTGTTTGGGTTTTGGTGGAATTGACGGAGACTCTCCACCGGTTCGCCCAGTTGGAGAAGTTCCGAAGGGTTTTGGATATGAGGCGGGAGGCCGTTTCGCTGTTCTAATTAACCGTCCAGAAGGCGGTGTCATCCGCAAACTGCGCATCGACTACTCCGGATTGTGTGACTTAAGGAATGTCGGATGCGAAGATAATATAGAGGATCGGGGCTAAGGCAGAACCTTGTGGTGCGCCTGCTGTAGGTTGGAAAACATCTGAGAAGGTTTTCCCTACTTTGACCCGAACTGACCGATTGGTCAGGTACGAAAGTAGGAGTTTGGAGGAGGGGACGGGAATGTTGAAGTTACGGATCTTGCTTAATGTCTAGAAATACAGCAAGATTGCATTGCTTGTGATTGAATGCTCCGATGGTCTCTGTAAGCAGCATCAACAAGGGATCGTGACACGTTCGGTTGGGATGGAAGCCGAATTGGCTGTTGGGAAAGAAGTCGTTAAATTCGAGATCGTCCCGGCGTCGCCTGACTAGAATCTACTCAAAGCATTTTCCGAGGCAACTCAGGAGGGAGATTGGTCTATAGGGGGAGAGTGAGGGTGAGGGTGGGGTTTGGGTATCATGACAGTGGAGGCCGGTTTCCAGTCTATCGGGAAGTGGGATAGGACTAGGCATTGGTTGTAGATGTTGGAGAGTAATCGGAGGGCTGTGTCGGGTAAATGAGGGAGGATTTTTCGATTTAGGTCGTCATGACCTGGGGCAGAGTTTTTTCCTTTTTTAAAATATGTGTGGACCTGGTAGGGCGTGATGGGGGCATAAAAAGGATTCTCGTTATCGAGTTGGATTTCAGGAAGGTTAAGGTTTCTGAATTCTCAAGGCGACCCTCGAGGAGTGCGTTGAACCGGTTATCGAATTGGCGATCATCGGGAGATTGGAAAATGGATTCGAGGTGATGACCAAGGAAATCGGCCTTTCCTTGGTCGGAGGAGATTAGGTTGACCTGTAGGTCGGTTAGATGGGATTTAGGGTTGACTTTCCTTCTGGTCAGTCTATCGAACTGTTGCCAGAAGAGTTTACTGTTTCTATAATCCAACTGGGAGGTGGCTTTGGTCCAGGAGACTTCCTCGTGTTTGTTGGCTTCTCGCCTGATTAAGGCGTTAAGGAGATTGTATTCGGTCTTGAGAGCCGGGTCCCTGGATCGCAAGAATTGACGATAGATTCGTCTTTTCTCTTTGATCCAGTTCACAATGTGTTGTGGGAGCGGTTTGTGGGAAGTGTCGATGTTTTTTAGTGGTACAGAGGTATCGACCGCTTCCGTAATTACGGAAGTTAGGTCTCTAATGGCTCTCTCGAGAACTTAGGGCGTTTGAGGATTGGGTGTAGGAAGGTTGTTGGAGATGTGTTTGGCGAACACATTCCAGTCTGCTTCTGAAAAATCTTTAATGACTGTGTATTGAAGACGTGTAGAGGGGAACTGGACAAAATGAAGTTTTGACCAGTAGTGATATGTGATCTGATGTGCCTGGAAAGCATTCACGATCGAAATAGTGAGCTATGAGTTCGGAAACTATGATGTGATCTACTATTGAGGCACCTAAATGTTCGAAGTATGTTGGCTGTGTGTTGGCGATTCGCAAGAGCAGCAACTGCAACAGAGCCGATGATAGCATGTTACCGTTACCATTAGTTGCGGTGTCACCGAATTAGATGTGGCGGGCATTGAAATCACCTAGGATAACTGCATTAGGGAGGCTAGAGGCGTAGATTAAAAGGTCATCGTATAGGGTTGTAGTATGAAACAAATATTATAAGAGTGGGAAAGTGCACCGTCGCAGCAACGCATTCGAGATGCTGCAGGTGCGCAGGAAGTTGAAAAAGAGTGGATGGGATGCAATTTTTAATTAAGAGGGCGGTTCCGTGTTGACTATTGTTTATATAGGTGTGAACTGTGTTGAAATCATGTGTGCATCTGGGTGTGAGTTTTGTTTCCGTAATGGAAAGGATGTGTATATTATGTGCGTGTAAAAAGTGTACAAGTAAGGGACGTTTCCGACGAAGGCTCCTGACATTAGCTGTCCCTGCTAGTATATCCATTGTGGAAGGAGTTAAGGATTGGGTTGGCAGATTACGGCGACCTTCATCCGCGTACCGGATACGCAGATGTTGATCCTCCGTTGGAAGAAGTTTTGGGATAGCGAATTTAGGGTGCAGACGACCCAATCTCGCCGGTCGGGGAACATCTGTGAGGGAGTGGGCGAGGATGGGAAGTCTTTGATGGATAGGGATTTGGTGTCGGGAGAGGATTTAAGGTGGGCTGTGTCTTCCGAGTCGGACTCTTCCGGAGACAGGATAGGTTCGAGAGAAGTCATCTTCGACGGAGAACTGGGAGGTTCCCGCCGCTTCCGGGACAACGGATTGCACGGGTAGAACACTCGTCGGAAGTATGCTCCACCTGCGTGCAGGTGGAACATTACTTGGGGAGAGGTTGTGGGATAAGGGTGGGTTCGCAACTGTAGTGTCGCCCGAACATGACGACACCGCGTGCGAGGCGGTACGCAAGGGTGGTTTGGGACAAGGTTATGGTACGGATAAGGGATGTGGAGGTGTTGGTCGCCTTAGCGGTGATGCGAACTGCCTTCCTCACGTGTGGAAGATCGATCGCACCGAGGATCCCGGGTTCTAGGATGTCCTCAGCTACGTGACGAATCACGCAGGAAAAGGAGGGAGGTCTAGAGTTTTTTTTCGGACGAAAATTATATTTTTCAAGTAATAGATCTGGTGCTAGTTCTAGGTAGTACTACCTTAGCTCTAAAGAAAACAATTAACACAAAACCGATCCCGTAGCGAATTAAAAAGTTACAGGACTTTAACTAACGTTGATTCCAAAGTTTTCAAAGTTCGGACGAAAATTTTTTTTTGAGAGTTCCAGTAGGTCTCACCGCATGAGTACTAGCTAGTGTTATTAGGGTTCTAAATAAAACTATTACGGACAATAATAATCCGATCGTGTATTAAGAAGCTATTTGACCTAATACTATATTGTTTATAAGCATTTCTGAGTTCAGACGAGAGTTGTCTTTATAGAGTTTCAGTAGTTATGGCACAAGATAGTACTCTGAGAGAAGGAAGTAATCCCTAAAACAGAACAGATGGCGTTTGGCAATAGGTCTATTTTTAAGATGTGAAACCGCCTGACGAGGAAGTCATCCCAAGAAACCCGTTGAATCCAGCTTCAGCCAAAAAGGATCCTAGATACGGCTGCAATCCTCAATACAAGATCCTGATCGAAACCAACCAATAGGGCCTTAGATACCGATGGAATCTCGGAAAATTTACTCTAGCCCCTGTCAAAAGGACATAGATGCGTATGCAACTCTCGAAAATAAGGACTATCAACTATCAAACACATACACAAACACCTATACAAGTAAAGCTACTAGAACGTAAACACTCAAACAAAAGAACTAGCAGCGATGTAAGTGCCCAAGTGCAAAGCATCTAAACCCCGTAAACATGTAAACACACAGACAAGTAAACATGCAAATACGCAACTCCTAAAACAGCAGAAACTAGTGTATGCATACACGCACACGCCCACGCACACACACGAACACCCGCACACGCAGACGCAGACACAGGTATAGGCACAGATACAGACACAGATACAGACACAGACTCAGACACAGAGACAGACACAGACACAGACACAGACACAGACACAGACACAGACACAGACACAGACACAGACACAGCTTCAGACACAGACACAGACACAGACGCGGACGCAGGCGCAGACGCAGACGCAGACGTAGACGCAGACGCAGACGCAGACGCTGCCGCAGACGTAGACGCAGACGCAGGGGCAAGCGCAGACGCAGTCGCAGTCGCAGACGCACACGCACGCGCCGGCACAGACACAGACACAGACTCAGACACAGACACAGACACAGACACAGACACAGACACAGACACAGACACAGACACAGACGCAGACACAGACACAGACACAGACACAGACACAGACACAGACACAGACACAGACACAGACACAGACACAGGCACAGACACAGACTACAGTATTGCACACTAATAGATTGTAAAACCAAGAATATACTTGTCAATATTGTTATTATTATTTTTTCACAATCTATAAGTAGTTTGAAATCCAGAAAATCCCCTTAAAAAAGGGAAAAGTGTGATTACCAACGCTGGGTGTGGTGAAATTTCTTTGGAACTAAAGGAAGATGCATGCAATTGTAATGGGTTAGTTATCGCAAACCAAATTAGTTAGAGATGCCATGTAAGCGAATAAATACATTGCGTAAAATGTTAATTATAATCACTACCTTCAATTAATTGTCTGGTAAACTCTTCATGTAACCCGTCAGCGGAAACAACCCATTATATATCTTCAGTTTACAACAACAATTACTGATAAGGCAATTGCAGTATTTTTGGTGCGGCAAGATTCAGGTTGCAAGTCTAAGACGTTGATTTCAAATGTTGATTTGGTGTCATACAAATGTGCTAAGACCAAATTGTCCCCATGCGTTTGACCATTTTCAATAAGGAGTTTGTGTGACGATGTATTTTTATGGAAGCAAGATTCAAGTTGAAGGCCTAAGATGTTGATCTCATTTGCCCCCAGGTATTTGTCTAATTTCAATAACAATCTGTACGAGTTGAGAATCAACTCAGTCGTAAATAAGGTTTAGGACAATCTCAAACTGTCTAATCTGATGCTAGAAACGGTGCTCAGAACCCTGTGTTGTTTAAAACTGTAACTTTGCCCTGTTTCGATTAGCATCTTGTATTAAGGGCTACAGCAATATCCAGCGTCCACTTTGGCTGATGCTGGATATAAGCGGTATCTTGGGGAGAGGTTTTGGTCAGGCGTGTCCTTTTGCCCAGGGGTTGACACCTTGAAAATAAGCCTATGCTAAACCCATTGCTAACAATCGGGTGTCCTTTTTGGCTTTCCGTCATGTTGCTTGCTTGCGCCATCTTGTTTCCGAGTGCCTTTCTGACCTTCCGGCAACTTGTTTTCGCCATTTTATTTCCTTGTACCTTTTTGGCTTTCAGACGCCTTGTTTATTCAGAGAAACTTTTTGTTTCAAATCAACATCTTAGACTTTTATCATATTTTTGTGTCTAGGACCGTCCGACTGAAACTGTTTTCAGGTCAGCATAATGATTTATTTTTTATTATTTTTAAAACTAGTATATGATTTATGTAATAGATGTTGATCGCGGCTCCACCTAGCGGTAAATACATGTAGCTTCCTGTAATCGTTATGGCGAGAAATTTGAAGTGGTATTCTAATAAGGGGACCCTCATACTATCTCATAAGACAGTTATAGGAGCTTGTGTTAGGGCCTGAGCCCCCTTGTCGTGGGCCCCCCGGCAGTTTTTGACGCCATCTACGGGTGTATTTCTAAAACTAATAAATATTTTCTGTAATAGAAATTGATTCTCGATAATAAAAAATGTTTTCAATGATTTATTACACTAATTTTATGGTTACATCTTCATCATCTTCGTGGATTCATCATCTTCAGGTGTTGTTATGCAATAATAATTTATCCTTAAGTCCTCAAAATCTCGAATATCTTCGATTGTGGGTTCATAACACGGCGAATTCATTTTAGATTGTTCACGAAATCACAGTTTGAAAGTTACTAACGTGAAACCAATGATGTGTCTGCATTTAGAGTACACAAATCCTTATCTGTAATTATAACATAATATTAAAAAACCTGTACAGGTAATTAATTAAATAAAGTATATAAAATAAGATTTAAAACCAGAAACAATCACTTACCCTCATTTTATTGGTTACGTCAACCTCTTGATTCGTCTGCTGTTGTGTTTATTCAGACCCATCTCTTGTAGTTTTCTTTGAACACTGTACATTTCCAGATCCCATTTTAAACTTTTTAACAGTAATTGGTCTATTTGTGCAGCAACAGTTGTTTTAAACATGACAATGTGAGTGAATAACTGCTTGTTTTCTTATATATAGTCACACTAAATTCATTTTCTATGCGCTGTTTGTAACTAGTCAATATTAAATGTTTACGAGTTTTATCCAATTATTCACGTACAGTAATTATTTTCTGGATTTCACGGTAGTAGAAGGGGGCCAGCATTCCCCACTACTTTTAATCGGATGACCTCACAATTAAAAGTGGTAGGGGTAGGAGTGGGGTTAGGCTATCTGATTGGTTGTGTGCGCGCGTACAGCCTCAGGCCGAGAGTTCTGATTGGAGGACCTAAGAGAATGCCACACCCCCCAGGTTTATGATTGGTGGCTGCTATTTTATGGGCGTGGCTTGTCGGCGATCACTGGTTTCTGATTCGTCCTTAGATTCCTCCCAGCCTGTGTTCTGATTGGAGTCCTAAGGCTCAAATCAATTAATCAGATCAATGAATCAAATTAATTGATCAGATCAATTAGTCATATCAATTAAGCAGATCAATCTATCTCAATCTCAATCTCAATCTCAATCAATCTCGATCAAAAGGGCTTAGATCAATTAATCAAATCAAATAAGCAGATCAATCTCAATCAAATCAATTAATCAATCAATCAGATCGATCTCAATCAAATCAATCTCGATCAAAAGGGCTTAAGGGTAGGCTACACCCCTCACGATGACTAGATCAATCAAATTAATTTTTCATCAATCAATCAATCTTGATTTGTAATTGGCTGCTCATATTACCTTATAAGACAAGTATAGGCCTCCTAAACTTGTTCTAGGGTCATCGCCCCTTTCCAGGCCCCCGATTGTTTGTGACGCCATCTAGTGGTGTATTTACTAATTAATGTTTTCTGTAATAGAGATTGATCGTAGCTCCAACTACCGGTAAGTGTAATCGATAAAGCGGGAAATTTGAAATGGTATTATAATGAGGGGACCCTCATACTAACCTTAAGACAGGTATAAGAACTTGTGTTAGAGTCTTCGCCCCGTTGTCGGAGCCCTCTTGACGGTAAATAGCGTTCTAATAAGGGGCCCCCACACTAACGCATAAGACATGTACAGGAACTAGTGTTAGGGTCTTCGCCCCCTTGTCGTGATCCCCTTGGCGCGAAATTTGAATTTATTTGTGGCGCCATCTAGTGGTATATGGACCAATGAATGTTTTCTATAATAAAGGTTGATCGTAGCTCCGCCTAACGGTATATTTTTAAAAGTACGTGCAGGGCCCTGCAATCGTTAAGGCGGGAAATTTGAAATAGTCTGTCTGCAAAAGAGTTCGATTACCGATAATAAAAAGGTTTTTTGTTTTAATTATGAGTCATAATTGAAAGTAACCATCAAACAAATTCAATTAATCAAGGTAATTAATCAAACATGTTAATGGCGACTATCTTTTTGTTTTTAATTATGAGCCTTGCTTCCTGTATCTAGGTTCCTCTAGCTGAAACAAGTTTCAAGCTAGAATCACACGTTACACTTGCCCTAAGTCGTAATTAAAACAACTAAAGTACTAAATTTCTCTTTTATTTGTCAGGGGGAAATTTGAAATAGTATTCTAATAAGGACCCTCATACTATCTCATGAGACAGGTATAGGACGCCGGACCTTGCCCTCAGGCCTTCGGCCCTTTGTCAAAAAGGAATTAATCAAACCAGTCAAACGACCAATCAAATCAGCCAAAGCATATCAAACCAGTTCAATCAATCTCGATCAAATGAAACAAATCAATTAAGCAAATCAATCTGTTTTTAATTATGAGTCATAATTAAATTTGGTAGGCTAGTTTGTTTTGTCGGCCATCTTGAAGTCCATTTTCGTCTTTGGCGGAAAATTTTAAATTATAGTCTAGTAAGGGAGTCCCTATACTTACTCATAAGGCAGTTGTAGGACTCCGGAACTTCTTCTAGGGTCGTCACCCCCGTTCAGGTCTTCGCCCCTTGGCGGGAAATTTGAAATTATATTCTAATAAGGGGCACTCATACAATCTCATAAGATAGGTGTAGGAACTTGTCATCGGGCCTTCGCCCCTTATCAAAAGACAGAAATTAACCAAATCAATCAATCGGTCAATGAAAGTGGTCGAAATATATCAAACCAAAGCAATCAATCTCGATCAAATCAAACAAAACAATTAATCAAATCAAGTCAGTCAAATCAATTAAGCACATCAATCGCACGCAAAACATTGCGTAAGGTGTTATAATTAATATATTTTACATACAAGATCTGTCTTAGGGGAAACACCTCTGTCAAAAAGAACCTTGGATTTATAAACAGGTCTGAACGTTATAAGTCGTTATTGAAAATGGAAAAAATTATAATTAAAATATTTACATACAAGATCTTATCGGAAGTACATCGGTCAAAAAAGCCTTAGATTTATAAGCAAGCCTGAACGTCGTAAGTCGTTATTGAAAGTGGAAAAATGCATGGGGGTAAATAAGCAAGCCGACTTACATTTCTAATTTTGATAATACACCTGCGATTTGGATTTGACATAAAATATATCAGGGCATTAGCTATCATAAGCCAAGTTAGTTAGTTAGTGAGAAGTGTGATATAAGTAAATAAATACATTGCGTAAGCTGTTATAATTAAAATATTTTACATACAAAATCAATCTGATCGGAAACACCTCTGTCAAAAAGCGCCTTAGATTTATAAACTAGCCTGAACGTGTTAAGTTGTTATTGAAAACGAAAAAAATGTCTGGGGGATAGATAAGCAAGCCAACTTTCAATTTCTAATCATGATAATACAGCTGCGATTTGAAACTAACACAGATTTCATCCTGTAAGACAACTACAGGACAAAGTGTTTAATTTTACCCAAGGCTCATCATTAGCGTTACTCGGCCATAACAATAATTAACGTGTGGCCCCATTATGGAGTTTTGCATGCAATGCTAAAAATACGTTTTACAGTTAAATTAGTGAAAACTACTATACAATGTTAAATTAGTAAAAATGCCTATGCAATGTTAAATTAGCACAGCGATAAAAATACGTTTTACAGTTAAATTAGTAAAAACGTCTCTACAATGTTAAATTAGTAGAAATGCCTATACACGTTATCTCATAAGACAATTTTACATGCAAGGTCTCTCTTGCCATAAATACCTCTGGTAAAAAAGGCCTTAGATTTATAAGCAGCTTAATGGAGTAGGGATTAAAAACAAAAAAACGAACACTTACCTCGCATTGAAAGCGCGCCTTGACAGGAGAAACATATGGTTTTTGTTGCTTACACTCACGCCACATTCACTTTCCGCGCTTTGTGTATAAATGGATAATATAAAGTACTTAACGATTTGCAACAATGATTAATATAAAGTAATTACTTTCTGGTTTTCTCAGTTATATAACCACAATAACAACCTTTTACTATTCAAATACATATATATATATATATATATATATATATATATATATATATATATATATATATTGGATTTAATACACGTATAATATTAGGTTATAGCACGCACACACACGTAAAAGTTTGTGGGTTAGGTCAATACACGTACATACTCGCGCACCACCATTGACCTAACCTAAACAGTGCGTTAATTAATATAACCTAATATTATACGTGTATTAATTGATTTGATTGTGAATTATCTGCTTAATTGATATGATTAATGATCTGACCAACGGCCGACAAGCCACACCCACAATCACAAACAAGCGGGTATGGCCTGCTCTTAGGTCCTCCAATCAGAACGCTCGGTCCAATCAGATAGAAGGGGGCGTGGCCATGTGGAGGTGGGGAGGACCAGCTCCACTCGAACCCACGACCACTACGTATCTAGAGAAGTAGTGGGCGTGTGTTCGAGTCCTACTCGAGGCTATCTGTGTGGTTGGTAGTTTTAACAATTCACAAATTTTACTGTTATGACTTTGCACTTAGATGCGTATATATATATATATATATATATATATATATATATATATATGAATTATAACATCAAGACTAGTAGGGTACATACAGTGTAGGATTAGACCGAGTGGAACTAGCTCCCTCGATAGCTCAGATGGTGTAGAGCTCTACTCAAGTAGTGGTCGTGGGCTCGAGTTTCACTCGAGGTAATCTTTTACTGTGTGTACGTTGGTAGTTTTAGTTATTGATTTGGATGTAATAAACTATTAGTTAGGATGTCTATGCGATGAATTTAGGAGTCCTAACGGTATCTTATGAGATCGTATGCGGGCCCCATTATTAGAATACTATTTCAAGTTCCCCGCCATAACAGTTAAATCTGCTTTTAAAATGTACTACTGGGTGGAGTCACGATCAACCTCTATTACAGAAAACATTCATTAGTTTTAAAAATACACCACTAGATGGCGTCATAAGGAATCAGGGGCCCAACAAGGAGCGAAGACCCGAGAACAAGTTTCAGAGCTCTACAGCTGTCTTATGAGATGTAATCGGACCACCATTATTAGAATACTATAACAAATTTCAAGTTTTCCCGTCATAATAAACAAGGAGGCCCGACAATGGTACGAAGACCCGAAAACAAGTTTAAGAGCCCTATAACTGTCTCACGAGGAGAAATATGGCTTCAATTATTAGAACATTTCAAGTTTTCTCGTCTTAATAAACAAGGAGGGTTGACCAAGGATGAAGACCCGAGAACTTGTTCGGAGCCCTATAGCTGTCTTATGAGGTGAAATCTGCCCCTCCCCCA
Source organism: Vesta saturnalis (assembly GCA_036346205.1). Classification (NCBI taxonomy): domain Eukaryota; kingdom Metazoa; phylum Arthropoda; class Insecta; order Coleoptera; family Lampyridae; genus Vesta; species Vesta saturnalis. The sequence goes on from JARFJB010000793.1 coordinate 2,989,967, forward strand.
TTATTAGAATACTATTTCAAATGTCAAGTTTTCCCGCCATAATCATTACAGGGACCTACATCTACTCCTTAAAATTGTCACGTGTGGGTGATTTGTATCATATTTTTTTCTCCTTCTTTCCGTTTCATCGAATTTTTTGTGTTAAAAAAGGTGATAAATTAAAAATTAAATTGACGTGTCTTTTGCTCTAGGTTTTTATTGAGCTCATTGTAAAGCTTAGAACTGTAGTTCGAATTAAATTTCGTGTTGGATCTAAAATCTTGGGAATTGAAATTGTTGTAAAGATTCCAGAGGTTAAGATAGTTGGAATAGAGTTTTTAAAAACTAAATACGTAACTTCTTGTTGACTAAATTAAAATTGTTTTGAGAAATTTAAGACGTGGATATAAAGTTTTTTTGCGTTTCCGACAACGAGAGCTTCGTCGCATTTATTTAAAGGGTGATGTAAGATTTCTTTTAAAAGAAAGGTTTACCGATTCATTTCTGCATAAGAGGATGGTTGTTGGAAGTGTTCAAAGTTTAATTGAGGTATAGAATAGATCTGGTTTGCTCGTGTGAAGTGTCGATTGTGCAGTTTCCGAGTGCAAGAGATAATGTAAGTATAGAGGGGCAGAAGGGTTTTTCGCGGATAATTAGTCAGTTTTAGATTGGGCAGCGAAGAGTTAAGAGGCGGAAGCTCGCAGTGACGCACCCTGATTGTGAGGAGTCTAACGCTTTATAGCGTATCAAGTATACCGTAATTTAGTTATTCAAAAAGCACCGCGCAGGCAAGCAGCCGTTTAAGTAAACACAACTCGCTGTATGTAGAATCTTTGTAAACATAACAATAGTACTTTGTGTACATAATATCAGGTGAAACAATTAATGTCACCAGGAAGTCGAACTATCGGTTCTCACCTTTGTTCCGTCTAACTATATATCGTAAAACTGTGAGCCAGTTAATTAAAAGCTTAAAATCTGTGAACCTGCCATTTTGGGATTTCTATATGTGGTTTCCGAGTAAGAGGTACAACGAGAGAGGATGGTAGTGTATGCCATCCTTTTCCCAGTAGTATCCTGTTTTGGAGTAATTTATTATCCCCATAAACAAAATTAGCCCCAAAAATTTGGTCATTTTGTCTGGATTGGTGTCTTTCTTGAAATGTTTACATTTTCGATACCTGTCACTAACTTATGCTGTATTAATTTTCTTAACCCAGTAACATTTAAATGAGCCAACCTTCTATACCATTTTAAATATCGTAATTTATATTAGTATCGACATTTTGACATTCTAGTTTATTTAACTTAAAACTTACCTCGTACAAATTATTTCTTTTCCCTTTATTTATAAATTATGACCTGGTAACCTCGACCTCGATCTCCAAATCCTCTTCTAGCTTGGAATCCTCTTTGCATATACCTATTTCCATTTGCTCTCCCTCTGAAACTTCTCTCGTAGCCCAGTGCTACGTACTATTAGTACCAATAGTACTATTATTTTCAGTGTTATTCAAATTAACCCTGCGTCTCTTTTAAAGTGTTCCGGTTTACCACATCTATGACATAATAAATTTGAATTAAATGCAGCTCGATCTGTAACTACTCCATGGCTTTTCTTATTCAAATTTCTTTTCTCTTCTTCAGCTAATAATTTTTTTTAACATCTTTATAATCAAGGTCTTCTGACCACATATTTTCTATAGCTGTCACCATAGTTTCGAACAATTTTGGTAATAACAGCAAGTTGCATAAATCTTGATTGTCGATTGTCACTCCAGTTGCTTTCAATTGTCTCAAAACCTTATAAAATTTATTTAAAAAATGTTTTAACGATTCACCTTCACCTAGTTTCATTGATAGCATATTTCGTTTAAAAATAACTTTCCCGGTAAGCCTTTCTTTTCATATTTTTCTTCCAACGTTTTCCACAATTCATGGGCGGCCTTCTTTATCCTTAGGCTCTCCAACTGATTGCCATTTACATATTGTAGAATGAGTGATTTGGATTTATTATTTCGTTTCTTCCTTCTCTAACTCATCTCCTGATAAACCTGTAGTACCTAACGGATTACCACACATTTATTAACTCCATTCTCCAACAATATCATTCCCATTATTAACTTATAATAGTTTTCACCATTTAAGATGATCAATGTGGTAGCTTTTACCATGTACCATTTTTTATTTTCTTATTATTTTTTTTCTTACTTTTATGTCAAACTTTTATTCCCACCTGGACCCATAACCTGTTAATAATTGAGCGACTTCATTTACTTAACTCTGTTTATTAATATATACGCTCATATCCATTTACAAATTTTATATTCATAATGGTTCGAACATGTTTTTTGACTAACTTAACTTCCATATCTTAAAAATTAGGTCTCATTCAGAAAAACTAATTTTAGCGCTCACATTCAACAGTTCTTTCCCGATTTTGATTATAATAACAGTCTGGTGTCCACTGTTAATGACAATTTGGTTACATTTAGAGTGTGTCTTACCCCCTACTGCGACTAATAATAATACGGCCGCAAAAACAAAAATGGCCGCCGAAACAAAAATTGCCGCCACCAATCAGAAACCAGGGGGCGTGGTCTGCCCTTAGGTACTGCAATCAGAGCGCTCAGTCTAAGGCAGTATGCGAGCGCATCACCAATCAGCTTGATGTAGGCGTGGTCACGTAAGGCGGGTCACGTGCCCCCTTTTAGTTCTGATGCCATCGATGACATCAGAAGTGGTGGTGGGGAAGCTGGCCCCATTCTACTCGCGATTAAAAACTTGTTTACATCTAAGCGGTGTCCTTATAAATTTTTTACCTAAAATATAGCGTCCACCCTGCGCACTAATATGTCGCTATGATTTTAACGCATATCAATAATTACTGAATAAAGCAGTTATAACAAGTTCATTACCGAGGTTGTCATGTTGTTCCTGTATCGTGTAGAATAGTAAAAATTGAAGAAGATTCTTAATATGTAATATATAATTAATCACTATCGGATGGCCAACAACTGTCCGGTTTCCCCTACAACAGTTTGCAATGTATAAGCTATTATAAGCTTATTAAACGCGTGTAAATCTGATCTATTGCTCTGATGAATCCTTACTAGACAGATCTTATCCGTTATCGTGCTTCTTTTCTTTTATTGTTAATGCAAAAATGCAAATATTACTTCAACCGTAAAGTAGTGAGTTTAATGGCAGACTGGGTTTACTTTACAATGCCATTATATATGCAAATCAAACGTATTTACATTATTTATTAAACTTTATTAATATTCTTCAAATGGCAGAATTAATTTAATTTGATCAAAATCAAAATGCTGTTGTAATGAAAATTTTAATCAATTTAATCTTAAGTAAGTTAGCAATTATCTAGAAGCTACCTACGCAATTTCTATTTTAACTATTAACTACTTTTCTTCATTTTTAATTAGACATTTCCTTTTATGTGGTAAGTCCTTCAGGCGAAAGTTAAGCGTAGGTAAGACCATTGCCCTGAAATAATTGATGTTACTGTCAATGAAAATTCAAATTTGTTGCCCATTAATATTTTTAAGAAAATGCACTATTTTTTTTATAAAATATTTTTTAGCAAATATCGCCAGATTGATGTGACACTTCTTATTATTAAATCTCTTTGTACGCAAACTATTTACATTTGTGTAATATTAATAAGTTTAGTTACACAACGTTGTGCATAGATGGCACCAGAATTAACTAAAAGTGAATACGAAAAATTATAACTTATAAATGTATTGCAAAACTCTGTGATTTCATACGATTTCTCATCTGATGGTAGAACTTGTATTAACTATTTCGCTTAACCGTGGCTACAAATGATATGAATAAGTATATTATAATAAATAATAGGTAAATATAGGTACGACTATGTAGTCACTCTAAACATTACAGGTAGTGGAATAATTACAGAAAAATAATTAAATTACATACTGTATTGTCTCACCTTGGCTAACTCTTTAATCAATTAAATTATCAAAAATCGCTAAAACATGGCGATTTTGTTTTTGAGGGGAACATTTAACACTCTATTAATACCAGTTGAGGAACTTTAAAAGCCAAACCCCACTCCAAAATGTCGGAAGGAACGGAGTTAGGGTCCCCCTCAGAACCCTAACTCCGTTCCTTCCGATCCTCTCCTGACCACACCCATCCTTAATCCCACCATGCATATATACGTAATGTATGTATGTATGCTGGGAATCCATGATTGTGGCTGAAGGAGCTCGGAAAGCTCAAGCAGTCCGCCCCCCCCCCCCCTGGGGAGGGAATAAAATACGTGGCCTTTCCCTTTTCCTTTCCAAAATGTTACATAGCGCTATCTATGTGTGATATGTCATTTTAAATCCTATAAAACTCTCAATTATTTACATCAAAGAAAATTAAAACTGATCGAGCCGTTCATGAATTAGAGACGGAAATGTATTTTTTTTTAATTTATTCAATTTATCAAATTCTAACACAGTATTCGATTATAATTTGAACGATAATAAATTACACTAGGCTAAAAAGATGTTATCACTTCTTTATAATTGTGCTTGTTTCTTTTGTTAACCACCCTTACTCCCTGACCATTCAAAATTTCAGATTCTGAATAGAATAGCGCCACTGAAGCTCCTGCCTGTCGTAAAAGGCGACTAACTGGAGCAGCTGCCCGCTATCCTATTTGCCTTTATCCTGCAGCTCACGAAATTTCAATAAACACCTTAAGCTTGATCACTAGTTCTCCTTTCTGCATCCTCCTGGGCCATTTTATCCTTCTCTTACCGGCCCCACTCCTAACTGTCGGGAGCGGGCGCTGGACATGACAGAAGGAGGACTGCTTGCAGGAGAGCTCAGATTGGACGTATTAAGTGGAACCGCGAATTAAACATTGATATTATGCGTACTCAGTGTGACGATAATCTACTTCTAAGATAGAGACACTACGTTTATACTGAATTCGTCAACTCCACCCCGAACTAATTGTGATCAAGCAAAATAAAGCTGACCGGAAAATCGCCAATCAGGAAGCTTTACTTAACACTGCGCGATCTGGATCCCATAAGACGTGAAGTAAGAAATACTATCAATCAAGAAAACATCGTTGGTGATGGCACTGGGAAGTGACTCTAACATCACTCGGTTCCCCAGAACATGGATGGGACGGTTCACCCAATCGATCAGCTACACCAATGTAACACTGATCTGCCAGACATTAAACGGTAATCACAACATAGGCTACTTCCAATAGGCGCAGATCTCCAAACACCACAAATTTTGAAAAAACAACAAATATTAGGGAAATTTTACAGCCCTCTCACCTAATACGAGGAGAATGACCCATTGGAAGGACCAGCCATACCTGTTCTCCGGAAAATGGAAAATACGAAATAGAATATCGCTTTGGTTAATGAATTACTTAGCGACCATTTAACCACACAACGAACGCTATAAGAACTACATTTTGCCCTTTACAGTGCTGTTGTTTTAGTCATCGAGCTTAACGGCCAGTCAACTTATTATCCAGCAACCAGATGACGAAGAAATAACAACAATCATCTCCCAGTCTGGAAGAAAAGGCTTCAAATCGACATCGACAAGCTTAGAGCCAAAACTGATCTCAGAGGAAGATCAGCCAGCAATTTCTAAAATCGAATGACTGCCGCTCGAGGAGATCACAATTACTCGCCATTAAAACTGCAGCACGAAGAACTCGCTTTTGAAATCAGCAACACTAGAGAAGAGTGGATGATACAATATCTGCACTGAAAATACCCAAAAAACTGGAAGCATAATAAAGAAGCCTCATTACAGTGGCTTAAAGCTGGTCACCTTTATGCAGAAACGGAAGGATGCATTGCGTGTATTCAAGATAGTCATCAGGACGAGGAACTACGAAAAGTAGTGCATCAACTGGACATAGAGGATAAATGTAGGAGGTGCGGTTCTGTTGAAGAGTCTATTGAGCCTATCACGACGGGATGTCGAGTGCTTGCCGACCACGCGTATAATAAATAATTCAACAGCAACTAGCTCTCAAACACGGGTTCCTACAGACATGCCCGCCCTATTATAAGTACCAACTATCCCCTGTTCATGAAAGAAAGAAGTTATTGCTTTACGGGGCGCATTACCAACGATAGAGTAGTAGACTATAAACGACCAAACATCTTCCTGATCGACAAAGAGAAGAAACCTGGAATAATAATTGACATCTCCGTCCCACTCTCCCATCGCAAGGTAGAGGCTAAAAAAATCACGAAGTATGAGAATTTTGTCATAGAAGTTGAGAACATGCTGCAACTGCAGAGAGTGTGAGTTGTTCCATTGCTCATTTCGGTGGAGGGAATGGTTTCAAAGGACTTCATAAAAACTTAACCAAATTAGAATTGACCAGGAACACCGCTTCGTATGGACAAAAGTGTGACATACTTGAGACTTTCCACATTGCATGGAAATTCTTGAACTGAGTGGGAGGAACTGAATTGTTTTCCCACCAGTTCAAAGTAGCCTGACATAATATCTGGTTAGAGATAATGGAAAGTTGCTCTTCTGCAAAACTTACCATATCTACTTGCAAAGAAATTTAATACTTGATCAAACATAGCCAACGTTACATATCTTACTATCTTCATAACAATAAGTGTATTTTTTCATAGCTATTGAATTGATAACAAATAATTTTTATATATTAATTTTAGATGTGTGGGAATCAAATTGTATAATGATACAGATGAATATATGATGGATTTTTTTAAGTAAGAGGTCGCATGCTGAGGTATTGAAAGATTATTCAACTATCTGAGTTCACGATTGTGCAAATCTTTCTGGGTATTAATAAATTTGTAATAGAGTTAGGAGTTGACAACGTCACTACACCATAGACGAAAAGTACTAAATGTAACATTTGTTACCCATATTCATCAGTGAAGTTTACACAACCGATACATGGTCTCTTTTCTTAAAGCAAACACAAATCGAACACAGGAATTTTGAACATTTTGAATACGTTTTAAAGAAATTTAATCTAGGTATGAGTTATACAGGATATCGCAACAATTAAATTTTGACAAGATAAGGATTTCGCATAATAGTATCTTTAGTTTTCTATTTAAGATATCTTTGTACCGATACAATTCACATAATATAATGTATGCCGATTTTACCTTATTGCTGGCATGGGCGCTAAATCTTAGTTTATTGTCTATAATTAAACCTAAGTTGTTAATTTCGTTAATCATTGAATTCCGTACGCTACTGACCGTAATCTGTAGGTTTCCAATTAAAAACTCCCTATTTGAATCTGAACAAAATAAAATAGAAATTGATTTTTGGGGTTATTTATCATGAAATGCTCTACATCTATTTTCACTGTGTTAATCACATCGTTATTAATTGTGAAGTTTGGTAGCCCGTTATCATTTTTTTAACTATGGTATAATTATGAGTCATCCGCATAAAATGCTTCTGAGCAATCTTCTAAGACCTTATTAAAGTCCGCCCTGTATATCAAAATAACAGTGGACCCAGAATAAATAACAGTGAATACAGATCAATTTCAAATTGAAACAAACGAAGTGATATCAAGTTAGCTGAACTATTTAATATATAAATTAGTTTTATATCGTGGTATTGTAATCTGACAATAATAGTTTTGAACTTAAAGTAGAGAATAATACAGTGATACACTTTAGCTGAAAGAATAGAAGTTATTTTTGTTCACGGTTCCTCTCGTAGAACTGCAATGGTTTTTAATGACAAAAATATTTCTCATCGATACGTTATCGATTTATTGCAGAAATTTGCCGCCACTGGTCCGGCAAATAATAAGAAACAAAATTATTATAAATAAAAAGTTTACCTCGAGTAGGATTTGAATTACTTTGCTAGAATATCGCTCTAACCAACTGAACTATCGAGATACAAGCCCCAATCGATGTAAATTTTGTCTTTATGTATGTAGAACTGATGCCCACTTTGGAAAACATCAAATTTCACGCGATTTGGTTCAAACATTCTGGGTCCCAATTTATGAAATTCTACTGTTGTTTGTATAGGTCTCCCAATGATAACAACTTCCAAGATCTTTTTGATTACCTTAGTTTGAAAATAGAGTACCTCTTATCACAGTTTCCATCTTGCGATATTTCAATTTTGGAAGATTTTAATGCCCAAAATTCCAATTGGCTTCATTTTTCATCTACTACTAATCCCCCAGGCCATAGTGCAGAAGCATTTGCTGTATCCTGTGATCTCACACAAATCATTTCAGAACCAACCAGAATCCCTAACAACCCTAACCATACTCCACATCCCCTGGACCTATTCCTTACAACTACAATAAAACAAGAGTCCTTTCCCCACTGTTACTCGAAAAACAGATAGAATTATGTGGTGTTTTAAATCAGCTAACTTGAGCGAACTGCGAGATTTTTTTGCAACCTTCCCCTGGCGTGAGTATTGCTTTAAATGGACATCCTCTTCAAAAATTTCTCTTTCAATAACTGAAGTTATCCTGATGGGTATGGAGTTATACATTCCCAAAAAACATAATCGTGTCGGTCATGCCCGTTCCCAACCCTGGTTTAATAGGGCTTGCACTGACGCTTTATAGCAAAAGCATAACCTCTATATCAAATGGAAGTCAAATAAATCTATCGAAAATCACGCCAACTATATTGCCGCAAGGAATAGTTGCAAAAGCATCATCACCAAGGCCAAAAATATGTTTGAAGAACGTAAATGCACAGAATTAGTCTCATGTCCTTTGGGTGGTCGTAAATTTTGGTCATTAGCTAAAGCCATCAGTAAAAACTTTAGTACATCTTCTTTTCCACACATGACGTCTCGCGACGGAGCTGTAGTAGCTGATCCTGCTGAAAAAGCCAACCTCTTTGTCGATTACTTTGCATCAAATTCACGTCTCAATGATTCTGGTAAAACTGTGCCGTCGCCCAAATCTACCTCATACGCTATTAAACCAATCCACTTTCGTTACAAGCTCCTGGAGTCAATCATCAATAAACTTGATCCAAGCAAGGCGACTGGTCATGACGGTATTCCAGCTATCGTCCTTAAAAAATGCTACCCCGAGCTAGTATCAGTATTGTCCAAACTCTTTTGGATCTCCATGTCATCTGGATAGTTCCCTCACAGTTGAAGTTGGCAAATGTCCAGTGTATTCCTAAAAAGGGCGACAAAACCGATCCCCCAAACTATCGACCAATAGGTATCACTTCCATTTTGTCGAAAATCAGAGAAAGCCATCAACCACCAACTACTTTCGTTCCTCGATTCCAATAAACACTTAGACGACCACCAGTATGGGCTCAGACAGAGTCGTTCAACAGGTGATCTTCTTTCATATGTCACCCAACTTTGGAATAACACATTAGAGAGGTCCAGTAAAACAGTCGTAGTAGCTTTAGATCTTTCAAAACCTTTTGACCAGGTTGCGCACAAGTGCCTACTTGCCAAGCTCACTTTGTTCGGCTTATCCGATTCGCTCATCAATTGGGTATCCAGCTTTCTTGACAAAAGACGCATACGCGTTGTCGTCGATGGATTCTTTTCGAAAGAAACTACTATTAATGCGGGAGCACCCCAAGGATCAGTGATAGTTCCGAAAATTTTTCTGCTGTAAATAAATGACCTCATTTCCTCAACAACTAACCCGATCCATTGCTTTGCGGATGACAGCACTCTACATTGTAGTTCTTCTCAGTTTTACCACAACAATAAGTCTAGACAGGACGTTAAGGTGAAAATGGCAGCCTCAATCAACAGTGACTTAGAACGTGTCCTTGAATGGGGAAGGAATAATCTACTCACGTTACCTTGAGTCCGCCAAGAAAGACCGATCATTTCCTGCTGTAAATATGAATGGCTTAGAACTCAAGTTTTCAAACTCTATTTCTATGTTAGGGATGTCCGTATCATCGAACCTTTCATGGGTTGGCCACATTTTGACAGCCAGCAAAACAGCTGCCTGTAAACTGGACTTTCTATACAGATCTAAATAGTATTTCACATAGCAACAACTCCTTTTATTATATAAGGCTCAAATTCGACCTCATCTGGAATACCCACCTCTGGGTCAGTGCTCCCTAATACACACTTGATATGGTAAGCTGCATCCAAAAAAGAGCTATCAGGCTTATAAATGACCCGTTTCTGACTTCTGACCAACAGCCTCTTGAGCATAGAAGAATAGTGTCGGTTCTTTCCTTGGCCCATTCACACCATAATTACGCACTCAAAATTCCGTCGTGTAACACTAAACGGGCTCAATCTACATTTTCCAACACGGCGACCAAATTGTGGAATGCACTACCCAGTTCCTGTTTTCCGCCAAACTTTGACTTAATTCAATTTAAGCTAGCCATTCATAAACATTTCTCGGCAGCCAAACAATATCCCTAAACACTGCCAGTGTTCCTGAGTGCTTTAGCACGTTAGGCAAATCTTAGCCTGTTCGGGAATACTATAAGTAAAAAAAAACTTCTAAATATGAGATAACAATAATAAGAAAAGAAACAAACCAAAAGTTTTGAATGAACTCATATACGCACCCACCCACACACGCATACATACATACACCAACACACCCATCCGCGCACACACACACGCACTCGCACACGAACAAGCACATACACACGTACACGTACACACACGCACACGCACACTTACATAATAATAATAATAACATACACACACAGACGCACACACTCACACACAAACACGCGCGCACGCCACACAATATAAAACCACACTACACACACTCGCACACACACACACGCACACGCACACACACGCACACACACACACACACACACACGCACACACACACACACACACACACACACACACACGCACACACACACACACACGCACACGCACACGCACACGCACACGCACACGCACACCACACACACACCACACGCACACGGACACACACACACACGCACACGGACACACACGGATACACACGTACACACGGACACACGGACACACGGACACATGGACACACGGACACACGGACACACCGACACACGGACACACGAACACACGGACACACGGATACACAGTCACGCATACACGCAAGCACGCAGACACCCAGACACGGAGACATATCGACCCACATACATGTACGCGTGCATACGCACACATCCCTCATAAGAATCCCTAGATAATACCCTACACATCTCACCTCCTAGCCGATTAAGACCAACGCAATCACAATAAAAATACAAAACTCACTATTGTAATCAATACAAGAATACTCAAACATCGACTTTTGAGCAGTCCACTACAAAACAACGTAAGTTGAAAGCAGGCAGTGTAGTAGCATAAGCATAGGCATACCAACAAGAAAAAGCAGCGTATTCATGACGTTTGAACATTTAAATGAAAGTATAAGGCAAACAACGACGTAGAAAATTTTCAAGAAATTTTTAGCGATTCTTTGTTCTTTTGATTGGTTGTTTACACAATCCAGATTTTGTTGGTGATTGAAATTGTATTAGTACTGTTGTGGGTTTAAAGCGTTTGATTTAGCATGGGATGTGTTTAATGTAATTTCAGATGCTTTTAGCCACCCTTCGTTTTTCTCAAACATGCTTCTGAGAATAAAAAGGGCACATTTAAAGGTTTTCATGCAATACCAGAGATACCTTTACTACATGTTACCCTCACAGACCAGTATACATATGCAAAACTCCAAACGCAAGTTCATACATCTTTATCCTTAAACACCACTTCCTATGCACTTCACACCCGATGACGATTAATGCAAAAGACTGCGCAAACGAATATGGAATAACCACACACAAATACGTATCACATTGCCTTTTATTACACCAACCGATTAATTAAATACACACGTACACATCTAAAGTCGCTAATGTATGCTACTCACAGTTTTTTAAAACCAAAAAAATACGAAACTCATGATTTTAATAAATTCAGTACCACAAACACATCACAATACTAGCAACAAAAAAATGACTAGGGCCGAAGAGGAAGAAAATTCCGAGCAGCTAAATTTATCATGACCTAACAATAAGTAAGATACTAACAATAAACGTGAGCATACTAACAAAAGAAACTGAAAGCAATATTCTGTTCCATGATTAGAACCGGATCATCTCTAGTATTTCTATAGCCCAGAAACCTAATGCTCAAATGGATTATGATTCGATGCGCTCATATAGCCAGCATACTCGGTGTAGTCGTATAACACACTACAATTCGGTGTACTTACATACTCACCACAATGTGGTGTGGTAATATAGTCACTACGTCACGACATGCTTCTCAGCCGTATTTGCTACGCCGAATTACACCGTAGAACACGTCAGCCTACTCTGCCATCTTCTCAGAAACTAACACCGTCACCGGCCTAGAAGCTGCATATTATGCACACCACTCCAGCATGCAGTATGATCCAATCTCGTTTCATATTTACTAAACTTTGACACCGTTCACGTTCTCGTCACCACCGTAGATACAGTATCGTAAGTGATACAACAGAAGTGACGTGCAAACTCTCCACAGTCAACCGGCTCAACCACTTAGGGCATCTCCAACGCCTAGTAACTAACTCTGACCACCACTGTAACGTTGAGCTAGCATACCAGCTGACGAACTATGGAACCCGAAGAGACGCCACATCACACAACTCGCTGTACTTACATAACCACCACAACTCGGTACGCTCATATAGCCACCATAATACAGTATGCTCATATTTCCACTACGTCACGACGTGCTTCCCAGCCATCGTCACATTACTATGGTACCCGACCGAAACACAGAATACGGAAGAACCCCAATGCCGCCAGTACACTCAATGCCCAAGCGAGCACCCGTACCTTTCTCAGTCTGCCTACTGCCGCCGTTACTGCATAAACGCGCAAAGCCTGAAAGCTGCATGTTCTACACGAGTCCAGCATATAGCGTGATATACTTTCTATCTGTGTCCGCTAAGGATCCGAACTGCTACACGGTACATTTGCATGCCATAATTGTCGCAATCTAACACCCACAACCACTAAAACCAAAGCTGTTTTAATGTTTTGAAATGGCCCTCATTAAACAAAAACTAAGAGAGAAATCGCGTTACATAATCCGAGAGATTGGATACATTATAGAAAGTGAATCCGATTCGGTTCGGTTGAGATTCGGTTAATTTCTCGAACCGAACCTCATTGTTTCTTTGAAAGCCGAACCTTCCTTTAAAATTTTCGAACTTAATTAAATCGAATAGGAAATACGGTTCGAATCCATCCATAGTAGGTTTAAATCGTAACACCATTAATGGGCGGTTTTTGGGTATCGTAAATAAGGTATAGAAAAACATCATCTTTTCGTGAATATTATTTTTTATTACTTGGGTTATCGATGAAAGAAAGTGAAATTGTTCACGACGATAAAATTTATTTTCGTTGTTGAAAAACGGTTTTAAAAAATTTAATTATGAAATCATATGAGCTTGTTGCGTATGTTATTGTGAATGTTGATACAACGTATTTAATTGGATCCTGGTGACGAGAAGTATTTAGATGTAGATACAAAAAAAGGATATCGAGTTTTTATGGCGATTCCAGATAATCTGCAGTTTCAGATTGCACGTGGCGTTCGTGAGAAAATGCCCATGTAGGTTGTTGGCTCTGCATTTAGATATTCAGAATTTTGTTGGTGTGTGGTTAGATATGACGTAATTAAATTGTTATAAAGTCGGTTAAGAGGTTTTTTTTTGTGTGAGTATACTAGAAGAATAGAGTTTGAATTATGATCTAGCAACGCCGTGGTTGCAGCAATACCACGATAACCCGTCGGCTTGCCGTTGAGAAATTTACGTTTTCAGTGCTTGTGGATTTATGATTAGTGTGCAATCGCCTCTAGGGGAATTCTTTGTGTTTGTGTTTAGTTGGTTTTTATAACGTCCTTGTTTCCATCGAAGAGGAAAAGTGTTTATCGTTAGAGTCTGCCTATATCGTGGAATAATTTATGCGTTGTGTGGCATGAAAATGTGTCAGAGATTTTGATTATTATTGAAGATTTTGCGTCGACCCTTTGTTATTATTAAGTGATAGCGAGTTTAGTAAACGGTGTTCTCTCAACTGATTTAAGAATCGACAGTTGTTACTTGTGTGTAAAATTTGCTAACGTACTTTATCTAACTAAGTAGTTGAGCCTGTGTTAATGAAACCAGATTATTCAGTAAATAAACGGCACCTAGATTAGGATTAAATATATCGTTGTTAGTTTGCCAAGTGCATACCGGAGACGTGAAACTAAAGGAACTTATTGTCATTCATTTTACCTGCCATGACTCAATTTACGTTCACTGCGGAGGGCATATATAAAAAAGAGATTGACTATTGGAGTTGATTATTGTTCCCGATATTAAGGATCAATTAAACATGGACAGTACCATTTTAGTGTCCTGTTGCCCTGTAACGGGGGCTTGTGAAGAAAAGATTGTCCGAAAATCTGTTTAGAACTACGGACTTGAGGTATTCAAGTAGTGTACATTTTATTTAATTTTGTGTATTTAATTATTTTGAAACAGGTGGAAAGCGCTTGTGTTTTGTAATTTGAGCGAATGTCCTTCAGATATTGTTAACGTAATTCTCCGATAAGATATTCTACTTACAGAAGTGTTTTTCATCCTGACCTTTGTTTTTCGCCCTAGGTTTTGTGAGTTTAGATTATAAATAAATATTGTTATAACTATTTGTGATAAGAATTACGGTACATGATTATTAAGTTCGGTTTCATCAACTTGCAAAAATTATTTTGATCTTGCAAGAGTCCATGAAATTTATACTAAAAATTAATTAATAAATAAATAAAAACGTATCAATTTTATTATTTCAATTGTAGTATATTGGTGTTACTGGACTTTATAAGTGTATTATTTCCATTATGAATATAATTTTGTGATTTCCGCCCAAATCACAGTGGAAAAATTGTTTAAAGATTCAGGAAATTTAAGAAACCCTTGCAGTGACGCTTACACGATTTAACAAAATCTGTAAGCGTTGTTTTCTTGCTTTTTTTACGTTAAAATTGAGTTTGTGCATTTATTACAGTTATTCATAAAAGTTAAAATCAAGAGTTATGAATATAGAGATATTGCGATAAATTTAATGCCAAGAAAAATATGGCGTTAATAATTAAGTTTGATGACTTTTACATATCGGAGAAAATTGATCTCACCGCACCCTTACGTTATCTTGGTATCGCGTGCGATTCTTTTGAAGTTTTGTTATATAAGATTAGACAAGGAGCACTTTTGCTGATTCATCTGGTTGAATGCTACGAAAGGTAAGCATGCTTTGTTTGTTTTTAAAATTTGCTGTGGAGTACTAGCGTTTAATTGTGAGCTACTTTTACCAATATTTTGATTCTATACAAACTGGTGCCGATATTGATTAATGATATTATTATTATTATTGTTCACACCACACGCAGAGTAACATCAATCTCCCATCCCCTTCCACTGAGCTATCGGCAATGATCCTTAATTGTTACGCACATCTTACTGCCATTTTAACCTGGAGCATTTACACTATAACTAGACAATGAGTTAAACCTATCTAGATTAGCAAAGGAAATTTGATTGTTTTGGAAATTGTAGTGGCTGGCGGTCTTACCTAACATAGTATTTGTTTTTTTTTCATTTTATTTTCGAACAAGTGGATAAATTATGTAAAAATTTAGTTAGAATTAGTATTTTGAGAAAAAAACCATCCCACCAATTTTTGGGTGCCCCGAGGACCCCTTAAAGCGGTTTTAGTACAAACCAACCCCCATTTTTTTGTATTTATTCTTAAATAACATTAATTTTATCAAGTCGTATTACATAGTTATATTTAATTCATTTCCTCTTGCATTATGCTGAAAATATATCTTAGAATGGTCAAATTGTTGGTGTTACTAAACACCAATTAAAAAAATTAGCATAACTAACGGCGCAGAAGGTCTATTTTATTACATACGTAAAAATTATTACATTATTGTTAATTAATTGTTGAATGTTTAAGTTAAGGAAATATTATTTAACATATTTATATGTATCATTAAAATAATGTTGGTAATTTTCTAAATGTAAACATTTTAAAGTGAGGTCAGAACTGTTTTTTTGATAAAAAAAATAATAATTTTGCGTAAAACAAAGGAAATAAAAATGTAAATATGCAAAATTTAATATGTGATAGAACGTGAACCCTAAAAATGAGGTCATATTTTGATCATAATAAACAAGTAAAATTAATTGTAATTTTCAAAATCCACCTGCAGGTAGTTTACAACATTATGATGATATGGTTAACGCTCAAGTATTTCATATGTAATGTTTTCATTAATTTCAAAGGTTACTGATCTCTATTTAAGTAATCCATCAAAGAAGGGTAATGGTGATTATCATTTAAGAATCGGCATGTGTTCCTTGGATTTATAAAGTAGTAGTAGTTAGTTCTGGTCACGTGGCTTTTAGAATTATCTGAAGTCTTGGTACTTGAATAAAAAAATTACTAATATGCAATTACACATATAGGAATATTGAACATCATACAATTTATTCAGATATTATACTTAATAGATATAAAAAGCAACATTAAGCTTTAAATTTTACTAATGCCCATGAAACAAAATTTGGACTCTGTGATAAAATATGGCACAGATTTAGCATAGGCTCGTAAATTCATTAATATTTCCCCAATATTGTTGAAGCACAGAATTTTGAGTAACGTTGAAGGCGTAAGCGTAATATACTTAATCTTGCCGCTACTACATGAACCAATAATTTGTACTCCACTGCAATAGTTTGCAGATAGATGTTTTAATAGAAAAAACGAAAAAAAACATTGATAAATGAGTAGTTAATAACTAAAGTGATTGGGAAGAGGAATAACAAAATAAGAACACCTTACAGCGTTGGGGAGACCAGGGTTAATTGATACAAGGGCAAGTTGATACAGATTAGGTGCAAACCCATTCAATTACTTGTGTTCTACTTGTTAGTGTGACTCCATAGATGTAGACCTTGTTATTCCTGACGGTTGACGTAAAATGTGAATTCTGCGTGCAATTGTAAATTTCAGAGTTTGAGTTAACGTATATCTCACTGTATCAAAGGTATGTCTAGGAGTTTTATCACAAATTCAAACGCTACTATTAGTGTTCTTTTCCTGTTGTATTGACCAAGCTGGTAGCGTAGTGGTGACAAGGCCTGCTTAGCATTCGGCAGGTAATGGGTTCGATTCCCGTTACCGTCTACCTTGTACGAGGTTTTTTCAGGGGGTTTTCCTCATACAAATGTAGCGGCATGGTCACTGAGTATATGCACACCATGTGCGGCTACTTAGGTGAATGCTGGGGTAGTATTTTCCCCCTCAGAACCCTAACTCCATTCCTTCCGATTCTATCCTGACCACACCCATCCTAAATCCCACCATCCATATATACGTAATGTATGTATGTATGCTGTGAATCCATGATTGTGGCTGAAGGAGGTCGGAAACCTCGAGCAGGCCGCCCTCTCCCTTGGAGAGGGAATGAAATACGTGGCCTTTCCCTTTTTTATGTTGTATGAAGTTTTCTATCTTTAACCTAACTTAGATAAAACTTCTGCTGAATATTAAATCTATACTCGGGGCTTACTGATACGCGACAGTCGAAGCATGTTGATACTGTATCAATATGCCCCGCTAATATTTTTTGAAAATTACTCTGATTGTGTCTGTTTTGCATCGTTAAGAAGAGCTGCGTTAAATGCTAATTTAGATAAAATCGCTCTTATGAGGTATATCAATAAAACAATAAACTAAGAGCTAGGAATGTTACCAAAAACTGGTTACGCAACAGCCGAACAAATATTTACTGATAATCAGGAAAGCCAACTTGCAGAATATATTTTACATTACTCAAGAATATATTATGGGTTAGTTTCCAAAGAAATACGAAAACTGGTATTTGAGTATTCTGTCGCTAATAAGGTCCAACAAATTGCACTTCAAAAAAATTGGCATTTGCTGACTGGTTTTCATTGGTTATGAAGCGTTTTCCTAGGCTGTCAATTCGAACTCCAGAAGCAACTAGTTTAGGCAGAGCAACAGTTTTAACAAGTTTAATGTTAAAACTTTTTTTGACAATATAAACTGTTTTGCATCGTTAGAAATTTGATAGTGCCTCCATTTGGAACACTGACGAAACTGAACTTCAGACAGCGCAGAGGCCTCTAAAAATAGTTTCAGAGAAAGGATGTAACGTGTTAATCTAATATCGGAATTTTAGTAGTAGATTGGTAGGGCTACTTCTGGATAAAGAGGAACAACTGTGACAATGGTTACAGCCGCAAGCGCTAGTGGATATTCTGTTCCACTAATGCTTATATTTCCTAATTGTATGGGAACAGCTCATCTCAGTGGTTGGGTCACCAATGATTCATTTTTAACAGTCATGCAACATTTTGTTCAACATGTGACATGTTCAAAGAAAAATTCGTGCTTACATGTACTGGACAACCATTCGTCGCATTTGGCAATTGCTGTGTCTGCGTCTGCGTCTGCGTCTGCGTCTGCGTCTGCGTCTGCGTCTGCGTCTGCGTCTGCGTCTGCGTCTGCGCCTGCGTCTGCGTCTGCGTCTGCGTCTGCGTCTGCGTCTGCGTCTGCGTCTGCGTCTGCGTCTGCGTCTGCGTCTGCGTCTGAGTCTGCGTCTGCGTCTGCGTCTGCGTCTGCGTCTGCGACTGCGTCTGCGTCTGCGTCTGCGTCTGCGTCTGCATCTGCGTCTGCGTCTTTGTCTGTGTCTGTGTCCGTGTCCGTGTCCGTGTCCGTGTCCGTGTATGTGTCTGTGTTTGTGTCTGTGTCTGTGTCTGTGTCTGTGTCTGTGTCTGTGTCTGCGTGCGTGTGTGTGTGCGTGTCTGTGTGTCTGTGTGTCTGTGTGTCTGTGTGTCTGTGTGTCTGTGTGTCTGTGTGTCTGTGTGTCTGTGTGTCTGTGTGTCTGTGTGTCTGTCTGTGTGACTGTGTGTCTGTGTGTGTTTGTGTGTGTGTGTGTGTGTGTGTGTGTGTTTGTGTGTGTGTGTGTGTGTGTGTGTGTGTTTGTGAGTCTGGTTGTGTCTGTGTGTGTCTGTGTGTGTCTGTGTGTTCCTGTGTGTGCCTGATTGTGCATATGTGTGCCTGTGTCTGTGTCTGTGTGTCTGTGTGTCCGTGTGTCCGTGTGTCCGTGTGTCCGTGTGTCCGTGTGTCCGTGTGTCCGTGTGTCCGTGTGTCCGTGTGTCCGTGTGTCCGTGTGTCCGTGTGTCCGTGTGTCCGTGTGTACGTGTGCCCGTGTGTCCGTGTGTCCGTGTGTCCGTGTGTCCGTGTGTCCGTGTGTCCGTGTGTCCGTGTGTCCGTGTGTCCGTGTGTCCGTGTGTCCGTGTGTACGTGTGTCTGTGTTTCTGTGTGTCCGCGTGTCCGCGTGTCCGCGTGTCCGCGTGACCGCGTGTCCGCGTGTCCGCGTGTCCGCGTGTCCGCGTGTCCGCGTGTCCGCGTGTCCGCGTGTCCGCGTGTCCGCGTGTCCGCGTGTCCGCGTGTCTGCGTGTCTGTGAGTCTGTGTGTCTGTTTGTCTGTGTGTCTGTGTGTCCACTGTAACTCCAGAAACAAAAATACGTACGTAGTTAAAATTTAGTATTTAAGCTTGGTTTCATTTGGTTTAGAGCTGATTAGATTTTGGGAGATAGGGGGTCTAGTTTTTTCTTTTTATAAAATGTTTCTACAACAGCTGCACATTTCAAAGTTAGAAAAATACCTAGATATAGACCTTAAACATATCGATTAATTATGTTCTATCCAATTTTTTTATATGACACGTTATTTAGCAGCACAAAATTCCTAAATTAGAATTTCTCCATAATGTGAATAACGATTAATTTTATAATAAATAGTGTAGACTTGTTTTTTAAACAAGATTTAATTTTAAATAAATTTTTTTTATACATTTTTGTAATGTAATGTGAAATAAATGTAAAAATTAAATAAATATGATAGAAAATGCTAAAGCCATATCATCGATATTTTTATGGAAGCGGGCGGCTATGAAATTTTTTTTTACGTTAATATGTATTTATGTCTATGAATCTCTTTCTGACATGGAGTTTTAAACCTCATTTTGACATAGATTATGGTTTTTGTTGTTACCATGTTGCCTGTTTTCATTATGAACGTATACGAGTGAGGTTGCTAAGTTATCCTAAAAAAATGTAATATGACATAATTTCACTTCTTTTGATTTAAGTTAACATCTAGATGTCTATTAACCTCTGTCTTGTCATGAACTTTTAAACGTCTGTCTGATATAGATTATTGTTTTTCGTAATGTACTTATAAAAGAGGTTGCATAATTATCCTTAAAAAAATATTATTAAAATTATTTCAGTTCTTTTAATTTCCATGTTGTGGGTTAGAAGGTCTTGTGGTGTTCTACACCAGATATTTCTTGTTATGACACCATTGGTTTTTTTATCAATAAATCTCTTTTCCATTTCTGTATCAAATTACCCCATGTATATTTCAAATTGCTCCAGTTAGGGGTATGTTGATACATGGTGTATTGCTTACATAAATTATAAATAATTTATAGAAAGCATTAAGATAAAAAAGTTATATTTATTTATGTTGTGTATAAGATAAAATCTTCACTTACTGTACTTCTTTTACTTCTTTAAAAAATTAAACGTTATTACGACAATTAAAAAACTAAAATTTGTATCAACTGACCTTGGTGTCCCTTATGAAGTATCGAGCTAGTTGTATCTTTGCTTAGCATTTGGGAGATAATGGGTTCGGTCCCCGTTAGCGTCTACCTTGTATGAGGTTTTCTCAGGGGGTTTTCCTCATACATACATAGTAGCATGATCACTGCGTACACATTCTTCACATCATTCCTTTACGGAGTACTGAGCTAGTTGGATCTGTAGTAGTATAGTTTGCTTAGAATTCGGGAGGTAATGGGTTCGATCCCCGTTACCGTCTACCTTGTATGAGGTTTTTTCAGGGGGTTTTCTTCCTACACATATAGTGGCATGATCACTGCGTACACACTCTTTATACCATTGCTCTACGGAGTACCGAGCTAGTTGGATCTGTGGTAACATAGTTTACTCAGCATTCGGGAGGTAGTTGGTTCGATCCCCGTCACCGACTACCTTGTATGCGGTTTTTTCAGGGGTTTTTTTCCTCATACACATATAGCAGCATGATGACTGCGTATACACACATCATGTGTGGTTATTAAGGGGAATTCTGGGGTAGCACTTCCTCTACGAACCTTAACTCCATTCCTTCCGATCCTATCCTGACCGCACCCATCCGTAATGTACATATTGCATGCATATATACGTAATGTATATATGTATACTAGGAATCCATCGCTGTGGTTGAAGGAGCGTGGAAAGCTCTAGCAGCCCGCCATCGTCTTGGGAGAGGGAATGAAATACGTTGCTTTCTCTTTTTCCGGAGTAGGCAGAAACCGTATATGTTTATTGTCCTATCTTTGCATCTCTTTTGTTTCCGCAAGATGATTGCACTGATTCGGACAGATCATTTTATTCCTAAAACTCCTTATATTTCCTTTATTAAATGTGATTTCACAGCATTCAACCACAACCTTCGAGATCGGCCACACATTAATCTTGTAACCAAACCAACGAAGTGCAATTCTTTCGTACATATCATTGTCCACTCTATCCATTCTCGTTTTACCTCATACCCTCCACAAAAATCTCATGCTTACAGTATTAATTTTATTGTCTTTTTTTTAACATTTCAAAATTCTACTTCCATATTTGCCAGTGATAGACATGTGTACCACATGTCCGCTGGGGAGGCACCACCATCCTGACCATGGGCTTCTTGATATTAGACCCCCGATTTTTCTCGCTCGGTAAGGGTTGAAGGTCACCCTTTATTTATTCTTAATCCATTCTCATCCAATTTTTCCTTTCGCTTTCTCTGTATTCCTATTGGATTGAAAGTTCAAAACTTTCTATGGTAAAAAATGCCGGACGTAAAATCCTGCCTTGTTCAGTTGGCCGGGAGAGCAGAACCCAAGCGACCTCGGTCATCAAAAGTACTCACTTTATGATCCATTATTGTAACATCCGCGGTATCAGATCTAATCTTACTGCCGTTCACCAAGATCTTGAACAATTTCAATCTGACATTTTGTTTCCATCTGAAACACAGGTCTGCTCTGATAATGCCGATTCACCCGACTATCAGTTTACCCAATAGAATCTTCACTCTAACTTTCGGTACGAAGGAGAGGTGCGTGCGTAGCTCAAGAACAACATCGCTAGCAAGAGGATTATTTTTGGAGAATAAAAAGTCGACGTGATTTGGTTCTAACATTTCTGTCCTAAGTTTACTGTTGCATTTATAGATCTCCGAATGACAGTAACTTTCAGAACTTCTTCGATTACATTAGTTTGTCTCAGTTCTCGGAGATTTCAATGTTCATCTACTACCAATGCTGCTGGTCAGAAACATTTGCTATTTCATGTGATTACAAACAAATGATTTCTGAACCCCTGACAACCCTAACCATACCTGCAAGACCTCTTTGTTATATCTAGCCTTATGAAATTGCAGTTCTTTCTCCACTAGGTCTATCTGACCATTATCTAATAGAAATAACTTCTACTGTCCCTAACTCCTTTGTTGTTTACAACACTGATAGATGCTTGTGGTGTTTTAAGTTAGCTAAATAGAGTGGTTTACGGAATTTCTTAGCAGCCTTTCCATCATGTGAATATTGTTTATGTCGTTTTCATCTCCGGTCATTGCTCTTTCAGCATCCGAAGTCATCTTCATGGGCATGGCCGTTTAATAGGGCTTGTGTTAATGCAATATCTTTTAAACATAAATCTTATACGAAATGGGAATCTAATAAAGCGGTCGAGAGTTATGTAGCTACGTAACGCTAGAAATACCTATAAGAACGTTATACTAAAGCTAAAAGGTTGATCGAACAACGAAAATGCAATGAACTAGCTACATCTTCTTTGGGTAGTCGTAAATTTTGGTCTGTAGCTAAAGCTATCAGTAAAACTCTGTTTTCTAGAGATATTAATTAATTTTTGTGATACAAAATCTATTTTAACCGTCAACCAGCACGGTTTTCGCAAAAACCACTCCACTAACACAGCTCTCCAACAGTTCTGTATAAACCAATTGAAAACCTAGAATATTGGAATATTTTGTGACTTGAGTAAAGCATTTGATTGCGTAAATCAAAATTATTTCTCTAACAAATTGTTAAACTATGGTATAAGAGATGTTTCACTAAAATGGATAAAATCATTCCCTTCAAACAGACAACAGTATGTACCTATAAATCACATATCAGGCAAACATATACACTAATGCTGCTAAATCAACTGAAGGCTCTTGTTTCCTTTTTCATTTAATTTCTTTAATTTAACAACATTAATACCAACATTATATGGTTTTCGTAAACACCAATATTGGATAGGTAATGTTTTAAATCCAGAGGATTGGGGATGGAAAGTAGAAAATGAAATATTGCGTCCTGTTAAAATGAACAATCCTGCAGCTCCTAATACGGTTATAAATGTCATTTCAAGTTCATGCTTAAAAGGTTGCAAGGCAAATGCTTGTGGGTGTCGTAAACAAATTTTTAATGTTCTACGACTTGCATTAATTGCGAAGGTAATATCTGTTCTAAAAATATTAATATTGCTGATGATACCCAAGAAGATGCTGACAATTGCAGCAGAGATATAGATTCTGAAGAGCCCACAACTGGTAACCAAAATTACTTATTATGAGATATTAGACCAGAAGAAAACAATGACATTGATTCCTCTGATACTGAAAGTGACGATAATTTACAATATTTACTTAAATATTTATTTAAATAATTATTTTCTTGAACCTTTTTTTATTATAATAAATGGATATTTATTTTCAGTTTATTTTCCAAATTATTTAATATGTATTAAGCAAACATGTTATTTTCCAATACTAAAAGTCAGTTTTCCGGCGCCATTTTGAATTTACCAATTTCCTAATTTTCCAATATTTATTAAAATATGTGCAAAATAAATAATTTATCGTTTTCTAATAGTTTTTAGATAATTTTTTCAAGAGGGGGAGAGGGAGAGGGAGAGGGAGAGGAGAGGGAGAGGAGAGGAGAGGAGAGGGAGAGGGAGAGGGAGAGGGAGGGAGAGGGAGAGGGAGAGGAGAGGGAGAGGGAGAGGGAGAGGGAGAGGGAGAGGGAGAGGGAGGAGGAGAGGGAGAGGGAGAGGGAGAGGGAGGAGGGAGAGGGAGAGGAGAGGGAGAGGGAGAGGGAGAGGGAGGGAGAGGGAGAGGGAGAGGGAGGGAGAGGGAGGAGGGGAGGAGGGAGAGGGAGAGGGAGAGGGAGAGGAGAGGGAGAGGGAGAGGGAGAGGGAGGAGGGAGAGGGGAGAGGGAGAGGGAGAGGGAGAGGGAGAGGGAGGAGGGGAGAGGGAGGAGGGAGAGGGAGAGGGAGAGGGAGAGGGAGAGGGAGAGGGAGAGGAGAGGGAGAGGGAGAGGGAGAGGGAGAGGGAGGGAGGAGAGGGAGAGGGAGAGGGAGAGGAGAGGAGGGGAGGGAGGGAGAGGGAGAGGGAGAGGGAGAGGGAGAGGGAGAGGAGAGGGAGAGGGAGAGGGAGAGGAGAGGGAGAGGAGAGGAGAGGGAGAGGGAGAGGGAGAGGGAGGAGAGGAGAGGGAGAGGAGAGGGAGAGGGAGAGGGAGAGGGAGAGGGAGGAGAGGGAGAGGGAGGAGGGAGAGGGAGAGGAGAGGAGAGGGAGAGGGAGAGGGAGAGGAGAGGGAGAGGAGAGGAGAGGAGAGGAGAGGGAGAGGAGAGGGAGGAGGGAGAGGGAGAGGGAGAGGAGAGGGAGAGGAGAGGAGGGAGAGGGAGAGGGAGAGGGAGAGGGAGAGGAGAGGGAGGAGAGGAGAGGAGAGGGAGAGGGAGAGGGAGAGGAGAGGGAGAGGGAGAGGAGAGGGAGAGGAGAGGGAGAGGGAGAGGAGAGGGAGAGGGAGAGGGAGAGGAGAGGGAGAGGAGAGGAGAGGGAGAGGGAGAGGAGAGGGAGGAGGAGAGGAGAGGAGAGGGAGGAGAGGAGAGGAGAGGAGAGGGAGGGAGGAGAGAGAGGAGAGAGAGAGGAGAGAGAGGAGAGGGAGAGGAGAGGAGAGGAGAGAGGGAGAGGGAGAGGAGAGGAGAGGAGAGGGAGTGAGAGTTCCTGAGTGCTTTAGCACATCGGGGAAAATTTAGCCAGTTAAGTATCACAATTCTAGAACGGTATGGTGTTTTTTGTAATATGCAATGTATTTCACTTAAAATTGTGGAAGGCGCATTTAAAATTAGAGATATAATTATTCATTCTGTTGTGATCTGATTGCTCATATTTCAAATGAAATCTTGCTTTCATTACTACCAGCTTTTATATGAATAAAAAATTGAAATTAATTTGATAGTTATTTGAGGAATTGAAGCTTTATCTTTGCATCTAGATATTATTATTCTCACGGTGTTAGCGTAGATGATCGATGTAGGTATAAACCCGGAAGTTTCTAAGCATAATTATCTTAATATATATGAACCCATGTTTAATTACTGTTTTAGTTAATTAAAAACTATTTTGTGTTGAAGTTAAAATTATATATAGTAACTGGAATAATCGAGTTGCCCAATGAAAAGCGTTATATTAAACGAACAAATACTAATTACTTTGTAAGGTTTTTTTTGTACAGGATGCTAGAAATTTATTTTTGTTTGTGTACTAAAATTACTCAACATGCAATAGATCTTTATGTAATTATAATTGTAATAAATTGTTGGAGTTCGTTAAATGCGTACTTAGGAGTGCTGTAAATTAACATGTTATACCAAGCTATGAAAATCATAACTCAAAGATATTTCCTGTAGCCAATTAATAAAGCACGCATGTGCATATGGTGTAAAGTATAGCTGTATGAAAAGCATTAATTTTAGTTCATCCCACCCTTAATTTGCATATAAAATACGATACCTTTCTAGATAAAGCAAGGTGGCAAATGAAGCTAACCAAACGAATTTTTTTATGCTGGATTATATTTCATATCCTGGAAAAAATATACATTACAATTAACACTGTTGCAATGGTGTTAATCACAAACAATCTTTCACAAAAAGTAGTATACGCTTCAGTAATTTTAATATGACTAGCCAATTACGTACTGTACTTCAATTAAATTTTTCAAAAAAAAAAAATTTAAATATGCACTTGCTAAATAATTTATTATTGGTTAAACACATTTAAATTTTATTCTAATTTAAAATTTAAAAACTTTAAACAGCACGATGATGTTAAAATATATGTGCAAAAATTTTTTTCTGTTTACGGTATATACCATCGTTTTAATCTTTAAAGCATTTTCATCATATTACCGAAATGTAGCATTTAAATGAATGCAGTTTTAAGAACAAGTTCAAAAGATTTCAATAAAAAAAATTGATGTGGCCAACACATCATAATTTTGTATTGTTGTGACATTTGGTATTGGAGGGAGTAAAATTTATTTAAAACTGAAATATCCTTAAAATAGTTCTGCATACTTTTTATTTAAAATTAACAGTTTTCCAAATATTCACAAAGCGTTTAAAGTTCGTATAAAGGAGCTTTTTAGGGGTTATTTATTACCCTACGAAAATCTTGCATTAAGAAGATTTGTCTCTGAATAGTCTGGGTGCCATCTTGAAAAGCTTGTTTTGAGGTATGAATAAAATGTTTTGACTGTTTTTGGTAGCTTATGATATGTAGATTTCAGATCCGATTGATGCCGCTCTGCCAGAGTTGAGCATTTTGAGTAATTCAAGATGGCGTCCAAGATGACTGCCAAAATATTGATTACGTTTTTCTAAGCAATATTGACATGTGATATATCATTTTATATGTTTTTTAGGTCGAGGAATATGAATATAAAGTCAAATTTCATCTACAAAGAATGTAAAAAAATTTCTTTCTAAATTACGGCTGTGTTCACCTTTTTTTTCTTGTTGCAGATTCTGAGATAAACTATGCAAGATGTTAACTGACGAAGAAGAGGAATGTTTTTTCAAGTGAGGTAAACCAGAAAAGACTGACAAATGTTCTACTAAAAGGATCGAATCGATAATATCAGCAAGCAAAACTGCGCAAAGATGTGTATCATGAGTCATTGGAACAGTGTTTTACATCCAACCCCAACCTAGTAGTACACTGCCACCGGACATGTGTGTCAACCTATACTTCAAAAACGCACATAAACCGTGCCCTAAAACGATGTCTTCCTAAAGAAGAATGCTCACTACAAAGTAAAAGAGTGTTGCGCTCAGAACCAGAATTTTTTAATTTTAGAAGGAACTGCTTTTTATGTGGAGAAGAGTGCGTAGATCGCGATCCAAAAAATCCATGTCGCTATAACCCTTACTTTCTTGTTAGGATAGTAGAGTTTAAGACAGGAATTTTGGACGTGTGCAATAAGAGAAATGACAAATGGGCTGAGGAGGTACAGTTAAGGGTTTCGGAAGCCACAAGTGATTTGCATGCAGCAGATGCAATATATCACTGGAAATGCCACAAATTGTTTACAAGTAACCGTAACATAAAGGCTCCAAAAAAGAAATCTTCTGATGAGTTAAAAGAAATGGTTGAAAACAGTGTTCAAACATGGAATAGCGTTGAACTGCACAGTTTATATTTGAGTTTCGGCGGGAGTACTCTTTCTAGAAGGACATTTGTTGAAAAGCTGCAAGATTATTTCTGGAAAGAGTTACTTGTTTTGTCATCACCAGGAATTGCGAGTCTTGTTTTATTTCGAAAACATTGTACGACAACCCTGATAAGCACAGAAAATGACGAAGACATCGTATCTGAACACGTAAAACCATTGGCAACCATGATCAGAAAGGAAACTTTGAAGGCAGATAAATCTAAGTACCATGTTAAAATCGATACCACCACAGTTAGTCGTGAATGTAGTGAAACACTCTTGCATCTCCTTAATGAATTAAAAATACCCAACCTAGCAGCACTTGCTATAGGTAGTATTGTTGCAAGTTCCTTAAAAAAAGACCCTTCAAGTTGCGTTCTCCAACCTTCTAAAGAAAAAGTCACTCATTGAAGAACTACACAACGACCTATGATGAATTTAAGCGTTTCCGAGCATCTGTGGTGAAAGCTTGTAGTGCCAACTTTTCACTAAGAGGTATTCAAGAAGGAAAGGGTCTTATACAAGATGTTGGACACAATTTTGATGCAGCTATTTGCTCAGAAAATGAACTACAGCAAACTCATGCAATGGGAATGATCCTCACAAAGAGTCAACAAGACATTGTAAATACAGAACAGGAAGTAATGACAATAACCAGAATACCAAAAAATGAAGTTACTGTTTCTCCAGAGCCCGACGTTACAATTGAAAGGTACAAAGGACCAAAGAAAGTACCTATGCC
Source organism: Vesta saturnalis (assembly GCA_036346205.1). Taxonomy (NCBI): domain Eukaryota; kingdom Metazoa; phylum Arthropoda; class Insecta; order Coleoptera; family Lampyridae; genus Vesta; species Vesta saturnalis. The sequence goes on from JARFJB010000793.1 coordinate 3,018,450, forward strand.
ATCACTCTCTTTGCCAATTGAAGGAATACGCCAGTTGAAAGTATTAGCTTCAGAAGTTGCTAAAAAGTGTTCAGTTGTGAATGCACAGAGTGTAGACTTTAACTTTCTAAAATTGGTTGCCCAGAGTCCAGACACTCCAGATTATAACGGTTTCAACACAAGATTACATCGAGAGTCAATACATGACTTGGGGAATGCTACACAAGTAATGTATTTACCATTAATTGGTCGCCCCCAACTGATCAAGACACAGTTTTAACATGCTTGTTGGAAGCACAGAGATTAACCAATGAATGTGGTCAGCCATTCATAGTATTCACAGCAGATCAATCTATATACAAAGTAGTTGTGGATATTATATGGAACGACCCTGAAAAGTTTTCTAACTTTGTTTCTCGTCTTGGTGGAATGCATATATTAATGTCTTTTATCGGGTGCATAGGTTCACTCATGGCTGGGAGTGTGGAGTGTGCTAAAAATGTTAAAAGGCAAAGTTTCCTCAGAATATGCGAGCATTACGGCTTCTGTCAGAAGAAGTGCTACGACCAGTTCTTGAAGACAATACCATCAACAATTTGAAACTATGATTGAGAACTTAGGTGAAAAATGCACCCATAGCCGAACTACTCGTTTGTGGGTATACAATTTTATTAAACCAGTTCTACTAACGATGAGTTATGTGAGAGCAGAAAGGGAAGCAGATTGGTTCCTTCATCTTTGGTGTGTACAAGAAATGTTGCCCTACTTTGCTGCTGCTGGGCATTGGATCTATTTACGTTATGCCTCTGTTTATGTAATGCAGATGCCACGTGATTGCCTAGATCATTTTTTGAAAGGAGAGCATGTAATGAGACCTAGAAGTGGCTATTGGAATGCAATATGGTCGGATATGATGATTGAAAGCACATTTATGAGATACGGACATGGTGAAAGAGGAAATTCTTTGACAGGCTTAACGCTTAATACAGCAGGAGTAAAACGTTGGGCATTAAATGTGCATGTGACCAGCCAACTTGCAAGTGAACTTTGTAAAATGAGGGAACCTGATACAATACATGTACACAAAGAAGAAAGCAACAGAAGAATTAGTCGTGATGCTGTAGGTAGGGACAAGCTAAGGAAAAAACTAGAACTATGTATTCAGCCCTTAAATCCATCAGAGCATCCTCAAGGATTGGTAAACATTGTATCTGGGAAGGTAGTATCAGCCAGAGCAATTAATGTGGACAAAGCTTATGAAATGGCTAAGGTCATTGTGCATGAGTTTCAAGAAAGCCTCCCAAGTGGATTTCATGATACTCTTAATAAATTTGTTGTGTTCATGAGTGAGGATAAAGAAGGGGGTAAAATTAAAACTCTAATGCAGATGGACCCTTCACTTTTGTACTCTAAAATCATTGCGCTCCAAGCAAACAGAGACATAAAAACGACTGATGTGTTAAAATATGAACTTGCTTCTGTGCCCTCATCTATGTTCAAAGACGATGGAAACATGAGAGAGGCTGTTGGTAAGTCTGTTTTAATGAACACTATGAGTGTATCGCAGTCAGTCAGAAGAAGTAATCCATCTTCACTAATAATTATTGACGGTTGTGCATTACTGTGGGTTGTGCATTGGTCAGTAGGAGGGTCTGTGAGTGACTTCCTAAATAACTTCCTGGAAAAGATCATTGACAAGCTAAAAGATACCCATGTCCACCTGGTGTTTGACAGATACTATGACTATAGCATTAAGAGTGCAACAAGAGCGAGTCGCGGAAAGAAAGTGTCAAGAAAGTTTATTCTTACTGAAACGACACCACTTCCGCCACAAAATATAACGCTGTCAAACAACAAAAACATTGTTATTTATGATTTAAGTTAACGACATGGCCTTTTATGTATTCAACAAAAACTATTTATTGTGTACAGACGATGCCACATTGCTGGGCACAGCTTGCAATGTAAAAGAAATAGTATATCACAAAAATTTATTTAACACAGCTAACGCATAGTGTCATGCCAATCAATTAGAAGTGAACGTTATCAAAGGTAAAAAATTGACCTCGTCATTAAGGCTTCATTCTTTAGCAAGCATCTCTTTTGTTGATTTTTTAGGGGTGAATTCATTGCGAGCAAAACTTTCTTTGGGTTCTTACCGTATGATAAAATATAAAAATATATAAAACTGATTTTGACTATTAACGCATGATGCTCATGTGATGAGTTTCTCAACCATACATTTTGAATTAAAAATTGCTGTTAAAGTAAGCAAATATGTAATTTTTGTTGTGTGCATGACAAGTGTAACTACTTTCTTTTGGTACAACACAATACAAGTTTTATTATTGGTGTCAAAAAACCACTGTTTATTGAGACCACATGCAATTTAACACATAAATGTTGCAGGAAGTGACACACTGAAAATTGTAAACCGTGGAATCCCACAGTGAGATGTCATACTCATGTAGGTTATAAAAAGATAATAGTGCCTTGGGCGATCAGGTGCAGAAAGGAAGCATAGGCAGCAAGAGATCTCCCAGGTCGCGTTTCTAGGATATGTCAGGCTTTGTGCAGTACAAAAACCAAACAAAACAACATTGGCAAATGTCATCATTGCCAGAGGCCGGTTATACTACCGCCACATCCTGGATGTGGCACTGGCGTTGTGAGCCTACTACCGGTGTTGTGACAACGCGAAGATTCACGCTCTACCGTACCGACGGTCTAACAGGAAGGGGAGAAGCTTCCATATATCAAGAGGTATAGAATCAACTGTCACGTGTGGTCAAAATCTACCGAAGATTCTGGGGTTCATCGAACTTTAGGATATTTATGCGAAATGGGTATAGTTTTTTTTTAATTTGAGTATATTCGGGTATAAATGTTGGAAGAAAATTTTAAACTTTGTTTGACGATATTTGGAGTAGGATGTAACATCCAGTTTGTGTGAATGGCATATACCTTTCGGTTTGTTTATTATTAATAGATTGAAGTTTTTAAATTAAGATTTTGTTCACGCGTTGACGTTATAAGTGAGCAAAAGATTCATTTTTGTAAATAGTGGATGTTTGTATTGTTATTTAATCATTAATTATAGTTTAGTCTGAGTGAACATTACGGTAATTAAATTTCTACAATTTTTTTAAGTTTACCAGTTCATTTCACGTATTGAGTTGCCAGTGGGAGAGTATAGAAAATTTAGTTGAATGACAGGGCGTCGGTTTGAAGAACAGGATGTGTCCGACTCGTTTCTAGTTATTAAGTCGAATTCTTGCAGGGGAAGGGCCCAATATACAATTTGGCGTGTGGAATATTTAGAAGAAAAGACGTGATTTTTGGGGAGAACGGGGATTTTTACTTTTCGTTAGAGAGTTCAAGTTTAGCTTCGAAGAAGACAAACGCGAGTGTTGAACATAGGATTTGCATATGTTGTGCAGCGGGTAAGGAAGTATCGTAAGGAAAGTTTCTCATATACTCTTAGGGATATCTTTGTATAATTTGGACCACCCCTGTGACAGTTTTGTATAGTTTATTGACTATTTGAAGTGACATTCTTTCAGGTCCTTCGAAGAGGAGGTTGTGTTAAATTTAGTGCTACTCCTCATTGTGGACTAGTTTCGCAGATGTTTGCGGATCTATAACATGCAAATTCTATGCATATATTATTATAAGTTTTTGTTATGAATGAATAAGTTCAAAGGTAAATATGTAATTAAAAATTATTATTAATTTTATTAAATCCTTGCGATATTGCAGGCTCACATTCCATTAATATAAGTAATTTGATAGTAATCTCATTATATTTAGAATTTACATCAGTTCTATACACATAAAGACAACATTTACATCTATTGGGGCTTGAACCTTGACGGCGCAGTTGGTTAGCGCGCGGTACTCTAGCAAAGTACAGGTCGTAGGTTCAAATCCTACTCGAAGTAAACTTTTTATTTATGTATTTAATAAAATTAGTAATAATTTTTAATTACATATTTACCTTTGAACTTATTCGTTCATGACAAAAACTTATAATAATTTAATATTAGTCAAGTTGCTTTGGTATGTGTGAATCCTTGCGATATTGCAGGCTCACATTCCATTAATACAAGTAATTTGATAGTAATCTCATTATATTTAGAATTTACATCAGTTCTATATACATAAAGACAAAATTTACATCGATTGGGGCTTGAACCTTGATGGCGCAGTAGGTTAGCGCGCGGTACTCTAGCAAAGTACAGGTCGTAGGTTCAAATCCTACTCGAGGTAAACTTTTTATTTATATATTTAATAAAATTAATAATAATTTTTAATTACATATTTACCTTTGAACTTATTCGTTCATGACAAAAACTTATAATAATTTAATATTAGTCAAGTTGCTTTGGTGTGTGTGAATCCTTGCGATATTGCAGGCTCACATTCCATTAATATAAATAATTTGATAGTAATCTCATTATATTTAGAATATATATCAGTTCTATATACATAAAGACAAAATTTACATCGATTGGGGCTTGAACCTTGATGGCGCAGTTGGTTAGCGCGCGGTACTCTAGCAAAGTACAGGTCGTAGGTTCAAATCCTACTCGAGGTAAACTTTTTATTTATGTATTTAATAAAATTAATAATAATTTTTAATTCTATGCATATATATTTTTGGTTATCCCAAAGTTACATCGCGTTCGCAGCTTTCCCAACAGATAGACAAATTGTTGTAATTATAAAAGTATCGCTTTCGACAAATTTGTGTATATACAGAACTAGTAACGATATAAGTAAATTCAGGTGTGGTTATGTTACACCAGGTGATACAGTGATTTATCCAGCTGATCTTGATTTAAAATAAGAATAGACGATTCGACGAACTTTGCCGATTGTAAGTTGCTGATCTAAGAGCGGTTTTTGGGCGAGTAGGTTGGCTTTCACCGAGCCGATATCCAGAGGATCAATCACGGGAACTACCTACACGTAGTATAGAGATAGCGGGAGATAGCATAGTGATCATTTGTACAATTTAAGGTAACTGTTTCCATACGTTTACTTTATTTGCGTTCTGACAATTTCAATAAAGTGTGTTATTTTTTTTAACTGTATTTGTCGAGCGGATGGATACGCTTTTGCTTATAATTTTGCCTAGTATTCTGCAGATGTTTAAATCAGTTTTATAAAATGTATTTACCTGCAAATTACTCATCGAATTTTGTGTGGTATTTCCATGTTATTCTGGTTTGGCAATACCAATTTACGTATTACCAATTTGTTAAATTCATATGTCGACGTTAGCAATATTCATGTTGGTGTTTATATAAGAATTAAGACAATATATTATTTTGGGGAATTGAATCTTGCAAGCGTCAATTCTCTTTACTGATCTAGATTTACAAAATTGAAGGGATTTGAATTTATGTACCACTTGATTATTTACGCTAACTACTGTTCAAATATGAGTAAAATATATGAATAGTGTTTAAAAATTGGATATTGTTATTACTTTACAGTTTATCATATTATTGTGGCTCCTTCCTATTAGTGTGTTATTATTTACGAAGAACAAATTTAGATGATTAGATATGTTGTTTACATTCAAGTTACGGAACAGTTTATTTATTTTGTGAGAATGTACGATTCATGCAACTAAACAGCGACAAATCTCATTTATTTTTCGTTGTTGTAGTAAAATCGTTAACGTAACCATTGATAGTAATTTCTCTATTAGCGTATTTGCTATTTTGAATTTGGTTCAGATATAACGTAACGTCAATTTAGCTGTGAACCTTTTCGTATTTAGGCATTACGACCCATTTATGGACACTTACAAATATTCAGGCGCCCAAATGATTTTTCACAAACCCCTATTGTGTTTCACGTATTACAAGGTAACTTAAACACGTAAATTAGTAACACGCCCACGCCCGTTTATACCATTGAGCTTCCGACCCATTTCCCTGATCTGTTACTTCCGTTCTACCGTTACACAACTACCGACACTTTCGGTCGCAGTAGCATCGTAGCGGCATACAACACCCCGGGATCGGGTATACGGCTATTTCCAGCCATAGTAAACGTCCAACAACTAGACGAGGCGGTGGAAAACGTCTCGACGGTAGCAGCTAGGTAGACTGCGTAGCCTACCGAGAAAACGACTACGGACTATCAATGGGACAAAAAACTGATTTACACTAACAGAGCTAGGACCTCAAGAGGGAGCTCAACATAAGAGGACAGTAAGCGACAACTACCATAAAGGAACACTGCGTCTCACTTTGAAGGGTCTTTTATAATCAGGAAGTCCCCTACTGAAGTATGGTAAAAATCGTCCGAAAGAAATACGTCCCCATTCTACCACTGCACGGAAGAAACGAAATTATCTATACGAAAAGCGAGAAAAGAATGTGTTTGCACTTCAATTTAGCCCGATATACAAAGCATCGACCATGACCACATCAGTTAACACTGACAGGGCTTCTCGACCCTGAGGGAAATCCGGAGCATTATTAGGAAGCTGAATATCCTAAAAGCAGCTGTGTCAAACCCTGTACCGAACCAATCACTGAATATTCTTCCACCAAAAGCAATAGCATACTTCACGGCAATTTTTATCGCCGCACTGAGACTCTGACACCTCCCGATTCGATTGAAACAAGCAAGTGTGGTGTTGATATCGAAGGTTGGAAAAATTGGCACCTTTCTACACAGTAGCAGGTCAGCCAATCTCCTGCTAACAATGGAAATGCAGGAGGAAGTCAAACAACTAAACATCCTACCGAACAAGCAGTTCCGACACTTGAAATCGGCTGTTCAACTGAATTATAGAATACATTATACGCGGATTTAACTGAAAGCGGCACACCAACGGGTTGTTTCTGGACATCGCAAACATTTATCCAGCAAGATATGGTACAGTGGGCTCCTCTTTAAAGTTATGAAACACGCGTTATCATGATCGTTAATCATTAGCGTTATTATTATCGTAGTCCTTAGCATTATCATTATCGTTATCATTATCACTTCATTTGACGAATGTAAAAAAGTAAACAATTGTGTTAGATTATAAGTAAATACCAATTTAAAACCATTATCGTTTCTTTATTTGTTAAACATTTTCCATACCTGATTCCTAAAAAAGGAAAGTTTTAAGATAATCTGACAACGTACGGCTAAATCCTTACACAAGGTTGTAATGGGTAAAAGTTAGTCGGCAGTTTAAAAACAATGCGCGGACGTTGTGATTATTGGCACATCCAGTTCTCTAACACGATTACAATAAGTGCTATTACCACACCATTTACTGCCATAATTATAGACTTTAGCTGGTTCCGATAAGAACGCATTCCGAACTTGTATATCCCATATTAAGTGTAGAATATTTACATATTGAATTCCTAATTTTCCAATGTAAACATTTTACGGTGCAAGCAAGTTTCACATTCATCTGTTTTCGAAAAAAAAAAGATATTTCATAATTCTAGAAGTACTGTTTTTACTTACTGGAAAATCTGGAGCAGTTGTTAACGACGTGGACCTAAGATTTATTGAACATTTTGAGAAAATTTTCATCCAAAGATCACTCGTTATTTAGCTTAGGCATTCGAAGTCGGCATTTTACGCGGGAATTTTGCAACGTTGTCACTATTTCTAATGAAGCATACTTTAGAGTTAGGGTTATATCGTTGCCATTTTGTTTATAAGTACTTTTGAAAGATTAAAACTGTTTTATAGTTATTTATTTAACATTTATGTGTTTAGTTTTTAAGTACACGTTACAAGTCATAAAATAGTTTCAAAGTAAGGATAATGTTAAAACTAAATGTAGTTTACCTATGCAGTATTACTTAAATTGTAAATCACTTCTATTGAAAATTCGTTAGATTGCGATTAACCTAATTAATTAAGGATAATTTCAATTCATGTTTAACGAACTTTATACATATATTGGTACTCATTTATTGAATGGTAGGATTTAATAAAACCAAACATAAGTATTATATTCACAGTTATAAAGAAGGTATGGTGTTTGTTTAATAACCATTGCGCTTTCTATTTAGGGTAAGCTAAGGGAAATTAGCGTTAATTTTTGAAAAACTATGTTATTTAAAATTTTAAGGCTTTACAATAATTTTTAAATCATTGCAACTTGGTAGACAGCTTGAGTACCTTTGTGCAGAATTTATTGTGGAAATAACTTACGAACCCAGGTTATTTGGTGATAGGATAGATAGTTCACTTGGTGATAGTAGTAAGGTTATTTGGTGACATGTAAAAAACATTTAATTAAACACAGACTAACAAATATTTTATATAATAAATGTGAATAACAATAATTACAACCTCATTCGCGTATTCCAACATTTAAATAACCCAGTTCTTATCTTTTTCTACCCCTATCTGGGACGACTTTTACATTTAATGACAAGTTGCCTTTTTAACAATATATTGAGATACATGAATACAAATGTATATTATACGTATCAATTATAGCCTAAACTCTCATTAATGGTATAAAAGATTGTCTTCGTTACCAGGTCCGTTCACTTATATAACACAAACACATGTATACGTCTACTTGATTACATGTTTTTTGCATACGTAATATAAAAGCAAATATGAATAATTAAATATATCCGTATTGAAACCTTTGCCACTCGGTTCGTTAGTGGAACACCCCTCCCCTACTGGTCCCAAATTCCATACTGTATTGAATTAAGAGAGATACTTTACAGAATTGCAAATGTATCTAATTGTGCTTTTACTCACAGAATATACGTATGCCTTTTATGGTTTCGAATCAGTATTGAACTAAAAAAATGCCTTTTTGAAAAACAAAGTACGACATTCTGTAGTATTTTATTTGGGCCTAATGGTGGTCTTATTTTTAACATTGGCCAGTTAGTATTTTGTAATTCTTAGAAGAAGAAATGAAAGCCAATAGGCAATATGACGCTCAAACATGAATAAATAGTTAGTGTAAAAAACGATGTATTATTATTACCATTATTATTTCGCCATTTCAATCTAAACGGTTCATCCTCATTCAAATCTGTTTTCGCCGATTGATAGCGTAGGAATCAAGGAATTGCATCTCCTATTTCGCGGAGATTCCAAATCCCATTTCACTTGAGGTCAATCCATGACTAATTCCTCAAAAATTGAGGACAAAGATTAAAAAATATCAAGCCGGATACATTTAACACCACTTCAATATGATCATTAAAACTTTGCATGAGTCTCCTACATTGCGAATGCGTTTTTTATCCCCTCTGCGATTTTTCAAAATATACCCGAAAGAAATGATCTCGTACTAAAGTACAATTTGACACAGTAAAGGCACAATTGGAATACTACGAACTGGTATACCGCATGTTACGAGGAGGGACTAAACGTTCCTTTAGCCATCTACCATTTTTCAAAATATCTCCGAAACGAAAAAGGCACAAATGACACATGCTAAATCACAATTGAGTACAATTGAAATACTACGAAACGGTATACCGCATTTTAGAATTTTTGGTTGGTCTAAGCGGTATTTTAATCCCTCCATGACTTTTCAAAATATCTTCGAAACCAAGCAGGCACAAATGTCGTGTACTAAAGCGCAAATGGGCACAATTGATACATTAAAATATATTTCACTTCTGAGCTGATGGGGGGCTAAGTTACGTAATCTTTGCTTCAATAACCTTATTAAGCTAATTCTAAAACTATACAATCTTAACTCATGATTTTGGAGTTAATTTCAGAAACCGAAATACGTCTATAAAGTCATCCATGATAAACTAATAATGTACATTATTCAATATAAACGACGTTGCAGTTAAAAATTAAGAGTAGAGATTATCTACCAAAATCATTTACCCAGTTACAATAAGAAGTGCAAAACAACTTTCAAAACTAATACCAATGTTCTTAAATGTTTATTTAATACCAAACATTTAACTAACGACATTTTAAAGTCAGGGATTAGAAATTGAGCTGCATATTTGGTAATTCTGTTTATATTGGACAAACGCTTAGGAACTTTGATATCAGATACAAAGAAATGTTATAAATATAAACATACAGACAAATCAAATTATACCAAACGTTTAATAGCAATTAATCAGCATATGACTTCACAAAACAATATTAAATTTTTTTATTTCTGTAATATAGAAGACACATTTTCGGAGCTATTAGTTATTTAATAGTAATACATTATTAAGATACATATCCATTTGAAATCATTATACGTAAAATAAGGAAAAAGTGGCAGCATCCCTCGAACGGACACTGGAATTGATTTGAAGTTTGGCGACAGGGTGACAAAATGGTAGAAGCTTATTAGAACGCTCACCATTACTTTCGTTAAAAGAGTGTTTTCTTTAGAGAAAAGTTAAGAATACAGTTTTTCAAAATGTAAAGCATTAGGAACTTAAATAAAAATATTTCAGTACTCTAATCTTAGAAAATAATTAATTATGAAAGGGCAAATCACTACAATAAATAATCAGTAAAATAGTACTGATTGGCCTCCCGGGAAATAACTGTCAAAAAAAAAAAAATGTAAAGTTGTCATATTTTATTCCATCTCTGTATTAAACGTTGCCAAGTTCTTCGTAAAGGCCATAGCAAATTCATTAGATAAATAAATGCAATCGTTGGCCGCAGGAAATCATTACCACAGATATTTTGCTTTATTTCAAATTTGTTCAATAATGCCCAAAGCAACAGACGAAAATATTTATTGTAAAAAATATTTGGAAAACGATATACAGAAATAATTTCTGGAGTGGCTCTTCGAGAAGTTTATAAAAAATATAAAGTGACACGAACCAGTTTACAATTTAGGTTAAGTTCAAGAAAACCAGTTTAGGACCAATTACCTGCCTTACACTTATATAGTTAACTATATAGATATATAGTTATCAGTGAAATCTTTTCTTGACAAGGCACCCAAAAAAAAATCTCTTCAAGAACAATTCTCCATGTGAAGACTGGTACAAGTTAGTTTTAAGGCGTCATCCAAACTCATCTGAACCAACTTCTGAAGCTGTTCCATCAGCCAGCTCTGCTGTTGCAGAAAAAGAAATTATAAAGTGGTTTTGCAGACATTAACTCATATCTTAATTCCAACAATATTCAACATAGAGGAGACCTTTTTTAATTTGTGTCCCAAAACCTGTACAGTTTTATGTCCTAAAGGAGCTAAAAATGTGCATCAGGTTAAGCATGCTTCATCGAAACAAAATATCACGGTTTTATTAACTTTCTCTGCCGATGGCGTGATTACTCCCGCAATAATTATATTTCCTGGCCAAAGACTGAAATCAGAGGTCTACGAATCCGTCCCAAAAGAGTATGGTGTAGCAACATCAGATAGTGGCAACGATTATATATCAGCAACGTTTTACATCCTTACGTTGTTCTAAAAAAAAAATTAGATTCCCAATTGTATTATTTATAGATGGGCACAGAACACATATAACATATGAAATCAGTACCCTATGTAAAAGTTTGGACATCACGTTAATCTGTTTATATCCTGATACAACTCGTATACTTCAGCCATCTGATGTTGCTGCATTCAAGCCTATCAAAACTGGCTGGATAACCAGTGTACTGGCTTGAGGGAAAGAAAATCTTTCGGGTTTATTGAAAAAAAATAAATTCTGTGATGAGAGATTACGCCAAAAGTAACACAATTCAAAATGGGTTTAAAGCTACTAGACTGTGCCCCTTCAATTCAGAAGTGCCTAGCATGCCAAGAAAACAACGCCACAGCCATTGAGACAACTGAGGGTATAGTTGAACCAGTAGATACTGATATAATTATCTACAAAGCATTTAAAGGTATTGTTGAAATAGAAGTACTTAATGATAATGTCTTAAAAGAATTTTGGAAGGAATTGAACAAAAAAGAAAAAAGTAGTGTAATTTCAGAAAACGAAGTTGTCGAAAGCATAGAACAGATTAACGAGGATTATGCTGATAATATGGAAGAAGAAATCAGCGATGGTAGCTTGTTATTAGAACAAAATTATTGATGCCCGAGCTCTAACAGCGGACAGTGATTTTCAGATTGACATAAATAATTCACCGATAGTATATAGCAACATTGACAACCTTAATATTTTAATTGAGGAAGTAAATTTAAATAACGAGGAACAACTGGTCCGTGCAAAAGAACCTTTATACGTTACTATTAATGACCACCTAATAGTACGTCAAACACCACAGAGAAAGGGAAAACGAAATAGCAATAAATCATCCTTCGTAATAGCAGGAAGCGTATGGAGAGAAGAGAAAAGAGCAGATGAAGAATTAGAAACGTAGGATAGATAAAAGAAAACAAAAACAAGAAGAGAAAGCTTAGCAAGAATTAGAAAAGAAAAGGAAAAAACTAGAAAGACTGCAAAATACAAAATCATTGCAGAGGAATCCGTCGATCAACAAAAAGAGTACAAACAAGGAAAACAACAAAAAGAGTACAAACAACGAAAATTTGGAGAAACAAAACACGCATAAAGATAAAACTCAAGGCGAGAATGCAGAAGATCAAGATTTAATAGAAATTACTGAAAACAAAGTTATTCAATATGAAGTTACAAGAGTAGTTAGAAGTTGGTTTAAAGTAGAAAAAATTAACATTGTATCCCAATATGTTCTAAAAGCAGCAGAAAATCGATAAAAAGGAGATGATTTAGAAGACTATTTGTAGGATAGGGCTGAATTTATCCTACAACAATAAATGGGAATATATAGAGGCTGAGCGTAATCCGATTATACGATCTCGTTTTATAGACCTGCAGAGGTGTAGGTATTGGTTTTCACTATTTCTATTTATACATTGTTTTGTCACCATGAATAATGCTTTTTACAGCTGCAATTCAGTACGAAACAAATGTAGGTATTTTAATTAATTATTAATATTAATAATTTATATAATTTTATTCTTACAGTTATTTCGGTCTATAAGGGCTGGTAATTAAAAAAAGAATGTTTTGCCATGATGAAGTATAAAATTATGAAGCATCAAGTTTTCTTGTAATTACCAGTCATTATAAACCGAAACAACTGTAAGAATAAAATGATCTAAATTAAAATTTTTTGCTTGTAAGTTGGTAATATTTATTAATATAAATAATATTAACAATAATAGTAGGTAAATATTTGATTATAAAGCAAGTAAATATGTTCTATACCCAACTTTATAATCACATAAGGCGGTGTTTAATGTACTTTTAAAAAAATTGTTTACATGTCGATCTCTACAAAAGAATGTGACATTAAATTCAACTTAACTGAAACTTAAATATAGTACATAAAATCGAATAATTACTTTCAGTTACTATTGAGATCTTTGAAAGTGATCTTCAACTGGTTATAGCGTAACTGTGAATATTTTAAAGTATAGGTAACTGTGAAAATGATAACATTGGGTGGTGGAATGGCAATACATATGCAAGAACTTGAAGTGGTGTACCGGATGGACCAATAAGCTGACCCTCCAGCTACATCTCAGGAACTATTTCTCGTACAGCTTTGGGAAAAAAAATTCCTTAGGAAAAACGGCCAAGGGAAATCGCTGGAAATAACTTTCAAGTTTCTAGCTTAACCGCTAGAGGGCATAGAGGAGGGGCGGGTAAATGTACGCAGCGGGTAATTGTACACACAACTGTATTTGTTGTCATATTTGGTTTATTCGACTGGAACTACTACTAGCGTCACCTAGTGTTGCTCATTAGAACCGGTAGCTTCACAATGAAAACTTATACCACGTGTAAAAAAAAGTAATGGCCGTAAATGTCAAATTGGTATTTTTCAAGAGGAATAATTCGTCTAGAGAATAAGTGGTAAGTCACATATTAGATGTGATTTATTAATAATTTTTTTATACAATTGTAAACCCGATCATTAGGGTATATGTATACTATAGGAAAATTATATATTTTCATATGTTAATTTATAATAATCGAAAGTGTTTAAGTGCGTACAATTACCCCATTACTGGTGACAGCTCATAATTTTTTCAGATGCCACGAAAATACCTACGAAAGAGTGAAAAGGGGTCGTGGACGCTTGATCAACTTAAAAAAGCAATTACACATATTGAAAATGGTGCCTCCATTAGAAATACCGCTAAACAATTTGGTATTCACGAATCGACACTAAGAAAAAGAATGAAAGAAAGGTCTTTAGGAAAAGTACTTCAGGGACCTATGTTAGGGCGACATACAACTTTTACGAAAGATCAAGAGGACGAATTGTGTAATCACGTCCTGAGCTTAACTAAATTGTTTTATGGGATTGCACGGATAGATTTTCGTAAACTTGCTTATACTTTTGCAGAGGAGAACCATATTAAAAACAATTTTAACAAAGAGAAGAGAATTGCCGGAAAAGAGTGGTATTTATTGTTCTTAAAACGACATCCACAAATATCGCTAAGGAAACCTGAACCAACTAGTTTAAATCGGATTGCTGCTTTTAGTGAAAATGAAGTCAAACCATTTTACAAAAATTTGGAGGAAGTGATACAAAATATGGTTTTAAAGGAGATAAAATTTTTAACGTAGATGAGACGGGAATTACAACGGTCCAAAAACCTTCGAAGAGGTTAGGCCCAAAAGGAGTTAAACAATTTGGAGCAAAGACTTCAGGGGAAAGAGGGAAAAATGTTACCGTAATTTGTTGTTTTAGTGCTACTGGCGCATATGTACCACCCATGTTCATTTTCCCTCGAAAGAGAATGTCAACTGTGCTTCAAAAAAATGGACCGCCAAATGCAATCTACGCCTGCTCACCAACGGGATGGAGCAACGAAGAATTATTTTATCAGTGGATTCACCATTTTAGAAATGTTATAAAACCAAGTCTGGAGGACCCACTTTTGATTGTTTTATACAACCATTCAAGTCATATATCTCTCAAGATATATGAATTCTGCAAATCGAACGGTATTGTCCTAGTTACTATACCCCCACACACTTCCCATAAAATCCAGCCATTGGATTTAACATTTTTCGGACCTCTCAAGGGAGCTTTCAATAGAGAATGCGATTTATTTTTATTGCAGTATGAACGCACTACTCCAAATGAACTGGCGGAAATTTTCCACAAAGCCTACAAAAAGATAGCTATGATAGAAAAGGCTGAATCGGGTTTCAAGGCTTCTGGTATTTGGCCATTTAATTCCGATCAATTTGGAGTAGAGGATTTTGCTGTTTCTAATCATTACCAACATGTGATGGAAGATAACGATGAATCAGCGACTGAAACCGAATCTCAGCCAAATCAGTCGACAGGTAAAACAACTCCTGGCTCTCCTAATCTTGTTTCCACTCTTGCGTCAAGAACTCCATCCCAGCCAACTCCTTCTACTTCAGCAGATAAATCAACTCCTGGCACCTCCAAGATCAGTTCCTCTAATAAATCCAGTCATATTTCCATCCAGACTATATCGCCCCTTCCGACTCCAAAATCAAAGACCAAAAATAAAAGGAAAAGTAGAAGTAAAGCATCATCTCAAATACTAACGTTAACTCCAAATAAAGACCTATTGGTGGAAGCTGAGATAAAAAGACAAAAACGAAAGGAAACATTAGAGAGGAAGCAAAAGTGCGAATTGGAAAAAGGTCAAATACAGAAAAAAAAACAATTAAAACGAAAAATAGTTGAAAGTGATGAAGAGTCTGAGGAGGAACTTAAAGAGGATTATCTTTGCGATGATGATGAACTAGATGACACTAGTGACTACGACGAAACCGACATATGTTTGGTATGCGGAGATATCAACCGCAAAAATGAAATTTGGTTTAGGTGCGGTATATGCCAGAAATGGGCCCACTCACTTTGTTCAGGATGGGACACGCCAGAAGGATATATTTGTGACTTCTGTGATCGCTAGATTGTAAAATCTTTGTAAAATATCTTTTTTCTAAATTTTTTTTATTAAAGTTTTTGAACTTTACACTATTGCATCTTCCATAAGTATAATTACCCCACGCCTGCGTACAATTACCCAACGAAGGTGGGTACTTGTACGCATTGTGTAATTTTCTAAAGTGAAGTAAAATATGAAAACTATGTTAGGTTGACCTTTTTGGTAAAAAAGGTTCTGTATTGCAACATATTGGTCTATTAATTCGTGTAATTTCATATGAATAGCATGTACAGTTTTCAAGTTATATGAAAAACCGCTTAAGTGCGTACAATTACCCGCCCCTCCCCTTCTCTTTATAGAAAAATTTAAAAACATTTTTTTTATAAAATAAGTCCAATCATAGTAGGTATTAAATAAATAAATTAGAATGATGCATAATTTCTGCACAAATTGTGTTAAATACTTTTTTCTCTATTTCTTCAAATAAAGGGTGGGGGAGAGTGGAAATGTTTGTATGAATAAATGCCTACAACTTTGGTTTGGATCAACCGATTTTAACGAAATTTATTCTCATTCGAAAGAGCGTAGATGAACCAATTACATCTACTATAAAACAATTGCATTTAGGGTAACGGCACCAGTCGTTGGCCATGTCAAAATTGGAGCTAGTGGTTGGCCACGTTATAAACATACCCCATTTCTGTAAATATTTTTACAAGTGACTTATTGACGACACCGACTTTACGTATTGCACCCCTTCCACTTTCGATATAAACAGAGTAGTGTAAGGAGATGAACGTGGACAGGACTGGGGACAGAGTCTGTGTTGAGCTCTTGAACAGAACACACGTGTTTTGGGAGAGACTTTGCTCAGATTTTTTCGATACGCCTATTGACGCTATCACTCAAAAAGAACGTACGACTAAGTATCGTAACTAATCTTTTATTTCAGCAATCTTCGCACCGGAATTGTGTGGTTCAAGCCACATAGATCCGGTACTGAAGAAAGCAAGAACATGTACGGGGACAGCGATTTTGAAGATGAGGCGCCAGCTGAGATCATCATCCAACAGCGGATACGCATCAATGAGTTGGTGCGGATGGTTGAAGGCCTACAACGGAAGTACGCCAAACAAGAGGCCGAACTCAACAAAGCGAAAAAAGAAATTAAGAAACTTTCGACAAAGCCAACGGTGGAAAAGGCTAAGGAAGAGAAGGCGGAGGACATTCAAGAACCTCCGAAGTCGAAAAAGCAGAAGAGGAAGGAGAAGGTCAAGCCTACTGAAGAAGTTGCAAGCATGAAGAGCCAAGCTGCACCGAAGAAGAAGGAAGAACCTACTAAGATGGAAGTAAGCGTCGTAGCTTCTACATCTAAGAAGAATGAAGACATTCCAGAAGAGGACGGTTTCCAAACCGTCACAAAGAAGGGCGGAGTCAAGCGTCAACGGGTGGACGCAGAACCCTCCAGCAAGGATATGCCCGCACCAAAAAGAGAAAGGATCCCGCCACTAATCCTCCACCGACAGGGGGATTACACAAAGGCGATGAAAAAACTAAAGACTGTCGGTGTAACGCCGAAAACGACTAGAACCACTAAGGATGGTATCAGCGTGCTCCTCAGCTTCGCGGAGGAGTACAGAACGGCAACTACTGCACTAGACGACACCGGCGTGCAGTTCAACGTTTACCTGCTAGAGAAGGCTAAACCGATCAAGGTCGTTATTAAGGGCATCCCCCAAGATGACGAGATGATAGAGACCGTCAAAGAAGAACTCAAATCCGGGGGATTTGAGGTACAGAAGGTCAGCCGCATGTTCGCCGGACGCGAACATAGGAAAACCGCGATGGTACTGGTCCACCTCGGAAGGAGTGAAGAGGCCAAAGAGGTCTTCAACATTAAGGCGATAGGACACCTCAGAGTACGTGTGGAATCGCTCCACAAAAAGAATGGCATCGGTCAGTGCTTCCAGTGCCAACGTTACGGACACACCTCCAACGGATGCCATGCGCCACCCAGATGTGTGAAGTGTGCGGGGGCACACAACACGAGGGAATGCAAGAAGGCCCGTGAAGAGGGGGAAGCAAAGTGTTGCAACTGCACCGGGTTGCACACAGCGAACTACGGTGGATGCCCCGCCCACCTCAGAAATATCAAGAAGGGTAACGCCCCCAAACCATCAACAGTTAGAAAACCGGCAAGAATTGCCGAGGCCAGCATTAGTTACGCGCAGATGGCTGCAGGAAATGCAAAACAGACGTCAGAAGAACTGGAAGACGAAGACTTCGCGCTCGTAATGAAGATCGTGAAGGCACTCCGAGCAACGAAATGATAAGTACCCAAAGAGGGTACGCAAAAGCCGCACTTATCTAAGCAGCCGCCCCAACGGAGAAATGGGATTACGACACCGAGAAGACCTGATGCTGTAAACTGAAGATCTTCTCCGAGAAAACAAAACACAGGTATTGGTAATTTTAATGTATTTTTTACAGGTACATCGAAACTACGAATGCCATCAAGAATCACGATAAGACGAAGGTATAGAGGGCAAAGAGCCCGTAGTACCGAGAATAAATAACGATGACCGATGACCGAGATGAACGTCATTTTCACCATAAACTTCAGTTTATGTACGACTGTTAAGGGAGTAGTACTTTTAAGCCAAAAGTTCTCCGCAACAGCATCATAGTATCTCGTGAAAATAGTGTTTATCATCGATTATATAAGGCTAAGTAGATATTTTTATTTAATAAATGCTTTTATAAAGGTTTAGTGATTGTTTTTATATCGCAATAATAATAATTTAGATAATATTATTTTTAATAAATGCTTGGCCAACGACTGAGTAAATAGTTTTAGTAAATTCAATCTTTGGCTATGTGGCCAACCACTGACGAAAAATAATCGTTAACAGACATTATAATAATAGATTTTTTATTGAAATTATTATAATTTATTACATTTAAAATTAAGTATTATAATTAACAAACAGGGACGTTTTATATTTTCAATCGTTGGCATATAAAAATTAAATCTGTAGAAAAGTTATACGACTTTAAAAGTGGCTAACCACTAACGATAATAGAGGCCAACGGCTGAATTTCAATATTTTCTACTATTTTCAGAAACATGCCTAAAAAATTTTCCGAAGAAGACATGAAAAAAGCCATTGAGGCTGTGAGAAATGGTGTCTCTTTGAGAGCAGCCGCGAAGAATTTCTCTGTACCGAGAGCTACTCTTCAATGGAGGTTAAGCGAAAAATTTACTAAGACTTCTTTTGGGCCACAGACAATTTTGACTGAGGAAGAGGAAAATCTCTTGGCGGAATGGATTGTGGTTTGTAGTAAGAAGGGTTTCCCTCGGCGAAAAGAAGATATTATTCAAGCTGTTAAAACTTTTCTAGATGACGTCCCAAGGAATAATCCATTTCTTAATAATATACCCGGTAAAACTTGGTACTATTCATTTTTGAAACGCAAACCTCAATTAGCTCATCGCACCACTGATGCAGTAACTACAGCCAGCGCAAATGTATCGGAAAGCGATATAAGAAAATGGTTCTCTCAAATTTTTACTTATCTTCAAGAAAAAGATCTAACAACGATTTTAGATGATCCGAAAAGGATATTCAATGCGGATGAAACGAATTTCATGTTTTGTCCTAAAAATAGAAAAGTTCTTGCTCCTAGAGATGCTAAAAGTGTTTACACAATAGAGGGTCAATCCAAGAGTAATCTTACTGTCATGTTTTGTTTTCGAACAGATGGTGCCTCCCATGATCATTCATCCGTAGAAAGGTTACCAAAAGAAATTATAGATTCTGTTCCAAGTGGATGGGGAATAGGGTGCACTGAAAATGGATGGATGAAAAGTGAAGTATTTTATGAATATATCGCTAACGTATTTCATTCTTCTTTAGTGAAGAGAAAGGTTAATTTTCCAGTGATATTATTCGTAGATGGGCATAGTTCTCATTTAACCTATAAAGTTAGTAAGTTATGCTCAGATCTTCAAATCATATTAATTGCTCTTTACCCGAACTCCACGAGAATTCTACAACCTGCAGATGTGTCTTGTTTCAAACCGCTTAAAAATGGTTGGGTTACAGAAATTAATACTTTGAAACGTGAAAATCCTTCGGCAAGCGTAACTAAAGAAACATTTGCACCCACATTGTCGAGGGTTATTCAAAGTCATCTGACATGTGACACTATTCGAAACGGTTTTAGAACTTGTGGTCTGTTTCCTTGGAATGCTGATGCCGTAAGTTTTGATAAATGCATTGGAAAGAATTTAAATAAAGCAGAACGACAAGCTTGTAATATTACCGATGATGCTACAATTACCTATCAAAAATTCAAAACAATAGTAGGGGCGGACAAGATTAAAATATTTGAAGAATCTAACGAACAGGAACAGTGTGATTTTCCAACTGATTTAATGAAACTTTTTCAAATATATACATTATTTAAATCGACTACAGAATTGAAATCAACTAGCACTATCATTGACGAAGGCACTGTTATGGACTTGATAGACCTTCCTATTATTGAAAATACCATTGATGTACGCAATATTACAGATTTGAAAAACCAATCTGAACGTACACTTATAGACGAGACATTTTTGGTCAATTCAGAGAATATAGTGATAATAGATTTACTTGAAGATTATGGTAATGGTAAGAGAGAAGCTATTTCAAAAGACCAACAAGAATGTTTGGACATCGAAGCGAATGCGAATAGTGTTGATAACAGTAACAGTATTCTAGATACATCTGTTCTAGAATATGATGATGACGCCTTACTTTATTGCGCTAAACAGTTGGAGAAACAACTAATTCAGAAAGATTCTACTGATAAAACTATAGCAAATTATGTGACATGCCCAATTAGTCCAGAAAGAAAAAATATAAAAAAGGAAGATAAAGAAAAATTGCCTTATGTGATCACATTATCAACGTGGAAAGCAATCAAACAAAGAAAATTAGAAGAAATGAAAGCAACTCTAAGAAGGAAAGAAGAAATGAAACAGAAAAAACTTGAACAAAAAAAACTAAAAGACGAAAAAAATACCCACAGAATCAACAAAAAAATTCAAGGAAAACAGGCAGCTATAAAAAGAAAAGAAGAAATGAAAGAGAAAAAATACAAAAAAAAGAACAATATACAAGGCAATACAGAGAAAATTAAACGTATACTCGCTGATGCTGTTACAAGTCAAAAGGAAAAAGAGAAGGAATCAAAAAGAGAAAATGAGATCATTTCTCTCGATACACTTTCTGAAGTTTCTTTAGATGAAATCAACAAGACATCCAAAAGGATATTCAATAAGTCTATTATTGATGAAAATGAATACCTTGAAACAAACATTCAGGAGAAAGAAAACTCGGAAATGTCTCCTGAGTCGCGTCCTGAATTGTTTGTAGATAATATCAACACAGTAACAAAAAAATTATTTGATAATGAATGTGATGGGGGTGGTAAACAGATAGGAAACTGTGATAGTAACCCTTTTTTTTAAAATAAAGAGATTAATTCCTAGCTGTGTTTTATGTGTGTCAAGAACATTACCTCAGTAAGGGTAGGAATAAATTGTAAAACCTGTCTACGTCATTATCATGTTTCCTGCTTATTAAAAAAACATAGTGTAGCAGATGTATTCATTTGTCAAACATGTCATTAGAAATAAATAATTTTTAATGTTAAGATTGTAATTATAAATTATTTTACCTAGGTTATACCTACCTACTCTTTTTTGATTTTTGTTTCGTTGCCCAAACAAATGGCCAATTACTGAAACTACATGACCAACCACTGAAGCAAATGGCCAATAACTAAAGAATTAATATCAATTTCCTAAAAACCGATAAATTAGAATTTTAACGAACTAAAAATGGAAAAATTTTTATATATTCTGAAACCTAACAAAATCCGGCACTGATTAAGCTGAAATTAAAACAATATTAGCCAAAAACTAAAATTTTGTTTGAATGCAAAGTGAGAATTTCCTTATGGTGGCCAACAACTGATGCCGTTACCCTAGTTTTAATTGCCGTAGATAGAGGGCACTTATCTTTTGTCTAACTCGACATATAAGTAAAAACGCGTAAACATACGTAACTAGTATTGGCTCAGTCTGTATTATAACTTAAAAATAACAAAATATATGAAAAGAAGATCACACACATTAAAACTTAATGTCCAATTAAATGTTCAAAATGTTTTCCATCATTGTCCACACAAAGACGTAATCTATCGCGGGTAGACATAACAGCTGCTTTAATCTCAGCTATGGATATACTATTTATTCGTTTCATGTTTCATGTCTTGTCGCGTGGTTGGTCGAGTTTGAAAGACTAACTCTTTCAATCTTCCCCATAAAACTCTAGACATGTTAAGTCTAGAGATCCAGCTGGCCGTGGAAATATACTTCCCCTTCCAATCCATTTATATGGACATCTTAAATTCAAATAGTCTCTAACTCGCCTGGAAAAATGCGCAGGACACCCATCATTCTGAAATGTCAGATCTCTTCTTGTTTGTAAGGAAATGTCTTCTAATAAAATAGGCAATGCATTTTCCAAAAAATTTAAACATGTATCGCCATTTAAAGTTTCTTTAAAGAAATATGGTCCTATAATTTTTCCATCAACTATACCACACCAAACATTAAGATTCCACCTACCTTGAAGCTGCACCTCGTGCATCCAGTGCGGATTTTCTTCAGTCCAATAATGCATATTATGCAGATTAACACCACCCGCACTACTAAAGGTGGCTTCGTCTGTCCACAAAATATTTGATATGATATGCGGTTGTTTTTCCAGCATACCTAACATCCAATTGCAGTAATCCAGTCTTGCATCGAAATCCCTTTTATGTAAAGCTTGGTGGAGAACTACATGATAAGGATGCAGTCTGAAAAACATAGAAAAACAAGTATTTTTAAGGATGAATGACATGATTAAAGTGCCATGTTGCCGTTTTCATCGCAATATAAAAATACAACAGTTGAATCTAAAATTTAAAGAGGATTACAATTTTCAAATTTAAACGTGTAGTTCATAATATTATAAGAAACCTACCTGTTATGCTTTAAAATCCTTAGAACGGTAGTTTTTGGTATGTTTAATTCTGTAGAGATTTGCCGAATACTTATATGTGGCTTCTGTTGGACTAAAGCAAGAACATTGATTACATTATCTTTGGTCACACCTACACCACGTCGTTTATAACAAGGACGATGAAAGCTACCAGTTTCTCTTAATCTTCTTTGCCTTTTTTTAAATACTTCTTTGCCATAATGCCTCCTGTCAGGATATCTCATGGCATATATACGTGAGGCAACAGCGGCACTTTGATGGCATTCGAAATAAACTCAATCATATCATAGAAGTCGGCCTTTGATATACTCATTATCAATTAATGCTGATTATTTACTGATATTAGTAATATTAATATCTAATTAAGAAAATTATATTCGAGTTATATGCTAACACTTCTTAAAAAGATCGCAATATTTTGACTACCGTCAATAAATAAGCAATTTGAGGCTCCTGTCTACTTTATTTCACAGACTTCGTAATTTAACAAATTCTGAAAATACTGACGTATTTTGTTATTTTAAATTATAATACAGAGTGAGCCAATACTAGTTACGTATGTTAACGCGTTTTTACTTATATCTTGAGTTAGACGAAAGATATCGGCATACGGTTTGCGCCATTTTGTTACGAATTTAATCAGTTTCCGTTGTAATTTACAATACTTAGGTGTTTTCATTTAAAAATTTTAACATAGACAATTTTTTTTTATTCGAAAGTGCCCTCCAATCTCTAGACAATTAAAACTAAATGCATTTGTTTTATAGTAGATGTAACTGGTTCATCTGCGCCCTTTCGAATGAGAATAATTTTGTTAAAATCGGTTGATCCCAACCAAAGTTGTAGGCATTTATTGACACAAACATTCCCACTCTCCCCCACCCTTTATTTGAAAAAATAGAGAAAAAAGTATTTAACAAAATTTGTGCAGAAATTATGCATCATTCTACTATGATTGGACATATTTTATAAAAAAATTGTTTTTAAATATTTTTATAAATATTATGCCCTCTAGCGATAAAGCTAGAAACTTGAAAGTTTCTAGCGATTTCCCTTGGCCGTTTTTACTAAGGAATTTTTTTTCCCAAAGCTTTACGATAAACAGTTCCTGAGATATAGCCAGAGGAACGGCCTATTATTCCACCCGGTAGAATAATTTTAATTATTGTCTTTAATTGTTATGTTGCAACATTATTCTCAAATGGATCAAAACAAGAAATTAAGCAACATGTTCATGATTGTTCTCAAGTATCAGTAAGAACGATTGAGCGGATTATGAAAAAAAGCAAAGGTAACGGCTGCGGTAAATAATTGAAATCCAGTATTCAGTTCACCAAAAACGGGAAGAAAAAAAATAGGCTTGATTCCAAGAGTACCACATTATGAATGTTGTAATGTAATGTAATATTGTTTACAATTTTCATAATACGGAAAGATGCCGAAAAATTAGAAAATGAACTACAGTGGACAGGCAAGATGTTTACATTGTACCGACTACTGAAGATAATTGGATTCAAGTGGAAAAACATGCAGGACAACAGGAAAATTCTTGTAGAGATGAATGCGAACATTACGTACAAATTATTTACAAAGGTTGAAAATTTTTAGAGATGAAGGCAGACCAATCGTGTACTTGGATGAAGCTTACGTTCGCATTGCACGTAGAACTTCCAAGTATTGAAGTAATCATTCGGATTATTCACACCAATTTCTAAAGGAAAGAATTGCCTACATCTATTTAAATCAGGTTTTATTTAAATTAGACTCCATGTTGGAAACTCTAAATGGGGTTGTGGTGAAAAAAGGTATACTTAGAAACATAAAACCGTCCCCACAATGTTTTTACTTGAATCTGTTAAAAATTGGCTACAAAATGGTAACTAGTTTCGACAAAAATTATCATCTTCAGACCTTAAACTATTGACAAATTTAACATCATTTAACATCATACACAAGTACTTATCGTAGTACTTATAGTAAATATATATATATATATATATATATATATATATATATATATATATATATGTATATATATATATATATATATATATATATATATATATATATATATATCTATATATATATATATATATATATATATAAACAATTTAAAACATTTTATTGCAACATTTAACTTTAAATTATTTTTTAATTGTTAAAAACAAGGAAAACATACAAAATCCAAAAACCTTTACCACTGTGTGACGTTGCCTTTATTTTTAATTACGGCTTGAATTCTTTTGGGCATCGTACTTATTAAGTTTTGACACTCATCTTGAGTGAAAGTATCCCAAATATTTTGAAGTTTGTGTTTTAATTTGACTACGTTTCTAACTGGTTGTATTCGTAATCGTTTTTTCATTGTGTGCCAAAGGGTTTCTATTGGTGACAAGTCGGGACTGTTTGCCACCCACTCCAAAAGTGGGACATTATGATTAGAAAGCCATTTTAAAGATTTTCTTGATGTATGGCAGGCCGCCCCGTCTTGTTGGAACACAAAATTATTATTATTCTGCAATAAATCTGTCATTGTTGGAAGTAATGATTTTCTTAAAATCTCTAAATATTTATTGGTGTTTACAATTCCATCAATGAAGTGAAGTTTTCCAACACCTCTAGCAGACATTGAACCCCATACCATAACTGAAGCAGGACATTTTACTTTCTTTTTTAAACAATCTGAATTGAAAGCTTCATTTTTCTAACGAATACCTCTGCTTCGATTGTCCCCAACACAAACTTCAAAACGAGACTCATCACTCCAATGGACACTATTCCATTCATCACTGGTCCAATTAATGTGACTTTTAGCCCATTTAAGCCGGTTTTTCTTTTGTTTTAATGTTAAGAGTGGCTTTTCTTTCGCCTAAAGAAAATTAGTAAAATTACAAAAAATTTTTTTGGAAAAAGTTGCAATAAAATTACCTTGCAAGTTTTAAAACCTAACTTAAGGGCTTCCCTATGGGACGTGGATCTTGAAACACTTCGCTCCACAGAACGCTCCAAAGAACAGATAATTCACCATAGTTCGAACGCCTGTTTTTTCTAATAATCTTCTTCAATGCCCGTCTATCAGCATCTGATATTTTGGATTTCGACGCATACCGAGGTTTTGTAGCTATTGAAACCCGTTATTTTATAAACTCGAATGATATTTCTGACAGTAAACTTTGATAAATTAACTAGATCGCCAATTTCCGCGTTGGATTTTCCCTTTTTAAATAAATTGATAATAATTGAGCGAAACTTTTGATTAACAACCTTTCCACGCGTCATTTTTACTAATAGTAAAAAAAACAAACTTTCTTTTGTTGGACAAAGGCAAAACCTACTTGATTATTTCAGATATTCAAAGATTCTTAGAAAATAATAAATTCCAGAAAAGCAAATAGCTATTTTTTTTGTATAAACATATGTTTTTAACAATTAAAAAATGATTTAAAGTAAAATGTTGCAATAAAATGTTTTAAATTGTTTAAAATGTTGTTACAAATAATAATAAAAATAAATACTTAAATTAAATTTACCGTGAATTTGCATCATTTTATTTAAAGGAAAAAGTATTGATGGGCCAATTGATATGGGACGGGCTTATATATATATATATATATATATATATATATATATATATATATATATATATATATATATATATATATATATCATAATTATATATATATATATATATATATATATATATATATATATATATACATAAGTACTTGTAAGTTATTCATATATGATGTTAAATCTGTCAATAGTTTAAGGCCTGAAGATGACAATTTGTGTCGAAACTAGTCACCATTTTGTAGCCAGTTATTAAGAGTTTCAAGTAAAAACATCGTGGGGAAGGTTTTGTGTTTCTTGATTTAAATCAGGATCAGAAAGCCGCGATTACCACGATAACACGAACACGGAAAACTACCTAGGAACTCGGAAAAAAGTGGTTGACTATCCATAGTTGTCCTAAGCTAAAACAGACTCAAACTTAAATTACAAGGATACTGCCGATCAGGTAACCGTAACCCATAATGACACAAATCTAGAAGAAACTTCTTAAGAAGCTGTGGTTATCTTGATTCCAATCAACAATCTTGGACATGTAGTTTGTCGGGCACTAAAAGATGTTTTTTAGTAAACCATTAAAGGACTATAAGTATCCATTTGATAACACCGGTCAAAAATTCAGGACGCATTATTATACGAAAACATTGTAAAATGGAGAAAAAATACTGCGCAACTGGTTAGTCTATTCCATTATAAAAACTGTGTGTATTGTTTTTGCTATAAACTTTTAGTTCTCTTTCCACTGAAGGATTTACACGTTGGAGGCACCTCATTAACACTTTAAAAGAACATGAGCATTCAAAAAATCACATTCAATGCCAAATGTCTTGGATTGAATTTGGTCAGCGATTACAATCAGAGAGAGTCAAATTGTTGGTATCAGATGCTTCTACGTATTCTATCAAGAATTAAAATGCTTGCTCAAAATTGTTTAGCGATTAGGAGTACTAGTGACAAACTCTGTAGTTTTAATTTTAAATTTTAATTTCTTTACAAATCATTTAAGTACTAGCTACATTTGATACAATAATGGAAGAGCATATTCGCACAGTGTTAAATAACAGGAAGCTCTAAAGTTCACTATCTTGGAAAATATATCCAAAAAGAACTGATTTATCTTCTATAATCACCTATTAGATTACATATATGGAAGAAATTGAGCAATTCAAATAATATTCCATTATCCTAGATCGTACTTATGATACCAGTAAGGTCGAGTAAATGACATTTTTAGTTATATGTGTGTCTATTGTCAAATCCATCCCCAATTATATTATAATTAAGATTAATGACAGCCTTTTAGGCATTCTTCCAGTTGAAAGATCGACAGGGCAAAAACTTTCAAATGTAATAATTGGAAAATTTGAAAAATTGGGGTTAAATTTGCAGGATATGAGAGGCCAAGCTTACGAGAACGGGGCCAATGTGAGAGGTGAACCGAGCTGGTAGTGTAGTGGTGACACGACCTGCTTGGCATTCGGTAGGTAATGGGTTCGATTCCCGTTACCGTCTACCATGTATGAGGTTTTTTCAGGGGGGTTTTCTCATACACATGTAGCGGCATGGTCACTGCGTATATGCACACCATGTGTGGCTACTTATGCGAATGCTGGGGTAGTACTTTCCCCCTCAGAACCGTAACTCCGTTCCTTCCGAACCTATCCTGACCACACCTATCCTTAATCCCACCATGCATATATACGTAATGCATGCATGTATGCTGGGAATCCATGATTGTGGCTGAAGGAGCTAGGGAAGCTCGAGCAGCCCGCCGGGGAGGGAATGAAATACGTTGCCTTTTCCTTTTTATGAGAGGTGATAAATCAGGGGTACATCTACAATAGGTGCGATGAATCCACGAGCATTTTACTTGCCATGTAGTGGCCGCTCATTAACGATATGGTAAAGGCGTCCTTAAAAGCTGCGATTTTTTTTTAATATACTTTATATAATTTACTTTTTTTTTGTTTCGCCAACCTTTAGATGGACCATATTATTAATATATGTTAAGGGACTAACTCTAAAACTGATACTCGGGAAAGTCGAGTAGAGCTCTAAAACCCTTAAGGTATTAATTTGGAAGTATTTATGATGCTTTATTAAGTATTTATGACGATACTGAAATTGACACTTCCATAAGAGATGAGGTTTATAGCCTGTTTGCACTGTATTAAACAGATTGTAATTTGGTGTATAAAATAAATTGTATTAATTCAATCAACAAGCTACGGATCATAGACTATGTATCTGCTATCGAGCTAATAAAAAATTGTACAAATTTTTTCAAAGATCATCATTCGGATGAGGCTTTTAATAAAATGCTGTAATGCATAGAAACTCGCCGACGATATTGACAGATGCCAAATTAAAATTTGAAATGTAGTTTTATTTTTTTACAATAGTTCAACTTATTAATGCTTTAAAATCCAGAGATAAACGAGTTTATTAAATATTGTAAGGACTTACTGTTGACTGATGGAGAATCGGGAGATATAAGCGCAGTTGTGCTAGTAGATGAAATAGAATCCGAGGCATTAAAACTTATCACTACTTTAGATGTTGCTCCTAACCTCAGCATTGCCTTAAGAATCTTGTTGACGTTGCCAGTAAGTGTGGTACGTGTCACAAGTGCTTATCGTCCTTTCTTTGTAGTATAAACATTGTTGAAATTTTTCATTCTTGAATGATTTTTGTTGTGCGGAGGGGGGTTATATCACGTTTTTGCACCGGGGGGCAAAACTGCTAGCTCCAGTCTTGCTTACTGTATCATTTGTAAAAATAAATATTATTACTAATATATATTTAGTCCAATCACTCTCTCTCTCTCTCTTACCCTAGATGTTTTGGAAGCTTTCGAAATTTATAAACATAGACAGAAAGTACCTTTAATGAACGAACAAGTTGATCTTATAGATTCACCTTCAACGGATAGTTTACATATAAAATTATAGTTTACATCAAGTTTGCTGTTTTGCCTTAATGATTTGGTACCATAACTTAAAGCGACCATTCGTCCCGTACAATACGGAACAGTGCCTTTTAAACACATTTCGTATATGTAATTATTTTAATAAATGATATAAATGTTATTATATATATATATATATATATATATATATATATATATATATATTATATATATATATATATATATATATATATATATATATATATTGACATTTACTGTTTAGAAGGAATTAATGAAAGTCTAGAAAGTACGAAAACGATAGCGCAACCTTCAGATAAACCACAATAGGATGACATCGCAAGTTCTACAATATACGAGACCATTCTAGCTCTTTTGTCGACTTAAATAAATAATGCGCTATCCCGCTTATGAGACATAAAGGATCAAGTCTAGCGGAAAATAATTTGGTTACTGCGGTGTCTGGTACGTGTGGAAAATAAATATACCAGTGCGTGTAAGTAAATATAGTGTAAATAGCTCGTTAGTTAAGGTTAAGTGTTAATAAATAATTGTTTTTGAATAAATAATCGTTATAGTGTAGTGTGTATCTAGGACGGTAGAAAATCAGAAAATTCCAAAAAGAAATTTTACATTTAATAGAGATTTGGAAAGTGAATACCCAGTTATTAAAGACGTCAGGTAGTGATGTAAAAATTTTAAAATGTTGTACACAGGTTTCACTTGAATATGGCGGAAAGGCGGATTTTGTTCAACACATATGGACACTTAAAATATTGCTGCTTCTAGTAGTAACAAAGTATCGTCTTTTTTTCGTAAGGACATTTTTGGAAATGAAGAACAAAAGATAGCAGCCATTGAATGTACTTGGTCACCCCCACAACATGATTCAGAATCAGTCCTTTCGTACAAGTAAGCTAACAAAAAGTTGCTTCCAACAAAAAATTGCATGTGCTAGAACCAAATTTGGAAATATTGTTTGTAAAATATTACAAAAAGAACTATTAAGCTCGATACAAAATGACCTTGGAACGGTCAATTTTGTAACAATCTATACCGATTGTTTAATTCACGGGAGCATGAAAATTTGTCCTATACTCGTAAGGTATTTTATGAAAGACAAGGGCATTCAAGTTTTAGAAGTTCAAAATCTTCCAGCAGAAACTTCAGACATTATATACGAATATATTATTAAAACGGTTGACAAATACGAATCCACAAAAAAGTAATGGCAATGCGCGCTGACAATACAAATTGCAATTTTGGAAGACCAGCAAGACATGGCCAAAGTTACATCTTACAAGAACTTTAGTTGGGGTGAATTGTATTGCTCATATCGTTTATAACTGTATTCAACCATCAGCAGACTGCTTGTCTATTGACATCGAAGCCATTATTGCGAAAATATATGGCTATTTCTACATGTATACTGTTCGAGTTCAACAGTTGACAGAATTTTGCGAGTTTGTTAATGTTGAATACCAAACATTGTTGGGATACAGTAAAACCAGATGATTAGCTTTGTTACCTTCGATAGAAAGAATATTAAAATTTAAAAAACCGTTACACAGATATTTTCTCTCCCAAGAAAAATGTCCCACATTGATTCTTAATAGTTTTAAAAATAATTTTAAGTTTGGCTATGGTTTATTCACTAAGCTTCTACATTTCATAAATGTGTGCTGCAAGTAGAAATATCTTCAATGATAGAAGTATACATGGTTCTATCAAATTTAAGCAACAATTAATAGAACGGAAGTCTTTTTGCCAAATCAAGTTAACACTATGCTAGTAGCTTTGGTAAATGAAGGAGAAGACCTAGCCGTCACTCAATTTAAAAGGTCAGTGACCATGAGTTATACCACTTGTGTAGCCTATTTGGATAAATGAATGCGACAATTCGAAGAATCGCAAGCGTTGCGTTGGTATTGCTAAAAAAGAACCTCTGTGGTTAGATGTTAGAAACTTATTAACTGTTTCTCAAAAATAACACAATGATATTCATATAGATATTCGGAATTTTTTGATGAAATGTGTGTGTATTAAAAATATACAATCAGTCAAAAAATAAAAGAGTAGAAAGAAGGTTCTGTTTCTATTGACAAACAATGTGTCGAGCTTTTTAACCACTTCAAGAGTTAACATATATCACGAAACAACATATTAAAAATTGTTTATATGCATGTGTTTACCGGGACACAATCAAGCTACGGACTTTTAATGACAAAACACAATTTTGAAATGAACTGCCTTGAATTCTTTAAGTACCTCCAAGATCGCTCAGATACTTTGGGAATTTCAATGGAAAAATATAGAAATGAGTAACGTTTCGCCCGCCATTTTAACTATCTACTTTTAAAAACCAAAGTAAAATACAGAATTAACAGGTTGACTGGCATTAAGATTTTGACAAAAATACTGTTCTGTGCCAAGAGTGTTTGCACTCGTTACCGGCGTATACAAACGACGTTGCATTGTTCATATGCACGATACTTTTTTTATTAACAAAAAAATTTAAAAAAAAACTGTCAGCGGTCGTAAAAATGAGTGATCGGTCAAGAAAAATATTAGAATTGGAGCTAGGACAAAATGTAGTAAGTAAGATATGAAAATAATGTATACATAGTAAAGATACAAACTGTAGAAATTTACTGTGGTAAACACTTACATAAGCACATTAGTTTACGAGTTTTATCTACCTTTTTCAGATGATGAAAGTTCGCAGGAATTTGACGACTGTGATTTTGATCCTGCGTATTTACCTTCTAGCGATGACGAAAATATTAGTACAAGTTCAGCTACCGATGTTGGAACTGAAGATAAAAGAGGCCTCAAACGGCATGCTACAGTTCACGTTGAAAAAAGGATGAAAAACTATTTCGTGTTGACGAAGAAAGACGATGTTGTTCAATGACTCTGAACATAAATACATGTGGATCTGATACTGACAGAGAAAACGTAGTTGGAGATGAAAGTCGATATAGCACAGAAGAATAATTTTAAGAAGTTTTTCATATTGCCGACGACGTATTAATGGAAATTGATGAACCGAATGAAGTGTCAATCGAAACAACAGATACTAAAACTAATAATCACGTTATGGACAAAGCCTGCTGGGAATCACAAGATCTACTATTCTGCAGCAGCTAGGTTGGCACCGAACTACGCAGCCGTTCTTGTCAATAATCTGACGCCGTATAGTTGCTACAGAGCATTTGTCGATAATCAAATTATTGACGAAATGCCTATACGGAACACAGATTTTGACTAACAAAGATGACGGCAGTACTGAATCTAGACTTCATCAATGAGTTCCTACAAACAGAACAGAAATTTACGGTTTCTAGGAATTATTGCCTACATGGGCATGGCAACAATGCCTTAACTCGAGACATATTGGAGTCAAGATGACCTGTACAAAAATAGTATTATTCCAAAGGTATTTTCAAGAAACATCTGACAATACTACTTGTCCTGAGGGAGACCGTTTGCACAAAAACTTCAGCCTTTACCAGAAAAACTGATAGCAAACTACCAAGCTATAAATAGGCCTAGCCTAGCAGGACTTTTTGCATGGATGAGCCGGTTGTTGCTTTCCAAGACCGACTCCTCTTCAAACAATATATTCCCCAAAAAACCAAGTACGGTATCAAATTGTTCAAGCGTTGCAGCGATAACGGATATTCTTGGAATATACGAATTTATGCAGGAAAAGAGAAGGATACGGGAAATTCTTTTGTTCCGACAAATATTGTTAAAAATTTATCTAAATGATTTGCTAAATTCTGAAAGGACCATTATCGCAGATAACGTTTATACCAGTCTTGAACTCTCAAACATACTTCTTGAAAGCAAACACATTGTGTAGGGACACTGAGATCAAGTCGACGGGGAAATCCCAAAGAAGCTGTTAAGAAAAAACTAAAAAAAGGTGAAGTGTTTGACTAAGAAAACGAGCAAGGTGTGTGAGTCATGAAATGGCGCGTTGAAAGGTACGTACTTTTTTTGACAACACAACACACAACAGATATTGTAGATGTTCAAAGAAGAAATGGACCAATAAAAAAACCTAAAGCGATAATGGAATACAATGAAAGCAAATCATGAATAGATTTGTCCGACCAAATGTCTAGTTATGGTTCTCAACTTAGAAAATCGATAAAATGGTACCGATAGCTTGCTATCGAATTTCAAATAGCACGAAACTGGTAAATGCCCATATTATACAAAAATTACTGAATTTCGAGAAAAACTAATCAGAACACTTTTGAGGGGAAACATCCAGCTAGGTGATTGTGATTTACCTGTAAAAGAAACAAACGAACAAACAACAAGAAAATTCATGCGAATGCATACATCCTTGAAAAAAGAAATATTTACAGAAAAAGTGCGAAGATATTGCAAAGGATGCTATGGACAAGAACTAATAGGAAAACTGACTAAAAACCAAGTAAAAAAAGTCGCTACGTAATGATTGTGACAATCAACTTCACTATTGCCTTAATTGCTTCAATTTGGCCCATAATAAATAAATTTCTTCTTCCGTGGCATTTTTATTACAATAGAAATTAGTGTACATCCCTAAATATTCAATAAATAATTACTTAAAGTGCCAGAGTGGTCATGTAACGCACATAAAGCAGTACTATAAACGACGGCTGGCAGATATTACAATTTAATACGATGTATGTTCCACGATAACCGCCGTGGCGCCTGAGCAAAGTGGTCTAGCGGTCATATATGACCTCTCTAGCAGTAAACCTGTTAAATGGATTTTTTGATTTTTTTTTCATAGTAGGTATTGATTGCATTATGACGTGGAATGCCTAAAAACTTACCATAAGCTACCACTACACTTGTCACTTAGAACTAGAATACATAAAAACTCATAATTTTGTATCGAATTTAAAAGAAATTTCTCCCTCTCTTTCCCCTTACTGAGGAGTATTTGGTTATCTCTCAGACTCTTTGGGTTATACGTCCATGTCCCGTATTTCCTTTTTACATAAATGGTCACCTTACCATAACAACTTATTATTTTACTTACCTATTTTCTCTAGATAATGATTCATGTCAGTGGCGGATCCAGGGGGGTGGGCAAAGGGGTAGTTGCCCCGCCCGAGATTTGAATCAAAAGAAAAACAAATGCTGTGATTAAAATAAGGATGAAGTGTGAACGAAAAACGAAACAATAATAAGATGCCTTTTAAAGCTACATAATTAAAGAAGTTTTATAGTGTCTGTACTACATGAGTCATCACATGTTACTCGTGTTCCGTTCCGTGGTAATATTTGCGAGGAGAAAGCGACAGTGTTGCCACCATTAAAAGTAGTAAGCAGACTATCTGATGACTTTGACGCTATTCCACGCCATTGTGTAAAATGAAACGAACGGCGAAGATCACGGCGTTCTTCAAAAGGCAGAAAACAACAGCTTGCTTTATTATTACTCTCATGTCATGCCTGTACGGTATGCCATTAGTTTTTGTTTATACATTTTAAATTTAAGTAATAAAAAAGAATAGGACTACTAACACTTTAGACTTTTAGAGGTTATGTTTGACCTTCTCACCGACAATATGATAGTGTAACATGCTGGTATTAGTAGATTAACGGTATAATAAACATTGTGTCACATAATTTGTTTGGTATAAATAAAGATAAAGAAAAGGTTGGGTATTTAATGAATTGCGTGGCTAAAAAGTACTAGGCCTACCTTTACTTTTTTTATTAGTTGAAATATTAGTTTTATTCACTTTTTGATAATATATAAAGT
This sequence comes from Vesta saturnalis, assembly GCA_036346205.1. Classification (NCBI taxonomy): domain Eukaryota; kingdom Metazoa; phylum Arthropoda; class Insecta; order Coleoptera; family Lampyridae; genus Vesta; species Vesta saturnalis. The sequence continues at coordinate 3,053,666 of JARFJB010000793.1, forward strand.
ATTGCATGAGTGATGTATTTAACTAATCATATTAGTGTTTATTATTCAGAAACAAAATAGCCCCACCCAAATATTTGCTTATTTTCAGATATTGATGGTAGCATCGAGGAAGAGCGGTCTACGTCAGTAGAATACCGACACCATCCCCTCCACTTTTTTACGTCAAAATTCCCGCCCCTTGGGGCACCTCATCTTTCACTTTTTTATATGCCCACGTGGGGATCGTATTTTTTCACCCCTATGGTTTCTTTTAGGAGGGCATTTTCAACCCTTGATTTTCACCCTAATTAGAGTCCTTTTGGTTGTATTAAGAACCTTTTTTATGGCTTCTTTTCGGAGGCCATTTTCAACCCTTGATGGAATTTTCACCCCAATTAGAGCCCTTTTGGTTGCGTTAAGAACTTTTTTGTCAGTTCACACCTATGGATTCTTTTCGGTGGTCATTTTTAACCCCTTGATGGAATTTTCACCCTAATTTGATTGTATTAAGAGTTTAACCCCTGGAGGGTAGCAAATGCGTGCGCATACAATGTTCTAATAAGGGGCCCTAATGCTACCTCATAAGACAGCTATAAGAACTTGTGTTAGGTCTGCGCCCTCTTGTAGTCGTGGCCCCCTTATGCAATTTGAATCTGTTTGTAGCACCACCTAGTAGTGTATAGACTGATGAACATTTTTTTTCTGTAATAAAGATAGCTCTACCTAACGGTAGGACTAATTAGGGTTCGTGTGTGGCGCCATCTAGTGGTGTATAGACTAATGAACATTTTCTGTAATAGAAGTTGATCATGCACGCCTCTCTCGTTCTCTCTTCTGTTTATTGATTTCTCTCTCGGCTTTTTCTCAAACAAACAAATCAATCAATCTCAATCAACTAAACCAATTTCAATAAAAGCAGATCATACCTTACGGTTTGCGGAAACCAGCTTACAGTTCAAAAATACTGATTTTGTTTAATTAATTACAGTTTGCTTGCTCTAAATCAGCCACAGTTCAAAATACCAAATTACTATAACGGAAATAAGAGACAAAAAGTTTTAACGGGTTATTATTCTATGAGAATCAATAACTACGAAGTTTAAAACCAACAAATACGTACCGCATACTGCTATTAATTAATTTAAAAAAATAGCGTAACACTCACACCTAATTAACTAAACAAACGAGTAGAGATCGAGTAGCTGCAGAGTTGTTTTTCGTGAACAATATCAGGTAAAAGATATATTAAAAAATAATACGCATACCTGCAGATGTGATTTTTCTTTAGACTATTCTAACAATAACTGGAGAACTAAACTAAATATTGAAATATTTTATACAGTTTACTAAACCCGTTTCTGCGTTTTTACTTATGAATAGTTGATATAAAACTGGCTACTGGTTTCTCTCATCACTAAGTAATTTAGAATGTAAATATACAAACCTAATTCTCTCTATCGCCTTACTGCAACTCGTATTTACCTTTCCCTTTAGCAGACTACTCAGAGCGGCCTTATTCGAATTTATATAAAACGATGTTTGTTATTTACAAGATACATTTAAAAATGATTTCACATACATAATAAAACTGTTTTTTTATGGAATGCGTTACGCACGCACGCACGCACGCACGCACGCACGCGCGCGCACGCGCGCACGCACGCGCGCACGCACGCACACACACACACACACACACACACACGCACAGACAAATCAATTAATTAATTAATCAATCAATCTAAAACAAATCATGCTCGATCAAATCAACCAGCTCAGTCTCAATCAATCAACCGAAATTATGTCTTATAGTTTGCGGAAATCAGATTACAGTTCAAAACTGAATACATTAAAATCTAAATTAAATATGACGTGAAATAATAAATCATTTCTACCCTAATGCAATGCTACTTTTTATATAGGTAGATTCTCTCTTTCTAAACAGGCACCATCTATACATTCGGGAAATTATGTCTGATTTATTTGCATGTTCAATTACATACACACAAAATTGTTTCATAGTAACGTGTTCATTAATAGTTATAAAAACCCCATTAAAAATACTGGAAAGTAATAATTACTTATATATAACATAGAGTTAAATTAAATTAACATGTTTTTAAGAATATCAAACTGATATAATGGAAATAAAAGGCAAAAGGTTTTAATGGTTTTATTATTATACGCGAATTAACAATAACTACAAGTTTAAAATCCACGAATAAGAACCAATTATTTGTAGAGCTGATCTTATGGCGTCATCGTATAAGAGTAATAATACATTTTAAAAATCTTTATCGACATTTTTGTTAGCAATATCAGGTAAAAACAGTTGTTCTAATAATGATAACCATATGTTGAACTGAAATATTTTTTATACAACGTGTCCACATGCAGTCTCACTAAACACGCTTTGTGAATGGTCGGATATAAACTGGCTATTACATTCCGATAATTAACTAATTTAGAAAATAATACACAAAGCCTGATTACTGCTACTCGTATTTAGCAACTATATTGTACTTATCAAATTTACATTCAAAACACTTACAAATATTTAAAAAATTTTGCTAACACACACACACACACACACACACACACACACACACACACACACACACACACACACACACACACACACACACATGTACTTCATGTTATATGGATTTTTATCAGTTGAGATTAATATCAATGTTAACTAAACGCTTTAAAATTTCTAATCTGAAATAAGAGTGAAGTAGTCTAATTTTATTTGAAATTTCATAGAGAGGATCACTATCATCGAGATTTTGAGATACAATAACCTCATCGTTTTCACCTTGAACGATTATATTGTAATACCCTATAAAGCAGCTAATAACTCCTGACAGTTTTATTATAGGACACTATTATTATATGGACATGAGGTTATCCCTAAATTAACTGGTTTCAGCACGTCTCTGGAAATGCTGCACACTCTTCAAATCCTTCAGTTCGTTCGCACGAAAACACACAAACGAAAACACGCTAACACGAAAACACGCTAACACAAAAACACACAAACGAAAAAAAAACGCTATCACGAAAACACGCTAACACGAAAATACGCAAACGCGAAGATATACAAATGCGAAAACACGTAAAACGAAAACACGCAAATACGAAAACACACAAACGAAAACACGCCAGCGAAAAACACTCGAACGCGAAGATTCGTAAAGCTGCAAACATGAATCAAGGCGGGGAGCACCGTTAGGAAAAACAAGTTTATTGACAAAATTGAAGGAAAGCTTAGCGCTTGAAAATATATTATTATTATTATAAACAATATAAACAATATAAACATAAAAATGGGTGGGTGGGTGGGTGGGTGGGTGGGTGGGTGCTTGCTTGCTTGCTTGCGTGCGTGCGTGCCTGCGTGCCTGCGTGCGTGCGTGCGTGCGTGCGTGCGTGCGTGCGTGCGTGCGTGCGTGCGTGCGTGCGTGCGTGCGTGTCGTGTGTGTGTGTGAGAGAGAGAGAGAAAGAGCCTAAAGAGAGAGAGGGAGAGAGAGAAACAAGATAGAGCAAGAGGGAGGTGTGCATTATCAACTTCTATTATAGAAAATGTTCATTAGTCTGTACGCCACTAGATGGCATTAAAATCAATTTTAACCTCCTTATTAGAAATACAACGTATAAATAAATTTCTCGTATAGGTAAAAGATCATCCAAACGTACCCAATAGCATATGACCATTTTAAAACAATAGGATCGATAATTTTAATAATAATAATATCTTATTAGGGTAATTATGCAATTTCCAACATTGTATGCGTGTGCGTTTGCCTAACCTCCAGGGGTACTGCTCTTAATACAACCAAAAGGACCTTAATTAGGGTTAAAGCTGTCCATCAAAAATAACCCTAAGACCAACTCCAGGTCCAAGACCAAACCCAAGACTTGCATATGCCCCTCACGTGAGCAAGTACAAAAATTGCTATCAAAAAGACTCTAATTAGGGTTGAAAATTCCATCAAGGGCTGACCCTCGAAAAGAAACCATAGGGGTGAAAATACCAGCTCACACGTGGGCGGCCATAAAATAGGGGTGAAAAAACACGTCCTACACGAGGGCGAGTAAAAAACAAAAATAATTAGGGATGAAAAGGGGTTGAAAAAGGCCTCCGAAAAGAAGCCGTCAAAAATAGGGGTGGAAAATATGGTCTCCCACGTGGGCCGTCTTGTGACGTCAAAATCCAAGATGGCAGCGGAAGGTGCCTCCCTTCTACTGGAGTACTGTAGAAGATCAATGTATATTCCACTCCTAGATCAAGTCATTGTTTATCTTAAAACTCGGTTAACCCAAGACAACCTGATGTGCTTTGATCTCAACCTCCTGTTACGATCAAATGTTACAACGACCAACAACGAAAAAGTATCAAAGAAAGAATCCATAACATAGTAAAAAACTTAAAAACGTCCTTCCCAATGGAACCGAAGCATAGTGGATGGGAAAGTGAGTATGTGGAAAGCTAAATGGTTGAGAGAAACGGAAGAAGGAAATGTGATCCCCCTGAACGTGATGAACGCTCTTAAGAGTTGTGATGGAGACATTTATCCAACTGTAAGAAAGCTTCTCCAAATGCTTGTAACGCCACCTGTCAGCCCGATATTTGCTCCTGGGTCTGTCACTGATTCATGTTGTATTGTAACGCGTTGAGAAATAAATATTTACATAACATAAATTGCAGAATTATATTGTATTTAACATTAGTGCTAATAAATACGGGATTGTTAGAAATAAATTTAAAACTTGACACAATGCCAGACAGTTGTTTAAGTACACATAAATGCTGAATCGTATATTTTAGGGTGTCGGGATATTAATAATGACGATGATAACAGTGAATAATACAAGAAATTTAAATGAATATATGACTGTATTTACTAAACCATCTAGTGGATAAATTGAAGATATTAAACGACAAATTGCGAAAATTTAATCTTTTAACATAGGCAGTAGGTGAACCATGTAGGCATGCCTGGTGCCAATGCTTTTAACTTCTAAAGTTAGAGCTGCAGGTTCTAATAGAAAGAACACATGAATAATGTGAACCTTATTAAGTTATAACCATGAAATAAGGTTTGAGTTTGATGGGAGTCTTTATGTACACTCCATGAAATTTTGGCAAACAAAAATTCTTTATAACGGTTATAAATTGTAATAAAAAATTATTTACTTAACACCTGTTAACTAAAGAAAAAATCTGGCCCATTACAAATAGAATTAACGTGTTATTAGTACCTGGTAATTACGAAGTAATGCAATTGACCACCCAGGCATCTAATAACCTGCAAATTTGTGTTTAATTATGTGAGAAACCATTTTGACATATTGATAGATACCTACTTCCGGTCTAGCTTTATAAAATTTGAAAAGGAAAATACTTTTATTGTTTTGTCATATTTAATTCAATACGAAATTTAAACCAAACGGGTGGAATATAATTTAAGAAGTAAAATTAACGGAAGTTGTTCATAATACCTTAAAATAAGTATACGATCCCATTTTTTGTTGTGACCGGAAATGTTACAGATAAGGCTAAAACTAACAAGACAAATATTTTTATTGAATTGTGAAAGTAAAGCTTGAATACACAGTGATGAATACCTGTTTTTGCCGCTCGTCTATAAAACTTTTTCAGAACAAATAAGTAAATACCCACAATTCCAAATAATAATCCTCGCTCCTTTAAACACGTCAGGAATTTCTATCTTGACTGAAGTCGTTTTCAATTGGAGGATTATTTGTGCAATTCTCCAATGCTATTGAAAGAATATTTTACTAAAATTCACTTTAATAATAAATTATAGACAGTTTTGATCGACACGTTTATAAAAAATAAACAGTTGCTGTTTGAATACGAAAAATAATAACACACGAAGACGTGGACTCTCAAGATTTTAAGCTGTAAAGAATTTTTGCTCTATACTGGAATTAAAATTGACGTGTATGCCAGATATATCCTTTAAAGTTTTATACAAACAAAATGCATACCGTAACGCTGTTTATTAATTGAATTACATTGTATTATGACCCTAAAGAAATTTTTGAAATAACCGGATGACATGTAAAAAATTTGAGTTAGGTGATTTTGATTAGTTTGCAGAGTCGTATTCCAATTCTAAAAATAATGAAACAGCAATTAATAACGCAAATCTACGCTTTACGTGTGTACATTCGGGTTAAAAAAAAAAGAATTTAATTAAATTTATAAAATTTGGTGTATCCGCCTGAGAAATTCTAATTTATACAAGTTTCACGTTTAACTTAAAGATGGACTTGTAATTATTTGTTTATTGCAAGGTGTCTGTATTTATTGGAAGGCTAATAAAGAATTGATTTCAGTAGACATAAAACATATGTTTGCCAATAAAATTAAAAGAATTTAATGCCTAATAATATTACTCTAAGGTTAAGTTCTTGTGGGAATTTTTTTTAATTTTTGTTGTAAAATAAATAAGATCCAAGTTTCCAAAAAAATTATTTTTCTATAATTCTAAGAAATTAGAATTATTTGATTTCATCACATAAATCATAACGCAATTTTAAATCATAGATTATATTTAGAGATTAGAAATTGATTTTATGTTCTTTTTTATAAAATTCACACACAACAATCATTTTGACGATTGTATGTATCATCAGAAACGAAACGTTAATTTAGGCTACCAAATAATACATAAACAATAAAAATTCCCGATTTAGATAAAATATTTTCAGTTTAACGCAAATTCCAGTTCTACCGGAAATGGGTTTCAACTTATGTGTGTGAAATTTTATAATTCCAAAAAAAAAGGTGATTTGCGCTAGTTTTACGCCACGCTGTGCTCCAAAAACCAATTGCCTATCTAAAAAAAATGACTTTTTTGCCAGCGCCGACATTTCGTTTTTTAAAAAAAGCAAATATTGTGCTACTAAAAGTTGTACCGCAAAGACAAAAACGTTCCATTCAAAAGAAAGAAACATTCAAACAATTAGATTTTAAGAAATATTTATTCAATTATAAATTCTGTACTTGCTTCGGCGGTACATATACTAAAATTGGAACGATACAGAGAAGATTAGCATGGCCCCTGCGCAAGGATGATACGCAAATCGTGAATCGTTCCACATTTTTTAAACAGCCGACCACTACAGAGTTATTATAAAAGCATTGAATGAAAAAAAAACAGAATTTGATACATACCAGCGAAAGGACGATAGGAACTTCAAAGTAGTACTGAAAAACTTGCATTATTCCATTAATAAGGTAAAGTGCCCAAATATCGCCCCCTACACTATTCTGAAAATGTGGTAAGAATTAAAAATAAACAAAAAATTGAATTAAGCAACTCTTCTTTATAGGTAATAGTTATGCTAGTATGACTTTTTTTTTCCTTAACAGAAAACAAAGAAAACAAAAATTGCAAAATTTTATTTTTCAAGGGAGGTATCCTAATTCCGTCCCTTCTATTTAGTTATTGATTTTTATTGAAAATTTATTCAAACGGTGCTATGATATATTTATTGAAGCAAATCATTCAATTTAGAACATTTTTTCAGTCAATCCATGTATTACCCATCTAGACAAAAATCACAAGTAAAATTTTTTATGAAACTTGACGAAGAACAAAATTTGTGGATCCAGTTAAAGCATTTCGTGCACTGTTGCCATTTCTCTCCTTGCGTATCGTGGGCGTAATGTTTTCCACAAATAGGACATGTCGCATCTCCATCGTCTGCACTATCCTCGTCATTGGTAGATACAAAAAGAATTTGTGTTTCATCTTCAGAATCGCTGGAGCTAGAGTCATATTTCTTGGTTTTCTTTTTGGCAGGTTTTTCCAATGATGTTCCAGGCTGATTTTCATCTTCAATAATGAGCCGTTTCTTAACGTTTCTTGATTGGTTTAGTTTTTTTTACGCTCTTCCTTTATTTGTTTTTTCTCTACAGCGGCTATTACTGAGGACTTATGGTCACTTACTGTTACCAAAAGTGAGGTTCCTGCTCTAGTGGATGTGGAAGACTGGATTACTGGAACTTCCCTTATATCTCTCGGACTGACCACTTGCGGTAGCGCATTATGGTTGCCCTCTGCATTCTGGTTGCCTCCATTTCCTTTATTACCAGGCAGCTCTGGCTGATTTTCAAGTTATTTAGCTATGAAGTCGTGCTCTTTAAAGACGTCTGGATCAAAAGGATAAATCCCAGTTTTTCTAAATCCAATGACGGTAGTTTCAAGAGTAGCAGCACGAAGTTATGCTTCAGCCAACAAACTGGATACTTGCAATTTCCTCACAATTCTGTTTGGATTAGAGGCCACCCAATTTTCTATCGCTTTTGCATATCGTGTCTTTAGAGGAAACATAAATGCTACATCCAAAGGTTGCAGTTTATCTGTTGCGTGTGGAGGAAGACAAACTATGGATACTCCTACTTCTCTTGCGCGGTCAATAAGTTCTAGGTTTCTAGTGTGGGAATAATTCTCATCCAGGATGAGCACTATAGGATCCTCTTTTGAAGGCTTGATTGTTAAAATGTTCAAACCACTTTAGGAACAATGGACCAGTGACCCAACCGGAATCCGAACATGCCCCTATTGACCCTGGTGGAGCTCCGTCAAGTAGTACCGCCTGCCATCTTTTCTGAGGAAATATCAGTATGGGGGGAATGTACTGACCTGCAGCTGACATACAGGTTATTACTGTAACTGTTGCTCCACGTTCAGCAGATGAAAGTTTGTGAACTTGCTTTTTTTCCTTACAGGTAACAACTGTGGTAGCTTTGTGCTGTACTACAGAAATTCCTGTTTCATCTACATTGAATATTTTTGAGGGATCAAAATTTATTTTTTCAAGTTCAGTCTTCAATATAGAAAAATACTTATCAACATTTTGTTTTGTGAATCCTTTAGCTCTGGACACTGACAGGTTTTGTGGTAGTCTAAGAGACAGTCGTGGGTGTCGTTTAAGAAACAGCCTAACCCACTTTTTCCCAGCAGTCTTGGCCTTATTAGAAAAAGGATGAGGAATTTCATTCCTAATAGCTAACTGGTACGCTAATCGTCGTAGATCAACTATAGTCAGCCCATAGTAATTCTGCTCCATTTCGAAACAGTAGTTAACAACACTTTTCTCAAGTTCAATGGGAAACACAGGTTTTCTTCCAAATTTTGAATTAACACTATCCGCAGGAGGGAGATTACATTTAACATAGTCCTTCAACGTAGACCTCGGAACACCATAAGCCTTTGCAGCTGCTTTATAACCCATATCCTTGTCTCTCACAGCAGTGATAGCTTTTATCATGCCATTAGCATTCCACCTTTTGCGTGGCGGCATCTGGAAAGATCCAAGTATTATTAATGCGCCCGGTATTAATTTATTGACTTACGAATTACAAAAAGGTCGATTACGTATCATACATGTATAGGAACTAATCCCCAAAAATAAAATAGATTACAACAAACATATATCTTGAGTATCCTAAATCCGTCCCCAGGACGGATTCAAGAATTTAATTGGGGACGGATTTAGGATTTCAGTAACAACAAATATGGCAACAGCTTCTGACCAAATGGGTAAAACTACATGGCAGCGGCGATTGGGGCACAATATTCGAGTAATAATGCACCAATTTCAATACTTACATTATCAAAAACTTACCATGCGGCGTCAATGTAGGTCTTTAAACTTGATTCGGCACTGTAGCGCGTTGTTATAGTACCTATTTTAAACAATTTAATGGCGAATATACAACACAAAGCGTCCCGGTCGCTGCTACTTGTCAACTGAATCGTAATAAAAAGTTCCTTGCGTTTATGCAACGTTGCCGCATTTTTTTGTGGATTTTAGAATGAGGGACGAATTTAGGGCAGGGGACGGATTTCGGGCACTTTACCTTACGGATGAAATGAAGGCTGAAATAGAAAATTTAGGTCACAAAGTAGCTAATATATGGAACATCAAGCAGTATAAAACAAAAACAACCCTCCCTATGTTTTTTGTTGAACTCAAGGCTGCGTCCAACAATAAAGATATTTATAAAGTGGAGTATCTCCAACAATGCAAGGTCAAATTCGAACCGCCCAAACATATAAGGGAAATAGTCCAATGTACCAGATGTCAAAGGTATGGCCATACAAAAAACTTTTGTTACCTAAGACCGCGATGTGTTAAATGTACCGGAGACCACCCTACCGAAAGCTGTTCACGAAAACCCAAAACAAAATCTGCAGTGTGCTGTGTGAGGGAAACTACCCGGCAAACTATAAGGGTTGCTCAGTCTGCAAAGATTTACAGAAAAAACAGTTTCCACCTCTTCGACCTAAACTTTACACCACTCCCATACAAGTTAAAAGCTACCAACAAACACAGCCGGGACTATCATACTCGACAATAACCAAAGCTCAAACTCAGCAATCTCATACTATTAATAACGATATACATAATCAACCTCACCAACAATCTAACGATCTAGCCGAACTAAAAAATGTGATGAAGGGCCTATTTGAACAAATAGGTACCATGCTAAGCCACCTCACAGCAGTGCTCTCCAAACTCAAATAATGGATCAGTTATGAAAAATAGCATTGTGGAATGCAAATGGACTCTGGCAGCATTCAGAGGAGCTAAAAGTATTTATAAACAACCACAACCTTGATATTATTCTTATCTCCGAAACGCATTTCACCCAGAGAAGCCATTTTAAAAAACCAAATTATTCAATTTACTGCACCAACCATCCAAATGGCAACGCGAGAGGCGGTTCAGCAATTATAATAAAAAACTCAATCAATCATCATCAAATAAACAACTACTGCAAAAAATTCTTACAGGCCACCAACATAGTAATTGAAGATTCCCCTGGTCTCCTAACTGTCTCGGCCGTTTACTTTCCTCCAAGACATATAGTAAAACAGGAACACTACGAAAACTTCTTTGGGACACTAGGACACCGGTTCATGGCAGGTGGTGACTATAATTCAAAACATAGCGATTGGGGCTCCAGGTTAATTACACCGAAAGGACGAAAATTACTCAAAAGGTTAGAAAAAAAACGCCTAAAACACTTATCTACTGGCGAACCCACATTTTGGCCATCGGATAGACGTAAATTACCAGACTTGGTTGATTTCGCAATTACCAAGGGCATTCCTCAAGGCTTTGCTATCGCTAAACCATGCTTTGATTTATCCTCAGATCACTCCCCAGTCCTGAGATCGCTATCCACAATAGCAATAAGTTCAAGTAAACAACCAAGGTTATGCAACAGTTACACAAATTGGAACGTATTCAGACACTCTATAAACGAAAACTTACCATTAGACAGTCTTAAAACCGAAGAAGAAGTAGAAACAGCCGTCAAATTATTTAACGATGCAGTGCAACAGGCAGGTTGGATCGCAACTCCCGAACCACCTGATGTCATTAAAACCTACGATCGCCCCATAACAATAAGGCAAAAAATTTTGGATAAAAGGAGACTCAGAAAACAATGGCAGAGACTGAGAACTCCAGAAAGCAAACGCCTATTTAATGCGGCAGCTCAAGAAATAAAAGAACTACTTAAAAAGAACAAAAATGAACGCATTCAAACATTCCTAAGCAACCTAACACCTACCGAAAGCACTGACCACTCACTATGGAAAGTAACCAAAAAGGCTAAACAAGTAACACAAGCTTCACCACCAATCAGAACACTTCAGGGATCTTGGATCAGGACCAACGAATAAAAAGTAAATGCATTCGCAGAACACCTTTCTGAGTGTTACAGCCGCATGCATCGGAAAACGCACCAGAGGAATAGGTCGAATTAATGCACTTCCTAGAAACTCCATATCAACTAGAGCCACCATTACTAAGTATTAAAATTCGGGAAGTTCAAGAAGTCATTAGAAAACTGCAGTCCAAAAAAGCTCCGGGTTATGATCTGATCACTGGGAGAATCCTCAAAGAACTGCCCTACCATGGTTTCAAGTATCTTATCCAATTATTCAATGCAATATTGCGCATAGGATACTTCCCAAATCAATGGAAAGTAGCACACATTGTCCTAATCTCTAAACCAGGTAAACCTCCCAATGAGATACAGTCATACCGTCCAATAAGTCTACTACCGGTAGCAGCCAAAGTAGTAGAAAAAATAATACAAAGAAGACCCTCATCAATACTTGACAATAATAATGCAATCCCCAACCATCAGCTTGGCTTCCGACAAATGCATTCTACAACAGAGCAAGTACATAGAGTTGTTAACAAAATCAATGACGCATTTGAAAATAAACAATATTGCTCTGCAGCCTTTTTGGACATAACACAGGCTTTTGCTAAAGTGTGGCATATCGGACTGTTATACAAACTGCGATCAATCTTTCCATTACACTATTTCCTTCTTCTAAAATCCTATCTCCACAATAGACATTTCTTCGTCAAAGTTGGCACTGTTCTCACGAAACTCTATCCGATAAACGCCGGGGCACCCCAAGGCAGTATACTTGGGCCATTGTTCTATGTCATATATACTGCTGATCTCCCGACCACACCACAAGTTTTAACAGCGACGTTTGCTGATCATACGGCAGTCTTAGCCAATGACGGCGATCCAGCTCTTGCCTCACAAAAACTACAAACTTCTCTAAATTCAATACAATCATGGTTACAGAAATGGAGAATTAAAGCAAATGATACAAAATCCGTACATGTAACGTTTACCACGAGACGAGAAACGTGTCCTCCCGTTAGTCTATACAATAAACCATTACCGCAACAAGACGACGTAAAATACCTTGGTCTGTACTTAGATAGAAGACTCACCTGGCGGAAGCATGTTCTTACTAAGCGAAAACAACTAGGATTAACTCGCACCAAAATGTACTGGCTAATTCGGCGATATTCAAAACTTAACATCGAAAATAAGCTCCTCATTTACAAAGCTATCATAAAACCAATCTGGTCGCACGGTATACAACTTTGGGGAACTGCTTCAATATCAAACATAGAGATCCTTGAAGGTTTCCTATCCAAAGTGCTCCACATGATGGTTGACGCACCGTGGTACGTGACAAACACAACAATTACGCACGATCTGCAGATTCTAACGGTCAAGAAAGAAATTAGGAATTTCAGCACAAAATACAAAACTGGACTCAGTGTACACCCCAATGATTTGGTAAAAAATCTTATGAATCAACCACTAAATCATAGAAGACTAAGAAGGTTTACACCCAATGAATTACCAAATAGATTTTAATTGCATTTAAGTAAATTAGGTTTAGTTTTAGATATAAGTTTAGCTTCTAAGTTATTTTCCCATTAATCACACTAGGTTTAAAAACCTTTGTATATGGAAGAGTGCTACTGAGCATTCTCTGGCATGTCATAGATGTAACCGTCAATTAATTTGCTAAATATACTGATACAGATTGCAAATATAGTGGGACTTCCATAAAAAAAAATTATAAATTCTAAACCATGACACATAATAAATTCGACAAGCTGTGTTGATTTGTGCTAACTGGGTAAAACCTGTTACAAAAATTACAAAAACTGTTGGGCCCAATTTTTTAGATTTTCGAAATTTTAAAAATTTTGTAACTTTGTGCTGGTCACACGCAACAACTTTCCCTAATGCCCAAGTGGTAACAGCTGATTTCATCTACAAATAAATCTCCAGAAAAATGTTAATTTAGTTATTCAAAAAGATATAAATCCCCAAGCGCTAAAGCTGCGTTATAAAAAGAACTTTCCACATCTAGTCTTGTTAGCAATTATTTGGCTGAATTAGCGCCATTGAACCATTGTTATAATATGCGCTGTTTTTATGAGAAGCTAATGACGCCAACCAATTTGTTTTAAACGTAAATCATGGGGAGTTCTCCTTTTACATAGTTGTTCTCATGTACAGGTTGTCCCAGTTTCGTATGTTTTACGGGGTATCTCGCTTATTTTTTAGGTTAGAACCTTGCGGTTTTCGCGACAACGTGCTCCTTTTTAATGAAACCAAAGATGCACTAATCAAATTTGCCATAGCCATCTTAGTTTTTGTGCTACAGGGTTATTTTGGAAAAATTGCATTTTCAGTCATCGCTGTAACTGTTATTGTCAGACATATTAAAAAAGTAACAACTGATATTTTTAGATTCTCTTACGTAGAATCCAGTGGCGTACTCAGATTTTCTTAGAGGTCACAGTTTCTGAGATATTGACATAACCTACTTTTTTTTATGGGACACCCTATATATTTTTTAAAAATATTTTTCCCCTTGCCAAGAGCTTTTCAAAAATATAGCATAGTCTATATTTATTTTTATAAATAACGTGACAAAATGATTTTTTTCTATAATTTACATTGATAAAAAACAAAATAATTAATTAACCACAAATATTGTTCAAATTGCAGACCATTATGTCTCCTACAAGTTTCACAAAGTTTATAAATTCTTTTAATAGCATTTTCCAAAATAAATCATTGTCTTCGTAATTCTGCAAAAGCATTTTCCGTTGCAATTTTTAATTGTTGCATGTTGACATATTGCCTTGAATAAATTTTATTCTTTAAATACCCCCACAAAAAAAAATCCAAAACCGAGAGATCCGGTGATCGTGGTGGCCATCGAACAGGTCCATTTGTTCCAATCCATCTCCTGGGAAAACGTTCATTTAGCCAGTTTTGTATTATTCTAGCATTGTGGGCTGGAGCCCCATTCTGCTGGAAGAATACATCGTTCAGTTGAGCCTGTGGAATATCTTCTAAAATGTTCATAGTTTTTTCTACCCATTAGAGTTTAGGTTTTCTTCATAAATCTTGTAAACTATTTTTCGGTTAAAAATAAAGCAGGAGACATTAAATCCGAACCTGCCTTGACGCTCTCTAGGAAAAATCACGTGGGTGTTTTCTTGACTTCAAAACCGCGAGTTGTGGCTATTAAGAATTCCCGAACTTGTGAAATGTACCTCGTCTGACCAAATTATTTTTTTTTTTCAAAATTATTGTCCTGAGTTTTCATATTTATAAACCAATTACAGAACTCCAATCTACGTTCAGCATCACCAAGGTGCAGATGATGAACAAGTTTATACTTGTAGGGTCTGAATTTATGTTTTTTTTTTAAATCCTTTGCACTTTTGTTTTAGACACACCGGTCTCTTCATCTATTTTCCTGCACAAGGTTTCAGGAGTGGCTTGAACAACTGCTAAAACGTTGATCTCTGATTCCTTGTTCTCTTTATTATAAACTCGGGGTCGAGGTTTGTCAAAACATCCATGTTGGCAAAGATTAAATTTTAATTTTTGAAATATTCTTCTGTCGGGTTGTCTTATTTCGGGATATCTATATGATAAAATAGGTATATAAAATAAATATAAATTCTAAGGTAAAGATTAACTGACCTGTTCAGATAGAGTTCTAAGGCCTGGTCTGCGTTTTAATTAGATAATATGAAGCAGGTACTCATATCATATTTCTCACAGTTTTCAAATTTTTGGTTTCGAGCCATATTAAAAAATAATTAAACAACAACAACAACAACAAGAACAAGAACGATAATAATAAACAAAAACAACGAATAACAATAAATATCTGCACTAAATTTGGGAAAATGTAACCAGGAATAATTTGAGAGAAGCAGAAACTTCAAAAATCAAATACCTAAGTAATGGCAGAACGTTAATTATTTTGTTTTTTGCGTTACCATGGTTACCCACGGCTATCCACTATTATCAATGTAAATTATAGAAAAAAATCATTTTGTCATGTTATTTATAAAAATAAATATAAATTATGCTATATTTTTGAAAAGCTCTTGGCAAGGGGGAAAAGATTTAAAAAAAATATATAGGGTATCCCATAAAAAAAAGTAGGTTATGTCAATATCTCAAAAACTGTGACCTCCAAAGAAAATCTGAGTACGCCACTGGATTCTACGTAAAAAAATCTACAAATTTCAGTTTTTACTTTTTTAATATGTCTGACAATAACAGAGTTACAAGGGATGACTGAAAATGCAATTTTTCCAAATTCACCCTGTAGCACAGAAACTAAGATGGCTATGGTAAATTTGATTAGTGCATCTTTGGTTTCATTAAAAAGTAGCGCGGTGTCGCGAAAACCGCAAGGTTCTAACCTATAAAGTAAGCGAGATTCCCCGTAAAACATACGAAAATGGGACAACCTGTACACTATGTGATGATAAACAGACTCGTCCCTAATGACAACCCTCTTATTATAACTATGCGGAAACTAATTTAGATTGCATGTGTAAGAGGGAATTTACCGAAGTGTTAAAGAGAACAATGATGGTTTGGATCTTGGCTGAGATTTGTTAATCAGCTAAACAGTTTGTTACCTAGCTAAGACGTGACCAGGTGTAGATCTGGCTAAGGTGAAGGTATGTTTCCCAGCTAAAGGATGTTCATATATGGGCTAAGTGTTTCCACTATAAAAAGCTGATTCATGTCTTGGGTAGGGGTTAGAATCTCAGCTAAAGGGGTTGCTTATTTCAGATAAATGTGTCCACGCTGAAAGGCGTGTGACACAAAAACCGGTTAATATTTTAGCTGTGTTTCTTAGCTAAAAGGGGGTCTTATCTCAGATAAGTATAACTACTAAAATGGTTGGTTTATATCTTGGCTAAGGTAAAAATTTGCACCCGTACTAAAATAGAAGAGATTCTTATGTCGTCAAGTACGTCTCCGCTAAAAGGGTTCATCTTGCCTAAGGTGAGGGTGTTTTTAAAGGATAAGAGGATAAGTGCAACTATCCTAAAAAGTATTGCTTAAGATCTTGACTAAGGTAAGGATTTGCTTCTCTGCTAAAGGGTTTTTTTGTCTAGGATAAGTGCAATTCCCTACAAAGAGTTGATATTGCTTGAGGTGCGAGTGTGTTTCTGAGCTAGAGAATAAGTGAAACTCTGCTAAAAAAGGTTCTTATCTCGGTTAAGTGCGATTTGCAACCTCTTTAAGGACCAAATCTAAGATTTAAAAGTAGAAGCAATTTTTCGAATCAGGAGTATCTAAAGAAGTGTATCATTCATGCCTAGACAGCTTTTAAGTTATAACCTGTGGGATAAAAATAGATTCGCGTCATACATAAAGCAATTGAAATGTTTGTTTCTCAGCTAGGTCAATTATGTTAGACCATCTTAGTCAACTGTGTGCACCCAAAAATTTGGTCTTGATTTTATCTTTCTTTTATCACTATAATTTTTGAGTCAACAGATAAACTAATTCTGCGAGATGTGCTGAGTTCTGCTAATCTAGTACAATCAAAAACTATCGATTGGCGCCAAAAATGTTTAACGTTTAGTAAGTTATGCCAAGTTGTGCTAGTCAAACCCAATAACTTTCCCTAAAGGGAAAACTATTTCAGACGATCGTGGTCAACTGCGTACCCAAAAATGTGGTCTTCATTTTACTTCTCATTTATGTCACCATTTTTTTATAATTTTTAAGCCGTATGAGATAAACGAATTCTACGAGTGTTGCTCAGTTGTACTGATCAAGTACAAACAAATCAAGACACATATCCAAAATTGCACAATTTGAAAGTTGTGCCAAGTTGTCCTAGTCAAACCCAACAATTCTTCCCAATAACAAAACTATATCAGACCATTGTAGTCAAGTGTACACCATTTTCATACAACTTTTGAGCGGTTACAGACAAACAAATTTTGCGAGATGTGCTGAGTTGTTCGAATCTAGTACAATCAGCAACTATCGAGACATGTTACGAATATTACAGAATTCGCAAAAAAATTGCAGAAACTGTTGGGCCAGTTTTTTTTTTTTATTTTCACTTTCTCTAATGGAAAAAGCATGACAGACCATCCTAGTCAACTGTGCCCCTAAAAATTTGGACTTGATTTTATCTCTCATTTATGTAATCAATTTCATGTAATCTTTAACCGTAACAGATAAACGTATCCCGCGAGATGCGCTGAGTTGTTCTAATCCAGTTCAATCAGAAACTATCGAGAAATATTTCCAAAATTGCACAGTTTGCAAGAAGAATTGTATGTTTTTGGCAAGAATTTTTTTTAACCTTCAAACAACTTTGAAAACTATGCCTAGATGAGCTAGACAAACCGAAAATCACTTTTTTTTGTCCCACCGATATTTCGTTCATTCAAAAATACAAACATTCAAACGTTTTGATTTTAAGAAATGTTTATTCAGTTATAACTTCCAAACCATGTTAGACAAATAAATTCTGCAAGTTGTACTAATCGAGTACAGTCCGAAGTAATTGAGACATGTTACGAAAATTACAAAGTTTGCAAAAAAAATTACTATAACTGTTGGGTCAAAGGTTTTTTTATACTACCGCAATTGCTATTAAGTTTTGTGCGTTGTAAGTAGTGCTAGTTAAACCCAACAGCTTTCCCTAATACCAAAATTATGTCAGGCCATCGTAATCTATTACGCACCCAAACACTTGGTCTTTTTATCTTTCATTTACGTCACCATTCTTTATTGTTATAATTTTTGAACCGTAACAGATAAACGAATTCTGCGAGATGTGGTAATCTAGTACAATCAGAAGCAATCGAGACATATTTTGGAAACTGCAAAATTTGGAAGAAAAGTTGCAAAATGGTTTTGGCCAAAAAGTTTTCTTTTACACATTCAAAATTTTGAAAGTTGTGCCATACTGTGCTAATCAACCCAATAACTTTCCCCTAATGGCAAAATTATGTCACCATCGTAGTGAAATGTGTTAACCCAAATATTTGGTCCTTATTTTAATTAGGAATTCCTATTACCTTTATGTTACTGTTTATAACACTAAAATTAACACATAACAAATAAAATGATTTTGACGGTTGTCCCATCAAAAACGAAACATTGATTTAGGCTACCAAGTGCATAAACATTTCAGAATTACCATTTTAGGTAAAATATTTTCAGTTTAGTGCAACTTCCGATTATATAGAAAATTAATCCCAACTTCTGTGTGTGAAGTTAGCATAGCCATTTTGTAATTCCGGAAAAAGAATCAAATTGTAGGGAGTTGTGCTAGGTCTGTGCCACCTTTGTGCTCCAAAAACCAATCGTATATCTCCAAATAAAGCGACAAATTAAAAGAATCATTTTTTTACAAGCAGGGGCATTTCGCTTAAAAAAACAAATATAATACTGTACTAGGTGTAGCCTGGGCTACTAAAAGTTGTGCCCCAAAGACAAAAACTTTCTGTTTCAAAGACAGCTATATTCAAACAGTTCGATTTTAAGATATATATATATATATATATATATATATATATATATATATATATATATATATTCAAATATATATATTGAATTATAATTTCTAAACCATGACAGATAAATAAAATCCCCACACTGTGCTGATTTGTGCTAATCGGATAGAGTCTGAAACCATCGAGACCTGTTTACAGAATTTGCAAAAAAGTTACAAAAGCTGTTGGGCCAAAATTTCTTTTATGATTTCGAACTTCTTGTGCAAAGTTGTGGTAGTCAAACACAACAATTTGCCCTAATAACAAATCTATGTCAGGCCATTGTACTCAAAATGTGTCTGTATTTATTTATTTATTGGGAGGATAATAAAGAATTTATTTCAGTAGACATAACACATATATTTGCCAATAAAATTACTGATTTAGGTAAAATATTTTCAATTCAATTCCAGTTCTATAGGAAATGGATTCCAACTTATGTGGGTGAAACTAGCACCTCCATTTCCAACCAATCGCCTAGCTCAAATATCAAATCAGCAAATGAAAAAATCACTTTTTTGCCTATGCTGCCATTTCGATTAAAAAAAAAACAATATTTTGTTAGGTGTAGTTCTTGCTATTAAACGTTGTGCCGCAACAACAAGCACTGTAATAATTTTCCGTTCACAAGAAAGAAACATTAAAACTTTTAATTTTAAGAAATTTTTATACAATTAACACCAGAACTAAACCATGGCAGATAATCAATTCTGCAAGTGGTGCTGACTTGTTCTAATCGAGTACATCCTGAAACCATCGAGACGTGTTATGAACATTACAGAATTTGCAAAACAATTTGCAAAAACTGTTGGGCTAAAAAATTTGGTGCAACTTTCCCTAATGTGTTGTCCCAAGATGTGCTAGTCAAGCCCAACAACTTTTCCTAATGTCAAAATTATATCAGACTATCACCTCAAAATTTGGTCTTGATTTCATCTTTTATTTATCGCTATAATTTTTGAGCCACAACAGATAAACGAATTCTGCGAGATGTGTTACGTTGTACTAATCTAGTACAATCAAAAACTATCGAAACATATTTTTAAAATTGCATAATCTGCAAGAATAGTTCGCAATCAGAAACTATCGAGACATGTTACGAAAATTACAGAATTTGCCAAAATATGTCAAAAACTGTTCGACCAAAAAATTTTATTATGCTTTCAAAATTTGTAAAAGTTGTGCCAGGTTGGGCTAGTCACACCAAACAACTTTTCCTAATGGAAAAATTTGTCAGACATCGTAGTCAACTGTGTGCATCCAAATATTTGGTCTAGATTTTAATTAGAAATTACTATTGCTTTTATGTTTTTCAAATAAAACATACAAATTTCAAAATTATCGTTTCAAGTAAAACATTTTTAGTTTAATGCAACCTTCAGTTATGCCGGAAATTAATCCCAACTTGTGTGTATGTAAATTAAGCACCGCCATTTTGTAATTCCGCAAAAAAAATGTGGTGAGTTGTGCTAGGTTTGTGCCACGTAGTACTCCAAAAACCAATCGCCCAATCAGCAAAGTGACAAAATAAAAAATATTTTTTTCGCCGTCATTCCGTTTTTGGAAATATACAAATAGTGTGAAGCCTAACCTACGTTCATCAACATATTGATTTTAAAAAATGTTTATTCAGTTATAGCTTCTAAACCATGACATACAAATGAATTCTAAAAGCTGTGCTCATTTATGCTAATCGAGTACATCCTGACACCACCAAAACATGTTATGAAAATTACAGGATGCAAAATTGTTGGCTCAAAAGTTTTTTTGATACTTCCAAAATTGCTTTTATGTTCTGTAAGTTGTGCAAACTTGTACTGATCAAACAGTTTTCCATAACGGCAAAATTATGTCAGATTATGTCATTATGGCATTATTCCTCTATCCATCCTCCTAAGTGTTCCTAAGTGCTTTAGCACGATAGGCCAAGTTTAGCCTGTTCAGGTCCACAATCATAAAAAAAAGACCATTGTTGTCAACTGTGTATCCATAAATTTGATCTTGATTTTGTCTTTCATTCGTTGGAAGTTGTGGCAAGCCGTACTAGTTACACCCTACAACCTTTCTCTAACAACAAAACTATGTCAGACCAATGTAGTCAACTGTGCACCAAATAATGTGATTCTGACGTTATTTTACATTTATCTCACCATTTTCATATAATTTTTGAACCATAACATATAAATGAATTCTGTAAAATGTGCTGGGTTGTTCTAATCTAGTTCAATCAGAAATCATCGAGAAATGTTTCCAAAAATGTTGCAAAATTGCAATGTTTTTGAAGAAAATTTTTAACATTTACAAGATTTTGAGAGTTGTTCCAAGTTGTGCTAGTCAAATCTAATGGCAAAATCATGTGAGACCATCGTAGTCAACTGTGCAACCAGTTTTATCTTTCATTTATGTCACCATTTTCATATCGCTATAATTTTTGAGCCGTAACAGATAAATGGATTTTGCAAAAACTATCGAGACATGTTACGAAAATGTCAACATTTGCAAAAAATGGCAAAAACTGTTTGGTCATGAATTTTTTTTTACACTTTCAAAATTTTGAAGGTTGTATCAAGTTGTGCTAGTCAAAACCAACAGCTTTTCTTAATGGCAAAATTATGTCAGACATAGCCAACTGTGTGCGCCCAAATATTTGGAGGATTTTAATTAGACATTACCGTTGCTTTTATGTTTTTTTTTCTATAGCAATAAAATTCACACAACAAAAAAAAATTATTTTGACGGCTGTCCCACCAAAAACGAAACATTAATTTGACCTACCGTATAATACATAAACATTTTAATATTACCGTTTTAGGTAAAATATTTTCAGCTTAATGCAACTTCCAGTTATACGGGAAATTGATCCAAGTTGTGTCTATATAAAGTAAGCACATCCATTTTGTAATTACACAAAAAAACGAATTGTGATAAGTTGTGCTAGGTTGTGCCACGTTGTGCTCCAAAAACCAATCGCGAATTTAAAAACCAAAGTGACAAATTAAAAAATCTTTTTTTTTACCTCGCCGCCATATCGTTTTTTTCAAATATACAAATAGTGTGACGCCTAACCTACTTAAAGCTTTGCCACAAAGCTAAAAACCCTTATTACTTTCCGTTCAAAAGGAAGAAACATTCAAACGTATTGATTTTAAGAAATGTTTATTCAGTTATAGATTCTAAACTATGACATATAAATGAATTCTGCAATCTATGCTAGTTTTTGCTAATCGTTCACATCCTGATACCATAGAAACAGAAAATGCTTGCAAAAATTGTTGGGCTAAACATTTTTTTTATCAAAAATTACTTTTGTGTTCTGCAACTTGTAAGTTGTGCAAACTTGTGCTAGTCAAATCCAACAGCTTTCCCTAATGGCAAAATTATGACAGACCATCGTAGTCAACTGTGTACCCCAAAAAAATTTGGGCTTGATTTTATCTTTCATTTATGTTACCATTTTCTTATCGCTACAATTTTTGAGCCCTAACAGATAAACAAATTCTGCGCAATGTGTTGGATTGTGCTAATGTGGTGCAAGCAGAAACTATCGAAACATATTTGTACAATTTGCAAAACACCTTGAAAATTGTTTTTGGCTAAAAATGTTTTTATACATTTGCAAAATCTTGAAAGTTGTGCCAAGCTGTGCTAGTCAAACAGTGCAACCTTTCTCTAATGACAAAACTATGCCAAACCAATACAGTCAACTATGCACCAAATAATGTAATTTTGGTTTTATTTTACATTTGTAACCATTTTCATATAATTTTTGACCCGTAACATGCAAACGAATTCTCTAAGGTGTGCTGGTTGTTCTAATCCAGTTCAATCAAAGACCATCTAGAAATATTTCTAAAATTGTCTTTGGTCAAAACATTTTTTAACATTTACAAAATCTTAAAAGGTGTGCCAAGTCGTGTTGCTCAAACCCAATGTCACATTTATGTCAGACCATAGCCGTCAACTATGCACCCAAAAATGTGGTCTTGATTTTGTCTTTCATTTATATCGCCAGTTTCATATCGCTATAATTTTTGAGCTGTACCAGAATAACGAATTTTGCGAAATGTGCTAAATACTTTTAAATTAGAAGTATTTGATTTCATGACATAAATCATAATACAGTTCCTAAGCTTTTTAAATTGTAGATTGCGTCTAGAGATTAGAAGTTGCTTTTATGTTCTTTTTTATATGGCTATAATTTATAAAATTCACACATAACAAATAATCATTTTGACGGTTGTCTTATCAAAAACGAAATGTTAATGTAATGTTAGTTTAGGCTATATAAACATTTCAAAATTACCGTTTTAGGTAAAATACTTTCTGTTTAATGCAAATTCTGGTTATACCGGAAATGGATTCTAACTTCATTATTTTAAACGGAAAGCTTTTATAGAACTTTTGAAATTTGCCCTAAATTTCAATACGACTTCCTATAACAATAATAATAATAAACATTAATACAAGGGAGGTCCCCAAAAATTGATTAACATAAGACATATGTAAGGTGACCATTTACGAAAAAAGGTCATACGGGACATGGACGCATCTCCCGAAGAGTCTGAGAGGTACCAAGTACTGCTCAGTAAGAGGAAGGAGAGGGAGAAATTTCTTTAACCCATTCGCTGCGCCTGTCACGGATCCGTGACGCGCAGGTCTTACCTACAGTGCGCGCGACACGAATCCGTGACGAATGTTATTCCATTTTTAACGGAGCAGTACGTTGTTAGCACTCAAGGAGAGAATACGTTTGTTGGACAGCGTGTTACAAAGGTATCAGTTTGCATAAAAAACTTTACCGTTTTAGATTTCTTATTTCCTAAGCTGTGTAACGTAACAATGAGTAGAAAGGGGCCCTCAACGTCAAAAAAAAGAAAGGTGGCGATAAGGAACCCTAAACAAGTTTCTGAGGCTGAATTGTTAGCCCTATTAGAGGCTTCAGACGACGAATTTGATGATTTATACAGCGACGATGGGGATAAAAATTTTGAGCCGGACACATCGGACTGCGAAGAAAGTACCGACGATGCAGAAGATGGTAGGAATTATCTTAATTTTATTCGTTTTTATTGTATATTGTTCGTTTCACAGATTTGCAGAGTAATATACAAAGAGTAGTACCTCAACAAATAGCGACACCAGCACCATCGGTCGCGGGCGGAGATAATGTTCCAAATTGGTCCGGTAACGTGCAAGACATGAGATATTTTCCATTTACAAAAAGAAACGAACTATTAGAAGTCATTCCAGGAAACAACGAACCCGTCGACTATTTTCGAGCAATATTCGATGATGAGATTCTTCCAATGATTGTAAGTGAAACAAACCTTTACGCGGAAGAAATCTTTTTGTCTGCAGGTATTTCTGAGAAATCAAGAATTACCAAATGGAAACCCGTTACACCTGACGAATTGCTAAAATTTATAGCTCTTGTCATTCACACAGGCACAATACGCCTAAACCGATTGCAAGACTTTTGGAAAGGGCATCCTTTGTTCAACATAAAGTATTTTTCGAAACATATGAGTAGGGATCGTTTCCTAATAATTATGAGATGCCTACATTTTGCAAGAAATACGCCGGGGGAGGTTCCCACAGATCGCTTGCACAAAATACGACCAATTGTAGATTTTTTCAATAACAAGATGGTACAACTTTACTACTCTGGAAAACAGTTATCGCTAGATGAATCGATGGTGCTGTGGAGGGGGCGTTTAGTCTTTCGCCAGTACGTCAAGAATAAGAGACATAAATACGGCATAAAATTGTATATGCTAACCGAGCCAAGTGGTGTGATTTTGAAATCAATAGTATATACCGGAGCATTGGATGATTCCAGTAGAAAAGGGCACACAACGAAGGTAGTTCTTGACCTCATGGCCAACTATTTAGATTCAGGGCATGCTGTATACTTGGATAACTTCTATAATTCATTTCAGTTGGCAGATAAACTGACAAATCGTAAGACCTACTGCACAGACGCCCTAAATCCTAAACGCAAACACAACCCCAAGCAAATCATAAACGATAAATTAAAAAAGGGTGAGACTATTGCAGCTTTTGCTAACAATGTCATGGTTGCTAAGTGGAAGGACAAACGCGACGTTGTATACCTACATTTCTAATGAGCATGCAAATCACATGGATGAATACACAGATCGTCGAAACAAAGAGAAGCCTGCCCCAATATACCATTATAATAAATATATGGGTGGAGTAGACCACCAGGACCAGCTAACTGCGTATTACCCATGCAGTAGGAAGTCGTTGAGGTGGTATAAGAAGTTGGGAATCCATTTTATACATCTGATGCTCTTGAATTCCTACTTCTTGTACAAAAAATACTCAGGGAAGAATTCGAATTTGTATGATTATCGAATTGCCGTACTGGAGAAGCTACTAAAATTTGAAGCAAAGAAAACCCCCATGCCGAAAGCGTCAGAGCACTTGCTTACAAAAATTACGTCAATAAATGGAAAGGGGGAGGCAAACAGGAAACGCCGTCGGGTTTGTTCGCAGAAGAAAATTCGGAAAATGACCCTATACCATTGCGTGAAATGTTCTCAGCAGCCTGGTCTCTATGTTGGAGAATGCTTTGACATTTTCCACGCGAATAACTGAGAATCACGTTTGTATTCCGTGTTACCGAATTTTTTTTTTATATTTTGTAAACATTTTTGGTTACTGTCATTTACTTGTTTTGCTCTGTTTACAGAGTTATTATAAATAGTCTTCGTTTTAGTTTTAGACTTTCACTTGACTTATGGTTTTGTATTGTTCGTTTTCAAGGTTTACTTTTAAGTTTTTTTTTTGTATTTATAATAATAATAAAAGTTTATTTCGTTATGTGTATTACAATTTTCATCCGAAACGCCACCAAAATTACGTGTCACGTTTCCGTGCCGGGGCGCACCTGACTAAAAATTCAATATTAGATGCGCCTGACACTGATTCGTGCCGCAAACCCAAAACGGCATAGATATACATATATCCATACATAAAGTAGAAAAGGTTATTTATTAGATTAAAAAACAGTGATTCTGCTGCAAAAGCTGTGCCGCTCCTCAGACGGATACAATCAGTTCTGGTAGCAGCGAATGGGTTAAACTGGATACAAAATTATGAATTTTTATGCACTCTAGTCTACGTGATAAATGTAGTAGTTGTTTATGGTAAGTTTTTAGGCGTCCCATATCATAATGCAATAGTGTCGAAAAAAAATAGTAATAATAAAATCCATTTAAATATGTATTTTACTTCGCTTTTTAAAAGTACATAGTTAGTAAAATGGCGAGCGAAACCTTACTCATTTGTATATTTTTCCATTTAAATGCACCATTCGTAAAATCTCTGGACGATCTCTGAGATACTTAAAAAATTCAAGGCAATTCATTTCGAAATTAAACAGAAACAGAAACTTCTTTCCTCTCATTTATTTTTCGGCTGGTTGTATATTTTTTAACGCACACAATTTCATCAAAAAGTTCCGAATATCTATATGAATATCAGAGTGTTCTTTTTGAAAAACAGTGAATAAGTTTCCAACATCTAACTGCAGAGGTTCTTTTTTTAGTAATACAAACGAAACGCTTGCGAATCTTCAAAGTGTGGCATCCATTTATCCAAATAGGCTATACAAGTAGTATAAAACCTGATCACAGACGCTTTAAATTGAGTTATGGCTAGGTCTTCACCTTTATTTACCAAAGCTACTAGTACAGTGTTAACTTGATTTGGCAAAAGACTTCATTTTCCGTTCTATTAATTGTTGCTTTAAATTTAATAGAACCATATATACTTCTACCATTGAAGATTTTTCAGATTCCACTTGCAGCACACATTTATGAAATGCAGAAGCTTGTGAGTGAAGAAACCATAGCCAAACTTAAAAAAAAATTTCTCTTAAGAGAGAAAGTAATTCTGTAAGAGTTTGAACGTTCTTAATATTCTTTCTTCCGAAGGTAACAACGCTAACAATCTGGTTTTACAGTATCCCAATAATGTTTGATATTCAACATTAACAAACTCACAATATTCTTTTAATTGTTCTACTCGAACAATATAAATATAGAAATAGCCATAGATTTTCACAATAATGAATTCGATGTCACTGGGCAAGCAGATTGCTGCTGTTTTGAATACAGTTATGAAGGACATGAGCAACACAGATCACCCCAAGTAAACGCCTATTAAGTAGCTGCTGAACTTTAAGGAAGATTTAATTTGGAGCATGTCTTGTTGCTACTCCAAAATTGCAATTTGTATTGTCAGCGCAGATTGCTATTACTTTTATTGTTAATTCGTATTTTTCAACCGTCTGAACATTTTTTGGGATATAATGTCTGAAGTTTCACCTAGAAGACCAGTCACGCCATTCCCTTGCTGGGTAGGCAAAACAATCTCTGCCTCTTACTTATTTTTTATTTGCAATCTTTCTCCATGTTTTCCTATCCTTGCATACCTCCCTAGCTTCCGAAAGATTCATACATTGTCTCTGACACGCCCTTTTATTTTTAAAACCCCTTATCTTCCTATCTTTTATCATACACTCTACTGCATTCAGCCAAGCTTTACGCGGCCTACCAGGCACGCCTTGCCCTTAACTTTACCCACGTATTTCTATTTTGTTAACCGTGTGTTGTACATTCTTTCGATGTGACCAAACCAACGAAGTGTATTACTTTTATACCTATCAATCATCGTCTTTTCTTCGCCACACTCATTCTTCATCTTCTCCCTTCTTGTTTTACCGTATGCGCTTCTCAGGAATTTCACGCCCACGTCTTTATTTTGGTTTCGTGCTTTTTTTGACATGCCCATGTCTCACTTCCATACTGTACTGACGGGACAAACACACGCACTACGCTCATTCTTTCGTTTTTCATTATCGTCCATATACTTCCAATCACTTTCCTTCCAGCGCAGTAGAAAAAAGTCTCGTAAATTGAAGAACATGTGATGTCTTCCTGTTGTGTCTTATCTGAAGGTTGACAATTTTTTTCCTAATTTTTAGACTTGGATTAATTCCTTCTAAGCTTGAAAATGCCAGAAACGGGACAAAAAAAAGGCTTAAAATAACTATGACATGGTGTGTTTAAAAAAGAAACGGTCCCATACAATACCGGATGAATGGTCGCCTTATACCTGTGCAATACTGATAATATAGGTACAAATGTAAACCATGCTAAGAGATACAAACATCTAATCGAAATTTACAATAAGCTCAAGTACGTGGTTAGTAAAACAATAGGTAACAATTACAAAGCGTTATTAAAATTGTTAAAAAACAATTTTATAAACAATTAAAGAATTTTGAAACAATTCTGTATCTGGACTCTAATAAACCAAACGCATCATTCT
Organism: Vesta saturnalis; assembly: GCA_036346205.1. Classification (NCBI taxonomy): domain Eukaryota; kingdom Metazoa; phylum Arthropoda; class Insecta; order Coleoptera; family Lampyridae; genus Vesta; species Vesta saturnalis. Next base: position 3,082,241 of record JARFJB010000793.1, read on the forward strand.
GGAGAATTCTGCAAATAGGGTGATTTATGACTGTTTGAAAAAATAGATAGTTAAATGTAAGGATTTTCTGAGGTATATTGCACTAAATCAGATTTAATAGATAAGAGAAATCTAATGAAATACTTAAATTTTTTGGGCGTTTAATGGTTGTGTGTCTTTATTTACGTTTTATACAAATCTATACGTTTCAATAGCACTTACAGTTATAGTCCTCATTAGTAACAAAATCTTTTAGAATTGTTTAAGACGTTCATATCTCAATAGCTTCACGTCGTAAACGAACATAATAATGAGCTTATCTTGATAATATTTCCATATTATCGAATTGCATGTCAGGATTTAAATTATTTAAAGCATGCTCAGCTACCGCAGAGTTCTCTGGTTGTCATATGTTCTTTACGTGTTGTATCAAAGATAAGTTTTGTGGTTCCAATGTATACTTTTCCACATGAACAAGATAACTTATACACTCCGGAAGATGATAATGGGTTGGAAACATGTTTAGATGGCCTTAAACTTTCGTGTAGGTTTAAAAACAGTCCTAATACAATGATTAATTACGATTTTTTCAATTCTGAAAGATTAGTTATAAAAGGAAGAAAAACAGTACCAACATTAACCATTGGATTTTCTTTGAGATTACGTCTAGTAGATAATAACATTATTTATATAATTAAGTGAATATGCATTTGTTTGTAAGGAGTTTGTTAAATATTTATATTCATATTTCCAAAATTCAGGACCACCAATTCGTTTTGCTCGATCCACTAAAGATTTAATTATACCAATTTTTTGACGCGGATGGTGGTTTAATAATTTATGAATGTATCTATCACTGTGCGTCGGCCTTCTTTAAACCTTAAAAGACAGTGAATTATTAGGTTTATATATTAGTATATCAAGAAATGGTAAATTTCCATTTGTTTCCTTTTCCATGGTAAACCGGGTGCTAGGATGTATACCATTTGTAAAAATGTAGTACTTCTGCTTAATGTCTCCAAATAACAAATGTGTCGTCTAGGTGTCTATACCAAACTAAAGGCTTTTAGGTGAATTTTGTAACGCTAATGTTTCAAATATTTCCATGTAAAAATGAGCTATAACAGGATTAAGAGGGCTACCCATCGCTACACCATCAAGCGGTACATAGAATTTATTATTCCACTGAAAATAAGTCGTAGTAAGACAGTGCTGAAAAAAAATTGTTATATCCTTTGAAAAAATATGAGCAATATATTCAATAGTTTCTTTTAGATAGACTGCTGTAAAAAGTGAAACAACATCAAAACTGACCGTTACATCAGCCTCTTTTTTCAATGAACTGGGCAGAATTTTTAAAATAGTGCGGTGTTTTACCTATATGAGATTGTAATAGAAATGTAAGACGTTTTGCAAGATTGTATGTAGAAGAACCAAGTGCACCAACAATAGGCCTTAAAGGAACATTAGGTTCATGGATTTTTGGTAGACCATATAGTTTTGGTGAAAGAACTTCAGAGTTAGTTAGTTTCCCTTTTATTTCTTCAGGAATAGATGATAATTTGATATGTTCTTTGATTTTTAAAAGAAACTCCTTTGTAGGATCTTTTGGTAATCCACGATAAGTCTGTGGTTCCATCAGTTGTTCTACTTTAATATTGTAGTCGGGGCTTGTATCTCAATAGCTCAGTTGGTTAGAGCGGTGCTCTAGCAAAGTACATGTCCCAGGTTCAAATCCTACTCGAGGTAAAAAACTTTTTATTTATGTATTTAATATTATTAATAATAATTTTTAATTACATATTTACTTTTGAACTTATTCGTTCATAACAAAACTTAATAATATAATAATTAACAAAGCTAGTTCTTTATTAGATTTGACTAGATTTTTAATTGATGTCAAGTTTCTGCTTGTGAATACTTTTGTCAATTTCAACTTTACACATACAACATAATTTGATTAAATTTTGGAAAATTTGCTCTTTGATTATGACATTTTTCACTGTTAGCTTTGGAACGTTATATTCAAGGCAGCTTAATAATATTTAATTTTATCAAAGATCTAGTTATTATTTACTAAAACTGTATTCCATAGTTGGCTTTATACGCTTATCAAACTGTTATAATAGTAGGCTTATGTTTGCGTTTTCACTTTTTCATGTTTCATAAATTTGTTGCAGCATCTTAAACAATTCTAAAAGATTTTATTACTATTGAGGACGATAACTGTAAGTGTTATCCAAATGTATAGATCTGTGTAAAACATAAATACGAGAATACACCATTAAAAACCAAAAAAACCTACGTATTTTAATTATATACCAGTTTATCTACCCTAATGCTGGACGTTCGTACTACGTGTGCTTTCCTTCTCCAAACCCACTCTCGATACAACCAAAAAGGGGTCCGATCCACACTCCGATCGGCGCATTACTTCTGTATCTCTCACCAAGTTTATAAATCGTTCATCACGCACTATCAAGTTAATCATACTTTTAGATTCACCTCTTTGTCATGTACACATATGCACATTTTTATGCTTAAACCACGCATTAGATACAAACAAGTTTTTCTCTACACAGATGTTCACCAGGCGTTCACCATTTACATTGACTCTTTGATCTCCAAACTTTCCTAGGGCGTGTTCAGAATGTTCTCTCTGTACACCCACCCATCCATCTCCCAATATCACCGTTCTTTCATTTGGCTTATATTCAACACATTCCTTACATCATTCCAGAATTTCTCACACTCTTGCTATCTTTCTTCACTCACCGGACTATGTAGCATTCTCGACTAATAGTATCGTCCTACTACCGGACAGTGCTGGGACTTATTTAGCATACTGCCTCGACAAGAAAGGAAGTAATAAGTAGAAATAGAGACAGAGGCAAGAAAGATATAAAAATAATATAAATGTGCAGATTTACTGAATATATATATATATATATATATATATATATATATATATATATATATATATATATATATATATATATATATATATTAACCTACTTAATTTCAATTATTTAGGTTAGATTTTCGATTACGAATTATAACTAGTTATTTGTTTATTTAATATTTAACATTTTGATATTTGTTTTTTATTTATACTTTAGATTACGGATTCGATCTAGTTATTTATTTTTTATCATTTAAACTAATAAAATGAATATTCCCAGGTATTATCTTAAAGAAGTCTTTCCCTTAACTAGCCAGTCCTATCCAAGCTCTATTTGTGCTGTCTTCCGGAGAATTTCCTTTATCATGGAAAGAAAGGAGGCAAGACCGATCCCTTTAACTTGCGACCAAATGCCATCATTTCCATTTTGTGTGAAGTCACAGATAAAAGCCATCAGCAACTACTTTCTTTCCTTTAATCTAACAAACTCTTTAATGACCACCAATATGCTTTTAGGCAGAGTCGTTCAATAGGTGATCTTCTATATGTGACCCAAGTTTGGAACAATTATTAGAACGATCCCGTGAAACAATTGTAGTTGCTTTAGATATTTCAAAGTTTCTTGTTTTCTTATTCATTTTGAAAAGGAACTGGGTTTAACACAAGCTTGCCACGGAGATCAGTTCCTACACTTTTTCGGCTACACATAGGATCTTATTTCTTCGACGATTAACCCTATCCATTGCTTTGCAGCCGACAGCACTCTTCATTGTAGTATATCTTAGTCTACTCATAATAGTAATCTACATTCTAACCTAAATCAAGATATTAAAGCCGAAACAGACATTCAACGTATCTTGAATCGGGAAGTAATGATCTAATTAAGTTTGAGGAATCTTTTGGGCTGGATGTCTCACCGACTAGAAGGAACTGCGTTTAAATTTCATTTATGCGCGCGCACGTGTGTGTGTGTGTGTGTGTGTGTGTGTGTGTGTGTGTGTGTGTGTGTGTGTGTGTGTGTGTGTGTGTGTGCGTGCGTAGGTGCGTGCATGAGTGCGCGCGCTCGTGGGTGCTGGCGTGCGTGCGTGCGTGTGCACGGGGGCTTGCGTGCGTGCGTGTGTAAATGTGTCTATGTATGCGTGCGTGTCTATGTGTGTGTGTGTGTGTGTGTGTGTAGTGTGCTTGTGGGGTGTGTTTGTGCTGTGCATTGTTGCGTGCGCGTGCACGCGTGCGTGCGTGCGTGCGTACGTACTGTGCGTGTGTGCGTGTGCTGTGCGTGTGCATGTGCGTGATCGTGTGCGTGTGCGTGTGCGTGTGCGTGTGCGTGTGCGTGTGCGTGTGCGTGTGCGTGTGCTGTGCGTGTGCGTGTGCGTGTGCGCGTGCGCGTGCGTCGTGCGTGTGGTGTGCGTGTGCTGTGCGTGTGCGTGCGTGCGTGCGTGCGTGCTGTGTGCGTGTGCATGTGTGTGTGCTGTGCGTGTGCGTGGTGCGTGTGCGTGCGTGTGCTGTGCGTGCTGTGTGCGTGCGTGCGCTTGTGTGCGTGCTGTGCGTGTGCTGTGCGTGCGTGCGTGCGTGCGTGCGTGTGCGTGTGCGTGTGCGTGTGCTGTGCTGTCGTGTGTGTGCGTGTGCGTGCGTGCGTGCGTTCGTGCGTGCGTGTGCTGTGCGTGTGTGTGTGTGCTTGTGTGCGTGGCGTGCGTGCGTGCGTGCGTGCGTCGTGCGTGCGTGTGGTGTGTGTGTGTGTGCCTGTGAGGATTCTTTCGGACTCGATATCTCAAAAACTAAGGAGATATTGCACTTAAATTTCATTTATGTATTTATGACCTAAATGTTTAGACCCCAGTGATTTTTGATGGGTAAGGGGTAAACGTGATTTTCTTTCCCCCGAGCGATTGTATTCAAACTCACCATAAGCATTTATCACCTAATTATCTAGATTCTATTTATGAAAAATTAAATAGGGAAATAAAAAATAACATATTCTTTGACATTAAATAACTGTAATAAAATCTTTAACAAGATTACTTTAACTCACGTAGCAAATCATATCTTTGAAGGTGCTTTGGCATGTAAACATATTCAAAGACAAGAGGTAAGAAGGTAAAGAGTAAATTACAATTACAATTCACGTTTACATATATGCTATAATTTAAATTCAATAAATGTATACGCGTTTTAGTATTCCATGTTTCAGTTTCTAAATAATTTACGCCCATTTACTTATTTAATGTAGGAAAGTTTTCGAGTTGGCTGACTGAAATTGTTTTTACTTTTATTTAGTTATTATCTGGTCAACTGTAATATATGTATATATATATATATATATATATATATATATATATATATATATATATATATATATATATATATATACATATATATATATATATATATATATATATATATATATATATATATAGTGATTTAACGTAGAAGTAGGAAGATTAAACTTTACTATTTCAGTATACATAAATAGAAAAATTGTTATTAACTTCTCAGACCTTGTGTATAATACATACAATTTTACTTTGTCTCACGCAACAAAAAATTACAATATAGTATTAACATGCAAGTAAATGTGTACCTAATTCTTGAAGTTATATCTGACGTTTAGTAACGAGGCCAAGGCTGATGCAAATAAACAGCACACGCCAAATGTTATAAATATTCCACATTTTGCTGATGCATTTATTGAATTTTGAATGAAAGATTTTAAATTTGTGTTGAGGACACTATTTTTGATCTATAATTTATTGACGATAAATATAATATACAATGTACAGGGTGGCCAACTAAGAATGCCAGGTACTGTATCGGGGAAACTATCCATCGTAGAGGCTTGCGCAAAAAAAAAGTTATAATAAAACGGCCAATACAAAACCTGGAAAATATTTTCAAGTTTCAGAAATGGCCGCTAGGGGGCGTAACTGCAATCTTGAATCTAAAAAAGTGATGTTTCTGTGAATTCTGCTATATTAACCTAATAAAAAAATAACTGATCTTTGAAGTCGAGAATAATCTGAACTTTTTTTGTTTGACACTTTTTGACGTATCTATAAAAATAAGGTGGTGGGGGTTATTCAAAGGTTTCCTTAAATCACGCCCGTATCTTCGAAACGGCTCATCCGATTTTAACAAACTTGAGCGCGTTGAAAAGAGCTTTTCTTGGGCTACAAAAGTTGAAATAATTGAGGTTTTGTTAGTTTCACATATCGTCGTTAGAGGGCTTTGTTCGACATTCCGACAGAAACGGTTAATTTTCGCAAAAAAATTAAATGCATTGGTATGACTTTTTTTCATGAACAAGTAGCTAAATGATGCCTAAACAAGCTTGCGAAAACCGCATCTCGATATCTTGTTCCTAACCAAAATATCGGCCAAAGAAAACTTTATACGAAAATCCCTTAAATTCTTATTTTTTTTAACTATATTTTTCTGGAATTGTTTCTATTATGTAAGTTGTGGCCCTAAAAAGGACCGATTTAAAGGAGGAAGGTTTTTAATGCCCCCGTAAATGCTCGAAATGGTGACCATCACTCTGTGCATTGCTGAGGCCTCTTATGGGTAGACAAAACTGCAGCTTCAATTTCGGCTCTAAATAGGTTACCTAGAAATTGCGATTTTAAATGTTAGCAAATTTATCCACCAGAATAAAATCACCCTTTTTGAAATGACTAGAAATTGCGATTTTAAATGGTTGTAAATTTATACACCAGAATAAATCTTTTCGAAATTACTACGGCAAGTAAGCAATGCTAAAAGTTATACGAATGGTCTATTTTTTGTTTGTTTAAATGCATATTCACTATGGATATATACGAAAAATACAATTAATAGAAGCAGTCAATGGAAACAGATACCTAAACAACACATACATAATGCTCAAACTGTCAATAGTTGTCAATACTTTCGCGTTACTTTTAGCAATTTTTGTGCTTTCAAAATGCGTTTTACGAATAATGAAGCTGTTAATATGCTTGCGGTTTATTTTGAATGTCTTCAGAATTCCGCAGTAGCTAAAAAGTTTACGCGGCTCGATATCCAAATCGGCGTCCTTGCGATGTAAGAGTTTTCCCCGATTAGTGGCGACCTTACGAGCCAATGGTAGTTTGCGGCCTACGTTTCAACGGAAAGGCATTGGAAGAACACAAGAAAATATTAACCGTGTACTGGGCTATATTGAAGGAAATCCTCATGTTAGCACAAGAGCATTACCCACTGAGTTTTTTTAATTACTTTAAGAATGCACCCATATCATGTCGTTTTGCATCAGGCCTTGAAAGAGGAAGATTTTGATCGAAGGTTAGACTATTGCCATTGGATGTTAGGCATGATACGCGAAAATAGAGAATTTTTATTTCAAATTCTTTGGACCGATGAAGCCACCTTCAGTAGTGACGGGAGAGTCAATCTGCAGAAAATCCCCATTGGTTGCGTGAAGTTCAGCGCCAAGGACGTTGGAGTTTAAATGTATGGTGTGGCATACTGGGAGGCAGAATTATTGGGCCATATTTTTTCGAGCAACCCTTAATGGCAATGTATTTCTTGACTTTTTGGCCAATCAATTACCGTTGTTGTTGGAAGATGTGCCTCTGGAAACAAGACAAAAATTGTTTTTGCAGTTGGATGGTTGCCCAGCACATTTTGCTATTAATGTGCGAGAGCATATTAATGCAGTATTTCAACAGCAGTGGATTGGAAGAGGAAGTCTGTTTCAATGACCTCCGCGATCGCCAGACTTAACTTGCCTCGATTTTTATTTATGGGGGCGCTTAAAGGACATCGTGTTTCGGACCTACTACTAGAGAAGATATGAAAAACCGCATTCGTAACGCAAAAGGTAACATACCGAGAGCCGAAATTGAAGCTGCAGTTTTGTCTAGTCATGAGAGGCTTCAGCAATGCATAGAGCGTGATGGTCAGCATTTCGAGCATTTACGGGGGCATTAAAAACCTTCCTTCATTAAATCGGTCCTTTTTAGGGCCACACGTTACATAATAGAAACAATTCCAGAAAAATATAGTTAAAAAAAAATTTAAGAGCTTTTCGTATAAAGTTTTCTTTGGCCGATATTTTAGGTTAGGAACAAGATATCGAGATGCGGTTTTCGCGAGCTTGTTAAGGCATCATTTAGCTACTTGTTCATGAAACAAAGTCATACCAATGCATTTAATTTTTTTGCGAAAATTAACTGTTTCTGTCGGAATGTCGAACAAAGCCCTCTAACGACGACATGTGAAACTAACAAAACCTCAATTATTTTAATGTTTGTAGCCCAAGAAAAGCTCTTTCAACGCGCCCAAGTTTGTTAAAATCGGATTAGCCGTTTCGAAGATATGGGGGGTGATTTAAGGAAACCTTTGAATAACCCCCCACCACTTTATTTTTATAGATACGTCAAAAAGTGCCAAACAAAAAAAGTTCAGATTATCCTCGACTTCAAAGATCAGTTATTTTTTTTATTAAAATATTTTCCAGGTTTTTGTATTGGCCGTTTTAGTAATATCTTTTTTTTGCGCAAGCCTCTACGATGGATAGTTTTCCAGATATAGTACCTCGCATTCTTAGTTGGCCACCCTGTACATAACGAATTTTTAATAATCCTAAAAGGAGACGAAACGTTCTTATCTGTTAGTTAACCAATTTACTTTTTCCAAATCAACTGCAAAGGACTAGGATAATATCAGTAAATAGTTGCTACCCCTAACATTTTTTGACTTAATTGACTTACACTTTTGACTTACACCAGAGGGGTTGTGGATGCTGCCTTTATTAGGAGAGAAGTGCCGAAAGTGGCGCATCTAAGGCAAAAAATTCATAACTAACTAAAAAAACGTATTGTCATAGGAAACACTTCAATCCATTTACTAAGCATTAAATAAACCTAGAAGATAATCTCAGTCTTCTTAAAATTTGGTACGAGTGATAATATTTTTTTTCCATTTTAGTCTTCTTAGCAACCATGGTTGGAAAGATGACGCATGCCGTTAGGATAGGATGACGTAGTAAGTAGTAACAACATATTTCAGTACGTATATAGTGGATATTTATTATAGATAAAAGTAACATTGGCGGAGTTTATTCCTAGACACAATAATCACATTTGTAATCAGCAGCACTATTAACTCCGCTGCAATCTTTGTGCGCCCAATTGCTACAAAGAGCGCATCTGAACCGCAGTTGCTTTGATTTTCCAAATTCACTACATATAACGCACCGATTATTATTAGAAAATCCAAGAAGATCGTCTAGCTTATCATCATCTCAATTTTTGCTTTCATCAATATCGTCTTGTCGCTGTCACATAATACCTTCCTCTTGACTTTCTATACATTTACTTTGCTAGGTTTTTGTTTGGTGTTTCTCTTCTTTCGGCCGTTTCTTCTGTTCTTTATGGGTGTTGTACTCATTATTTCCGAATGCTGTATTCTATTCGTTTTTATAACTTGTTTTCTTGAAGCTGTGGGTACCGGAGAGAGGGTTGAAAAACCGATATGTGTAATCGTTAATTCGTTGGGAAGGGCAGTTACCACGTTTGTTGTATCCTGCTTCTGAAGTTCGGAAGCTGAAGATGGGAGTGTTGTGTTAGACATTTCTCGAGCCACTTTTACTGATGTTGGGTCATTAGCAGTTTCTGACGAGCCGCTTTCCAACATTTTCTCTTCTAGCGCCTCCATCATCGTCAAATTTCCTTCAGGTTCAGCTTCATCCTCAGTGAATTTCAGAGGGTTGAGGGGGGGATATGCCAATCGCCCTGTATCCAGCAACTCATTTTTTAATATTTTCCATTTGTGTATATGTTGAGTTAAAAATTTCACCCAGATCGTAGTGTGTTAATTTCTAATGTTCTTCCGATTTAGTAAAAAGCTGAGCATCTCTTAATCATGTGCTTAAGAACGTGACGTTTAACGGCTGCATTTATGTGACTTGTAAGTCGGAAGACTAACCGTTATAATAAAGTATTTCTTTTTCTTCTTCTTCTTCTTCTTCTTCTCTATATATCGAGAGAAATATAGCTATCATGATTATCCGGGGAGCAGATAATACTACCTGCTGTTCCCAGAACTTTGTCTTGGAAATGTAACCATTTAAGAAATATTTCATCATTGCTCCACCCATTGTTGGTACATTGCATTAGTTGGTCTATTTTCTCTAATATAGTAATCATTCTCATCCTCGGGTAAACAAATAATGGTGGAAGAAAAATTAGGGGTAATCAAGAATAATAAACAAAATGCACCCACGTACCACACAAAACTAAAAAACACCGAACGTGTTTCAATTAAACTCTGCTATCATCATCAGCGGTCGACTAATCCTAGATGATGATGGATTAGCTATTGAAACACATTGGGTGTTTTTAATTATCCGTGGGTGTATTTTGTTTGTTTCAAGTCCTGTCACATATCCACCGTTCCAGATTTTTCGAACAACCTAGTCGAATGCTAGGAAAGGCTATGTTAAGGTGGTTAGTTAGTTAATCTCCATTCAGCCATAATTATTAGACGGTAAGGAGGTATGATGAAACAGATAAATTAAAACAATGTTACTATGAAAATGTCACATTAATGTCAAAATTATATTTAGACTTTTTAAATGGAGTGGTACATTTTTATACCAGTCAGCATCCCTGGAATGGAATAAAGTACAGTCCACAGTGGTACGAATACGTACCATATTTTAGATATAAGGTTTTTGTGTTAAGAATAGTCAGTCATAAAACATTTTAGCATTTATGAATATTAATCTAGAGTAGATTATCAAAAATTTTACCAAAGGTATTAACCAAAAGAAGAACTAAAAACTAAAATCAACTAAATGATATCTAATATTCGTTTAGTATAAAACTGGTCATAGTCTTATGCTTTATGAAATGGTACTAACCATTCTAGGCACAGAGCAATGTTACTTTCTGCACAAAATATATTCCATCTCTGTTGCTTTTTCAAAGTACTACAATGAGCACATCTACGACGAGTCCTTTTAACAGATAAATGTTTTGCCACATTACTTCTAGAATTATGTACTGTAGATCTTCCATCTGGATGATTTCTTTAACGTACGATCCCATATTGAACAGCTGGTTCCGGCTTTCATATTCCCGAATAAGAGTCTATTAGCTCTGATGCCAGAATGGACCTAAACTTCAAGTGGCTCAATTGCTTTTTGCAGTTGGAACTTTGCGATTTGGTAGTTTTGCGTAAGGAGTAACTGTGCACTTTACAAGTATCAAGGCAAAAATAGCGCCTACGCCTAGAAGGCAGTGTCATCCGCAAACTGCGCAACAGCTACTCCGGGTTGTGTTACGGTTGTGTTGCGGCACGGCTGCTGTGGGTTGAAATGGATCGGAGAAGTTGACTCGAACTGTCCTATTAGTCAGGTATGAGTATACCAGTTTGGAGAAGTTTGGAGATGTTAAGGTTACGGATCTTGTAAAGGAGACCGACATGCCAGATCCTGTCGAATGCTTGCTTAATGTTCAGAAACACAGCCAGGTCTCTGTAGACAGCTTCAACAAGGGATCGTGACACGTTCGGTTGGTACGGAAGCCGAATTGACTGTTAGGAAAGAGTTCGTTGAATTCAAGGTGGGCTGTATGTCGCCTGCCTAGAATTTGCTCAAAGAATTTTCAATTTTCAGAAGCAGCTTACGGGGAAAATGGGTTTATAGGAGGAGGGTATGGTAAGGTTGGAGTGCGGTATTTGGTAACATGATGGTGGAAGCCGACTTCCAGTGAGTGGGTAGTATCGAGTATTTTACGGTTAAGGCCGTCTTGACCTGGGGATGAATTGCGTCCTATTTTGAAGTATGCTTTGACCTGGTCGGGTGTGATGGGGGCATAGAAGGAACTCTCGTAGTCCAAATGGATTTCGGGAAGGTTAAGATTACGGAATTCTTCAAGGCGACTCCCTATCCTTAGATCACAAGAACTGACGATGGATTCGTCTTTTCGCTGTGATGCAGTTCACAATTTGCCGTGGAGGTGGTTTGCAATAAATGTCGATGTTTTTCAATGGGACTGAGGTTTCGACCGATTCCGTAATTACTGAAGTCAAGTCTCTGATGGCTCTCTCGGGATCTTGGATGTTTAGAAGATTAAGTGTGGAAAGGTTGTTGGAGATGTGTTCGGAGAACACATTCCAGCGTTTGAAAAATATTTGAATAGTTTATATTGAGGAGGTATTGGAGGGACACGATTGATCCTAACAGGTTGGTCGGGAAGCATACCGAATCGAATGTGTGTGAGGCTGTGAAGAAAATGTTTAATGGTGAGTCGGACTCTTCGGAAAACAGAATGGGGTCTAGGATTGCCATCTTCGACCGGGAACTGGGAGGTTCCGCCGCTCCTGCACTGGAATGAGTAGGTTGGGTGTGCTGCCCCGTAGTTGTTGCACTTTGAGTACGCGGCCGATTTACAGGAGGGAATCTGTGACTTTTGCTACAGTTGAGGCAACGGGCGGAGCAGGTGGACACTCATCAACGATATGACCCACCTGCATGCACGTAGAGCAATACTTGGGGAGGAGTAGTGGGGCCCGAGCATGGTGACTGCCTTTGCGTGGAGGAAATCTAGGGTGATTTGGGATGTTGTATTGAAGCGGATTAAGGAAATTGGAGCGTTGGTAGCCTTTGAGGTGTTACGGATGGCCTTGTGTACATCTGGCAAAGCTATCGCATCAAGAACCTCTGGGGCCTGTCTAAGTTGCGTGCACTCCGGCAAGGGACAGGAGATTTCGAGGAGGTAGGTTTAGTTATGGTTGAACATCAAGTTCAACCACGAGAAGTTGAAAGATTTTACGGATTTGAATAAGGATTTCTGGGTGTTTATGGCTTTCGGGATATTGTGGGTGCAATATCTCGAGTATTGGGAAGGGGTAGGATTCAGATTAGGTTGTGCATGGGAAGCGGGTATAGGTAGTAGGGCAGGTACAAGTGACTAGGCCAGTGTAGGTAAAGGGGCGGGTTTGCGTGTTTCTGTCTTATGTGCTTGGGTTTCGTAGAGATGCTCGATCGTGTAGTATTTATGTGTGTACAGGTGGTTGATATGGAGGAGTGTGATCGTGTGCATGTGGAAGGTGATGGTGAGGGTGTGTGCGTTCACCATCACGATTGTTGTTAGTTCGTGGTTAGAAACGGAAAAGTGAAAACATCTGTTGCGGAAGGATAGGTCTCCGACGACGTGCAGCCTCACACCCTGAGGAAAACAGGTTTGGTAGTCAGAGACCCAATAGAAAGGGAGGAAAGCTAATGTTAAACAAAAAAATTAAATTAATAGAGTTTTTATTAACTGCTAAACTGCTTCTATCTAGGTGTTGGCGGTGTTCTGTATGTTTTTGTATTCCTTGTGAGTCTTCTGATTCTCGTCGTTGGCGGTTGTTCTGTGTGGCTGTGTCCTGTATTCTTCTTCGCTTCTAGGCAACTGCGACTGGCTGTAGTTCTTCTTTCCCTGGATGGAACCCGATTCTTCGTATTGTTTGTACGCAAACAGTGACAGACCTAACTTAGAAGCGGCGAACTGCGATGCCTGGTCATCAGTTGTTGATTAGCGTGAGAATGCTGTTTATTTTTTGTAATTTTGTAATTGTATTTTTAAATAATTATTGAATAATTATTGTTCCTTTAATTTTTTTTATATTTTTTTTAAATTGCTCAGAGAGCACGATCTCTCAAATTGGATACGATCTGCAGATAGTGCTACGGGAACCGGAGAAAGGAAATGGCCACGTGTTTCATTTCCAGCCACAATCATGGATTCCCAACATACATACATTAAGTATGATAGGATAGGATCGGAAGAAACGGAGTTAGGGTTCTAGTATACTACTCCAGCATTCGCCTAAATAGCCGCCCATGGTGTGCGTATACCATGCCACTATATGTGTATGAGGTAAACTTTCTGAAACAAATTCATACAGCTTAGAATGCTAAGCAGGCCGTGTTACCACAACTACACTAGCTCGGTTACGACCACCGTGTAACACCCATTCAACCTCTCATGAAGGAAATAAGGTCCAATTAAACAATCAGCGCGTATTCCAGCTCACACGGAAAACTGCTTCTGTTGGCGTAACTCCAATATTGCATGTGGGATGCTTCAGCCCAAAAATGATTGTTGTGAAAGGTTTGAATGGCGATTCTGGAAAAATTGGCTTTATCGGTGAATAAAATTTCAGTATCAAATAATTAATTTTCTTACACTTTTTGAAGAAACCATTCGCAAAAGTTCGTCCCTAATGGAATGTCGCGTCTGAACCCGTTGGATATGGTAGGGATATCATAAAAAGTCATGGAGAATTTTCCAGACAAGAATGTGCGAGATATTCAAATTGTTCCCAATTTTTCGTGTATTTAATCCAGAATCTTCCTCAACTGAATTCAAAATCGCTAACTCAATTTCTGGTGTCCTTACAGTACGTTATACTCCTTTTAGATGATTATCTGGTTCAAAACTTTCCTTTTCGCAAAGCGCTCTTCATACAACCGTCTGGCTTCAGGGCCCGCTCCAAGACCGGACAACCCGGACATTTGTCCGGGACGGTAAATCTTAGGGGCGACATTTTTACTCTCAGAATCTGAGAAAATATTAAAATTAAAATATTAATAATAATAGCATGCCGCCTTTCAATTGTAAAAACATGGCTTATCACTGTTTTTACAAGAAAATTAAAATACTTGTTTTTCATCTATATATGTAGTTGTAAAGAAAATAGGTATAATTACGAAAAAATAATTAATTATTCAATAATAATTATTAAATAAGGAACACAGGTGTTATTTGTATACACTACCTAATATAACCGTGCATCGCATATATACCATATAAATCAGCAAGCAGGGTGCCGCATGAACTTGTCTGAATTAGGAATAGACATGAAATAACTTGTTTATTGTCTTCAATTATAAAAGGGCTGTCTTATTACAGCATAGCATTATTTTTGCTCATTCGCCGGTGGTGATAACAAGTGCAACTCTCAATTGTATATACTGTTCTGGTTCAATAGTCAGTGTGATTTGTAATTTTTTAAGGTAAGTTAAACGTTAACTTAGCGAATCTACGAAATTAGGGTATTTTGATCAGTAAAAGGCAAAAATTATTAAAAAATAAATATAGTTTAAAAAAATTAAAAAACAGGCTTTAATGATCAATCTAACTAAAAAACGAAAAACAATTCTTAATATAGGCAGAAAATATAAATAAACGGAAAAGATTAGTATTATTGTAAAAAAAGCGTGGGGTGCACGATGGATGAAAAATATGGCACAAAGCACCCCACTCTTTTTTCACAATAATACTAATCTTTTTCGTTTATTTATATTTTCTGCCTATTTTAAGAATTATTTTTCGTTTTTTAGTTCGATTGATCATTAAAGCGTGTTTTTTAGTTTTTTAAACTATATTCATTTTTCGTTTTTTAGTTGGATTGATCATTAAAGCGTGTTTTTTAGTTTTTTTAAACTATATTTATTCACATTGAGCTGTAAAATGGGTAGGATCGAAACAGTTATTACATAGCTTCAAATAATTGACTTGTTCTACTTGAAATATCTAATGCCTAGAATTCGTCACAATCAAAAATGAGATGGTTTTCCTTGCAAAAATAACATGACAGTTTATTTGGAGCTAAAATTGGAAAGGACTTACTCGGTCTGGATCCCAAATGCGCCGTATCTTGTATCGTATGTATCGCCGACCGCGCGCATGCTTGTTCAAAGAAGTCGGTTACAAACAGACAGACAAGCAAACAAACATATAGGTGAAGCTAATATAAGCGTGTTAAAAACAAACTTTCATTTAAATTTCATAATCTTTTTCAAGGTAGGTATTTGAAAAAGATGAAAATTAAATTTTGAAAACGATTTTTGAACAAAATAGATAAATTAATTAAAAAGTTAAAAGACTTGTTTTGATAATTTTAAAAGGACTGAAATTTGTTTGTTTGTTTTTTTTTTGTATGATTGTGGACCTGAACAGGCTAAATAAGGCCTACCGTGCTAAAGCACTCAGGAACACTTTGGAGGATAGATAGAGGGATAATGAATTGCCAATAGATGCCTATGAACAGCTACCTCAAATTTTCTCATATCATAAGTGAGAGGAAAACAGGAACTAGGGAGATCATTCCAGAGTTTAGAAGCCGTGTAGAAAAATGTGGATTGCGCCCGTTTGGTACGACAAGTGGAGATTTGTACTGCATACTGATGATGTGATTGAGCGAACCGAGTGCTTCTCGCAAAGATAGCCGGAGATGGTATCAAAGAATGTAATTCACCAGCACAATAGCCGTTGTAATAACGATAATACAAAGAAAGAACTGAAACCATCCTTCTATGCTCAAGGGACTGTATGTGAGAAGTTAAAGACGGGCCATTTATAAGCCTAATCGCTCTCTTTTGAATACGATCAACGATATCGAGAGCGTATTGGGGAGCACTAACCCAAAGGTGAGAATTATATTCCAGATGAGGCCGAATTTGGGCCTTATACAGCAAAAGGAGTTGTCGAGAGGTAAAGTACTGCTTAGATCTGTACAAAAAGCCTATTTTATGAGCAGCTGTTTTGGTAGCTGACAGAAGATGGTCAACCCATGAGAGATTTGAAGATACAGTCATACCCAACAGAGTAATAGAGTCTGAAAACTTAAGAACTGAGCCATTCATACTTACAACAGGAAATGATCGATCTTTTTTGGCGGACATAAGGCAACACTGAGTTTTGTTAACATTAAATTTAACTAGATTATTGCTTCCCCATTCGAGAATACGTTGAATGTCTTTGTTGATTGAATTTGCCATTTCAGCTTTAATTTCTTGATTTGACATAGAAGGTGGATTATCACTATGAGTAGACTGAGATGAACTACAGTGAAGAGTGCTATCGTCAGCAAAGCAATGGATGGGGTTAGTTGTTGAAGAAATAAGGTCGTTTATGTACAGCAGAAAAGTGTAGGCGCTATAACGGATCCCTGTGGTACGCCCGCGTTAATGCTAACTTCTTTTGAAAAAGCCATCAACTACGACACGTATTCGTCTTTCATCAAGGAAACTAGAAACCCAGTTGATGAGCGCATCATTTAACCCAAACGAGGTGAGTTTGGCAAGTAAACACTTATGCCAAACTTGGTCAAATGCCTTTGAGATATCTAAAGCGACTACAATTGTTTCACCGGACTGCTCTACTGTATTGTTCCAAACTTGGGTCACATATGAAAGAAGATCGCCTGTTGAATGACTTTGCCTAAACCCATATTGATGGTCACTAAGGAGTTTGTTAGTTTCAAGAAACGTGAGCAGTTGCTGATTGATGGCTTTTTCCATGATTTTAGACAAAATGGAAGTGATGGCAATTGGTCTGTAATTTGAGGGATCGGACTTATCACCTTTTTTGGGAATAGGTTGAACATTTGCTAACTTCCATGATGAAGGGAATTCCCCAGAAGATATAGAGGTCGTATAGAGCTTAGATAGGACTGGTACTAGTTCGGGGGAACATTTCTTTAAGACAATAGCTGGGATACCGTCTGGGCCAGTCGCCTTATTGAGATCAAGCCTACTGATGATCGATTCCAAGAGCTTGTACCGAAAATGAATTGGTTTCATAACGTATGAAGAAGAGTTGACTAGGGGCACATCTTTTCCAGAATCATTGAGACACGAGTTTGATGCAAACAAATCCACAAAAACGTTGGCTTTGTCTACAGAATCAGCAACTACCGGTCCGTCAATAGATGTCGGGGGGGAATGAAGATGTTCCAAAGTTTTTACTAATGGCTTTTGCTAAAGACCAAAATTTACGACTGCCTAAAGGAGATGTAGCTAGTTCATTGCATTTTCGTTGTTCGAACAACTTTTTAGTTTTAGTGATGACACTTTTGCAGATATTTCTAGCACCAACGTATTCTACATGACTGTCAACCGATTTATTAGATTTCCATTTAATGTAACATTTATTTTTTAAAGATATTGCATCAGAACAAGCCTTATTGAACCAGGGTTGGGAACGTGAATGACCTACACGGTACTGTTTTTTCGGAATGTATAACTCCATTCCCATGAGGATGACTTCAGATACTGAAAGAGCGATGTCCGAAGAAGAGGACGACTTAAAACAATATTCACGCCATGGAAAGGTTGCAAAGAAATCCCGTAAATCACTCCATCGAGCTGACTTAAAACACCACAAGGTTCTATCGGTTTTGCGAACAACAGTGGAATTAGATACAGTAGATATGATTTTTATTAGACAATGGTCGGAAAGACCTAAAGGCGAAAGAACGGAAGTTTTATAAACAAGAGGGTTTGATGTAAGAAAGAGATCTAGAAGATGTGGAGTATGGTTAGGGTTATCAGGGATTCTTGTGGGTTCAGAAATCATTTGTGTGAGATCACATGAAATAGCAAATGTTTCTGCACTATGACCAGCGGGATTTGTAGTAGATGAAAATTGAAGCCAATTAGAGTTATGAACATTGAAATCGCCTACAAATGAGATATCGCAAGATGGAAACTGAGACAGGAGATAGTCAACTTTCGTACTAAGGTAATCGAAGAAGTCTTGAAAGTTGCTGTCATTAGGAGACCTATAAATGCAACAGTAGAATTTCACAAAATTAGGAGCAGAATGTTTAAACCAAATCACGTCAAAATTTTTATTTTCTAAGGAAGAAACCCTCTTGCAAACAATTCTGTCCTTGATGTAGGCACATACGCCTCCTTTATATCGAAAGTTAGAGTGAAGATGGTATTGAGGAAATTGCAAGTCGGGTGACTCGGAGCTTTCCGAGGAGACTTGTGTTTCAGATAGAAACAATATATCAGGTTGTAATTGTTCAAGATGTTGGTGAATAGCATTAAGATTAGACCTGATACCGCGGATGTTGCAGTAGTGAATCAGAAAGTTGATACTTTCGATGACCGAGGTCGCTTGGGCCCTGCCCTCCCGGACATCCGAATGGGGCAGGATTTTACGTCCGGAATTTATAACCCTAGAAACCACAGCCATCTTATTTTTTAATTTGGGACTTTTAAACCGATAGGAAGACAGTGAGGGCGAGAAGCAAGAATAAGGATGAGAATAGAATGAGGATGATGGAAAAGGTAGCCGGCAGCCCTTACCGAGCTCAGAAAATCGGAGACCCAATATTAAGGAGCCCATGGTAAGGGTGGTGATACCTCCCCGGCTGGCATGGAGTATACATGCCTACCACCTAACATGTTTCGTTAAGAAATCGTCTTTGAAATTTAATTTTTATCTGCGAAGGAGCTTTTTCAAATACCTTAAAAAAGGTTATGAAATATACGGAATACACTAAAGCTTGATTTTTTTTAATAATTCCTACCTTTTACTGACCAATAAACCCTGATTCTTTTTTTATTATCAACTACTGGATGCGATCCCTTTTAAGTAAAGCTACGAATATTGTTACCTAGTTTTATAAATAAAATTTTCTTAAAAATAGCAAAAGTTTGTTAGGTATTTTATAAAATTAAAATAAAATATTTATTTAAACATTGAGCATTCTAGAATAAATCTATGCATGATCTGACTAAATTGGACAAGAAAAATTGCCCTATTTTATACCATTTTAGATTTTGAAGCAAAATTGTGTAAAATGCAAGTGCTTATACTTTTTCAAATTTGAAAGGTATCAAGTGTGGTAGGTTCGTTACTATTTTACTACTATTACATAATTTATAAATATAAAAAACATATAAAACTGCTTAATCGTTCCCCTAGATCTTAAATGAGCATAAAAAAGTGCAGTACTTGTCTAATTTAACTAAGTCTATTGTAAGACGATTTCCTTATAATTTGCTTTGTTTTATTTCAGATATTTTGTGTATCTTCCAAAATGTCCGAGGGACGCAAAAAACTATCTGATTGCGAATATAAAAAACGAAGGGTGGAAAAGGAAATGCAAAGGCAAAGACAAGCTGGCACTTTACTAAATTATTTACAGAGTACGCCGGACAGTACCAAAACAAATGACGACTCAAAATGTTCTACATCAAAGACAGCAATGAAAGACACTGACAACAGTGACAACAGAGACTCACCTGAGAAAAATGAGGATCAGCAAATGAACGATATACCTGAACTAATACTTGCAACTGACAGTGGCAGCCCTCCGTCGCCAAATGAGAGCACTATTGATACCAACGTGGCACCTACAGAAATCGCTCAACAACTTTTAAGTACAGATCCAGCACTCTGGCCAATGATACTACCAGACGCCGAAGGAATCTTTTTGGTAAGGCAAGGTCCACCTAAACCATTGTACAATTATAGATTTCCATACGATGAGACTGGTAGAAAATTTAGCCCTAATTATTATAAAAGAATTTTAGGTAATGGAGAGCAAATTTTAAGAGACTGGCTAGTGTACTCTGTCTCAAAAAATTGCGCATATTGCTTTTGCTGCAAAATTTTTGGCTGTGTACTTAGTTCCCTTTCAAAGGAGGGGCTTAAAAGTTGGAAGCATCTGAATCAAACTCTAAAAGACCACGAAATTTCTAAAAATCATATTCAGTCCCAAAAATCTTTTCTAGAACTGAACCTAAGATTAAAGTGTTGTAAAACTATAGATGCGGATTCCCAAAGACTTGTTAACGCTAGTAGAAGACGGGCACTTTCCCCTCCCCTCTTTTACGGTGCAAGCCCCCCCCCCCCCCGCCACCCTATTTATACTCCCACGTGGGGGCCGGATTTTCCACCCTTATTTTTACTCGCTTACGTGTAGGACGTATTTTTTCACCCCTATTTTTACACACCCACGTGTGAGACCGTATTTTCAACCCTAATTATTTACATATACCTGCGTGTGAGTCCGTATTTTTCAGCCCTCTGCATTCCTATTTTTACATATACCTACGTGTGAGTCCGTATTTTTCAACCCACTGCATACCTAATTATTTTTACTCGCTTACGCATAGGAGGTGTATTTTCACCCCCTATTTTATGACGCATGTAGGTCATATTTTATATTTTTTCTGATATTAAAAGAAACTAATCAAAGTAAAGATAACGTATACATTTGATTTTAAAATACACTATTAAATTCTATCTATAATGACAATAAACAGTTAATGGTATTGCATAATCAGTTAATTACCCTGTTATACAATGTGAATGTACGGTTTAGCGACTATTTAAAATGTGTTTATTAATATTTATTAGGATTCCGTTTTTGTCAAAAAGAGATTGCATAATTGTTGTTATTAAATTATTAGGTTCCTTTTAATCCCCATCTATAGATTGTGGTCCTCTTGTGGTGAAAATTCATTTGAATATATTTTAAAATGAAATTGATTTAAAAATAAAACGTGTAATTAACTAATTGATTAACTTGCTTACAGCAATAGTAATTATCGAAAATTAAGGAATGTCGCTTTTATTTATTTACCTTTTTTAATACGTATCATTTACATGCAATATATTTTGGTTTTAAATATGAGTCACAATGTGTCGCAATCCTTTTTGCCTTAATTATGGGTCATAATTAAATCTAGTTGTCGCTCAAGGTAATCACTACCAAATTAATTAATATCAATAATGTATAACAAAGTATTTTTTATAATGCCATTTTTCGCATAATTTAATGTCCATGTATGGGTCGTATTTTAGCCTTGGGAGATCGGATTTGGTCTGGGTCAGACTAGGGGTTGGTCCAGTATCGGAGATTGTATTCTAAATTGTCTCCTGTGAAAGTTAGCTTTACAAAACCCCAAACACAACCACGAGCACGAGCACAAGCACAGGAACAATTACAAGCCGAAGAACCAGCACATGCACAAACACAAGCACAGGAACAAGCTCAAACACAAGAATCAACACAAGCACAATCACAAGTACAAGCACAAGCGCAAGCACAGGTACATACAAACACAAACACACAAACACGAAAAACGAAAAATCGCAAACACGAAAAACGAAAACGAAAATTCGCAAATACGAAAAATCGTAAACACGAAAAACGAAAACGAAAATTCGCAAACACGAAAAACGAAAAATCGCAAACACGAAAAACGAAAACGAAAAATTCGCAAACACGAGAAATGAAAAACGAAAATTTCGCAAACACGAAAAATGAAAACGAAAAACTCGCAAACACGAAAAACGAAAAATCGCAAACACGAAAAACGAAAACGAAAAAATCGCAAACACGAAAATCGCAAACACGAAAAATGAAAACGAAAATTCGCAAACACGAAAAACGAATAATCGCAAACACGAAAAACGAAAACGAAAAATTCGCAAACACGAAAATCGCACACGAAAAATGAAAAACGAAAATTTCGCAAACACGAAAAACGAAAAATCGCAAACACGAAAAACGAAAACGAAAAAATCGCAAACACGAAAAACGAATAATCGCAAACACGAAAAACGAAAACGAAAAATTCGCAAACACGAAAAACGAAAACGAAAATTCGCAAACACGAAAAATGAAAAACGAAAATTTCGCAAACACGAAAAATGAAAACGAAAATTCGCAAACACGAAAACGAAAAATCGCAAACACGAAAGTCGAAAACGAAAATTCGCAAACACGAAAAATCGTAAACACGAAAAACGAAAACGAAAATTCGCAAACACGAAAAATGAAAACGAAAATTCGCAAACACGAGAAATCGTAAACATACAAATTCACAAACACGAAAATTCTCAAACACGAGAAATAACAACCACATAAACTCGCAAAGCATAAACACAAGCACAATCACAAGCACAAGCACAAATACAAGCACAAGAACAATCACAAACACAAGCACAGGAACAAACACAAGCACAAGAATCAGCACGAGTACAAGCACAACCACAGGAACCAGCACAAACACAAGAATCAACACAAGCACAATCAATACAAGCACAAGCGCAAGCAAAGACATGCAAATTGCAAAATGAAAACGAAAATCGCGTGTTTACGATTTTTCGTGTTTGCGAATTTTCGTTTTCGACTTTCGTGTTTGCGATTTTTCGTTTTTCGTGTTTTCGAATTTTTCGTTTTCATTTTTCGTGTTTGCGAAATTTTCGTTTTTCATTTTTCGTGTTTGCGAATTTTCGTTTTCGTTTTTCGTGTTTGCGAAATTTTCGTTTTTCATTTTTCGTGTGCGATTTTCGTGTTTGCGAATTTTTCGTTTTCATTTTCGTGTTTGCGATTATTCGTTTTTCGTGTTTGCGAATTTTCGTTTTCATTTTTCGTGTTTGCGATTTTCGTGTTTGCGATTTTTTCGTTTTCGTTTTTCGTGTTTGCGATTTTTCGTTTTTCGTGTTTGCGAGTTTTTCGTGTTTGCGAAATTTTCGTTTTTCATTTCTCGTGTTTGCGAATTTCGTGTTTGCGAATTTTTCGTTTTCGTTTTTCGTGTTTGCGATTTTTCGTTTTTCGTGTTTGCGAATTTTCGTTTTCGTTTTTCGTGTTTAAGATTTTTCGTATTTGGGAATTTTCCTTTTCGTTTTTCGTGTTTGCGATTTTCCGTTTTTCGTGTTTGTGTGTTTGTGTGTTTGTATGTACCTGTGCTTGCGCTTGTGCTTGTACTTGTGATTATGCTTGTGTTGATTCTTGTGTTTGTGCTTGTTCCTGTGCTTGTGTTTGTGCATGTGCTGGTTCTTGGGGTTGTAATTGTTCCTGTGCTTGTGTTTATGCTTGTGCTCGTGCTTGTGGTTGTGTTTGTGTTTTTGTAAAGCTAACTTTCACATGAGACAATTTAGAATACAATCTCCGATACTGGATCAACCCCTAGTCTGACCCAGACCAAATCCGATCTCCCAAGGCTAAAATACGACCCATACATGGACATTAAACTATGCGAAAAATGGCATTATAAAAAATACTTTGTTATACATTATTGATATTAATTAATTTGGTAGTGATTACCTTGAGCGACAACTAGATTTAATTATGACCCATAATTAAGGCAAAAAGGATTGCGACACATTGTGACTCATATTTAAAACCAAAATATATTGCATGTAAATGATACGTATTAAAAAAGGTAAATAAATAAAAGCGACATTTCTTAATTTTCGATAATTACTATTGCTGTAAGCAAGTTAATCAATTAGTTAATTACACGTTTTATTTTTAAATCAATTTCATTTTAAAATATATTCAAATGAATTTTCACCACAAGAGGACCACAATCTATAGATGGGGATTAAAAGGAACCTAATAATTTAATAACAACAATTATGCAATCTCTTTTTGACAAAAACGGAATCCTAATAAATATTAATAAACACATTTTAAATAGTCGCTAAACCGTACATTCACATTGTATAACAGGGTAATTAACTGATTATGCAATACCATTAACTGTTTATTGTCATTATAGAATTTAATAGTGTATTTTAAAATCAAATGTATACGTTATCTTTACCTTGATTAGTTTCTTTTAATATCAGAAAAAATATAAAATATGTCCTACATGCGTCATAAAATAGGGGGTGAAAATACACCTCCTGTGCGTAAGCGAGTAAAAATAATTAGGTATGCAGTGGGTTGAAAAATACGGACTCACACGTAGGTATATGTAAAAATAGGAATGCAGAGGGCTGAAAAATACGGACTCACACGCAGGTATATGTAAATAATTAGGGTTGAAAATACGGTCTCACACGTGGTGTGTAAAATAGGGTGAAAAATACGCCCTACACGTAAGCGAGTAAAAATAAGGGTGGAAAATCCGGCCCCCACGTGGGAGTATAAATAGGGTGGCGGGGGGGGGGGGCTTGCACCGTAAAAAGAGGGGAGGGGCAAGTGCCCGTCTTCCACTAACGCTGAAATAAACCATTGGCAAGAAGTGCTTTTAAGAATCGTAGCAATCACTAAAATGCTTGATAAAAGTTGTCTGGCTTTCCAAGGTACAAGCGACAAGCTGTTTAAGCATAATAACGGTAACTTCTTAAAAATAGTTGAGCTGCTATCTGAATTTGATCCCGTGATGGAAAAATACCTTACGTAGGGTGCTTAAAAAAGAAGAAACGAAAGCTCACTATCTTGGGAAAAATATTCAAAACGAGACAATAGACTTGTTGCATCAAAGTGTGAAATCTTATATTATTAATGAAATAAAAAAAGCCAAATATTATTCAATAATTTTAGATTGCACTCCTGATATTTCTAAGGTGGAGCAAATGACTCTTGTAATCAGGTGTGTTTCAATCAATAAAATTGATTCCAATCAGGATGAGGTTGAAATTAAAATTAAGGAAAGCTTTTTAGGTTTTCTTCCAGTTGAAAGGTCTACAGGGAAGCAAATGTTTGAAATTATAATTGCAGAACTTAATAATTTGGGTTTAAATTTACAGGATATAAGAGGACAGGGATATGACAACGGGTCTAATATGCGGGGCGATAAATGAGGAGTGCAATCTAGGATTAAGAACCTAAATCCGCGAGCTTTCTACGTTCCATGTAGTAGTCACTCTCTCAATCTAGTAGTTAACGATATGGTAAAAGCATCTTTGGAAGGCGCTAATTTCTTTAATATGGTTCAAAAAAGATATGTATTTTTTTCAGCATCTAATTTTCGCTGGACAATTCTTCTAAAACATGTCCAGGGTTTGACTTTAAAACCATTAACTAATACTAGATGGGAGAGTAGGATAGAGGCTTTAAAGACTTTAAGATTTTATATCGGAGGCGTATACGACGCCTTGCTAAGCATTTATGAGAATGAATAAATTGATAATTTAATAAGGGACGCAGGCCTCGGGTTTATTAAGTTGTATTAAACAATTTACATTTTTGTGTTCAATAGTTCTTTGGTATAAAATTTTAAACTGTATTAATCCAATAAGCAAACTGTTGCAGACAAAAGATTATGATCTAGCATCTGCACTTGATCTTTTGCAAAATTGCAAAAAGTTTTTTCAGGATCTTCGATCGGATAAATTTTTTAATGAAACTATTGTTGATGCGAGAGAACTGGCTGACGAAATTGACGTTGAAGCCAATTTTGAATCAACAATACCAGGACACCGCGTAAGAAGAAAAAAAAGGAATTTTTCATACGAAGCTCGAGATGAACCGATCGAGAATCCTAAAGAAAATTATAAGGTAGATTTTTTTTATTTTACAATTGACCAGGCACTAAATGCAATAGATACTAGATTTAAACAACCTAGTCACCATAGTAATTATTTTCAATTTTTACATAATATATATGATTTAAAGGGCATGTCTAAAGAAAATCTTTTAAAACATTGCAACGATCTAGAAAGTATTTTAACTCACGGTGATTCTATTGATATTAATGGGGTAGCAGAAGAAATTTGTGCAGTATCTGGGCTTATGGGCAAAAAAGAAAGCCCAAGCACTGTTCTAAAATTAATAACAATGTTAAATTGTGCCCCAAACCTAAGTGTTTCCTTAAGAGTATTGCTGTGAATACCAATAACTGTTGCAAGTGGAGAAAGAAGTTTTTCCAAATTAAAATTGATTAAGAATTTTTTACGTTCAACTACAACCCAAAATCGTCTTAATGGGTTGGCCATTTTAGCGATTGAGCATGAAATTGCTGATCAAGTTAACTTAAAAGATGTAATAAAAACATTTGCGGAAATCAAAGTTAGAAAGAAAAATTTCTTTTAGGTTACTTTATTTTATAGTTACATTTTTATAGAATCTAAAATTTCTCTGTTTGGTTATGCAATATTTTTTGTACTTTCTTAATAGAATATAAGTATAGCAATAAAAATGCACCTTATATGTACCAGTACTTTTAAGTTTTGCCCTTTTTAAATGTTTATTATGTAATGTATTACATATATTTTTTTAAATAAATGATTTTAACATAATTTTTATTTTATTTAAAAAAAACTGGCTGCAAATTGTCTGTTTGTCCAGGGTGACATCAAGGCTAGAGTAGGTCCTGCTGGCTTCCAGTCGTAGCATCAGCAAAGCCATACATGTAATGCATCTCTGTAAAGTCAGAATTCGTAAAATAGACCATGTTTTTTTGATAATATGGTTAATTGCCTTAATATGAAAGTGTAAGGAGGACTAATAATGATAAAGTACCGCGTAATGATGGTCGGCCGTCATAGAATTACTTTGATTTATTTTATTTTATGGGGATTTTGTGTACCTAATTCATATATTTGATAAAATTAGTCCGGAATTATAAAATCATAAAGTCACTTTTATAATAAAAAAAAGAATAAAATTTGTAAAACTGGGATAATATAATTTTATAGCATTACTAATGGTGTCTGAGGTATAAATTATCATTATCTTATTTAGAAGTATCAATAAATGCTATTTCAAAATAGTTGCCTGTTTGCTTAATTTGTAAAACTTACTAAAACACGAGAATGCCATAATAAAATATGCTATAACCAATTCAGGTATTTGATTAACAACTTCTATAAATGTATGTATTTGTTTACAACTTAGTTTCGTTAAAATCATTTTAAAATCGTGTGAAAGCGACAAGTCAAAAAAATAACTTAATCTAATGATAGATTCATTTTATTTTAATTTTAATACAATAGATTAAACTAATAAAATATAAATTAGTTTTGTATGGTTTTTGTCTCAGTTTGCACAACATAATGCTCTAAAATCTATTTATAATTTAAAAATCAACACAAAACATTTTAACCTACGAACAGACAATAAGGAATGAGCGTAGGATGCAGGTGCGGTCAAGAATTTCAAAAATTTACACGCCGTCTTCTGTTACATATATTTCAATAGCGTGAGTCTTCTTAGATTTAAAGCCTTAAATACACATCTACACGGATTGTAGTTAAATCCGTGTTCTATACACGGATTAGGAGTAAAATGTAAATGGCTAAAATTTGTTCGGGATACACCTGCCCATTGTTACATTAATGAACAGGTATATTTGTGAAGGTTCCTTTAGAATAACTTTTGAATGATCTTTGTCCTTCTTATTTTTTTAAAGCTTTATAACAGTTTCAAACCTAATCTTTTTTTGTTCGTAATAATAGTAATCACCATGTTTCATATTGTACATGTTTGCAATAACAATACAAATTTGTTTATTTAATATTATTTTTTGTCTATGAATGGCTTACTCGACTAACAAGGTCGTACAAAGAATTCAAATGCTCATGATTTTGTTAATTGTCAACAAAATAATTTTTAAGCTATGAAATCTTTCAAGTTCTTAATTTTAAAGTGAAATCATTTTTACAGAATTTATAATGAAAGATGGAAATGCAAAATTTTACTATTATCACTCATAATTAAGATACATTTTGGGTATGAAATCGTGTATTTTGTTTGTTAACTTTTTACAAATTTAAACGTTTTGATAACAATTACAATTTATTCAATAAATGATAATAGTTTTTGAAAATTATTAAATATATGATATCTAAAAACATAAATGTAACCTTGCTACAATAGTTAGGAAACGTATAAGAAAAAGCCAACTACGGAATATAATTTTATTTTAGTAAAGGTTAACTACATTTTTAATAAACAAATGACAAAACAAGAACAACCTTTAACGGACGAAAGCTAACAATAGAAAATGTCAATAAAAAAACAAGTTTAACAAAATTTAATCAAATTATAATGCAAGTCCAAAGTCGTGAAAAACTTTGATTTTAAAGTGGCAAAACATTCACAACTAAAACCTTAAAATACCAATTAAATATCTAGTTAGGTAAATCACAAATTCAACAAAGAAATAGTTTTCCTTTAATATTTCAGGACTATAATCTAATTCATCTTCTAAAACTTCTGGATCCTTTAGACTGATCCACTAGAGCTTTGATTACACTAATATTTTGACGTGGATCATGATTTGATAGTTTATGTTCTGTGTGGCGGTGTCGGTTAACGATTACAAGATAGATAACCTGGCCTCTAGTTAGGTTAGGCCTAAACTTTGTTAGGTGAACCTAGCATTTAATGGATTTTAGTAAATCGTACATGTTAATTTTTTTTGTGGTTCAAGAGAGTATTTTGGCAAACAGCTGAATAACTACCGACTGTAATTCACATTTAGCTTGAAACTTTCACATCTTTCAGAATATACGTAGATTTTTTTTTATTGTGGTCCTGAACAGGCTAAGTTTAGCCTACCGTGCTAAAGCATTCAGGAACACTTAGGAAGATGGATATAGGGATATTAAATTGGCTATGAATGGCTACCTACGTTAAGTTTTGCATGTCATAAATGAGAGATCATTCCAGAGATTAGAAGCCGTGTAGACGAATGTGGATTGCGCCCGTTTGTCTTCCTCCTCCGTGAGTATTTCCAGCAAAGGTGGTCCGAGATGATATCAAAGGATGTAATTCAAGAGCGTTGTAATACCGATAATATAAAGAAGGAACTGAAA
Organism: Vesta saturnalis; assembly: GCA_036346205.1. Taxonomy (NCBI): domain Eukaryota; kingdom Metazoa; phylum Arthropoda; class Insecta; order Coleoptera; family Lampyridae; genus Vesta; species Vesta saturnalis. Next base: position 3,111,434 of record JARFJB010000793.1, read on the forward strand.
CGTTTCCTTTAAGTTCAAGGGATTGTATGCCAGAAGTTAAGGACGGATTATTTATGAGCCTAATTGCACCTTTTTAAATCGAGAGTGTATTGAGGAGCTCCAACCCAGAGGTAAGTATTATATTCTGGATGAGGTGGAATTTAAAATGTGTACAAATAGCCTATTTTACGAGCAGCTCCTTTAGTAGCACAGAAGATGGTCGACCCATAATAGATTTGAAGATGCAATCGTTCCCAACATAGTAAGAGTCTGAAAACTTAAGATATGAGCCATTAATATTTATAATAGGAAATGATCGATTTGTAGGACACACGCCAACGCTGAGCATTAAATTTAACTAGATTATCACTTCCCCATTCAAAGATACGTTGAATGTTTTTTGATTGAAATTGCCATGTCAGCTTTAATGTCTTAATTTGAATAGAAGGTGGATTATCATTATGAGTAAATTGAGATGAACTGCAATTAAGAGTGCTGTCGTCAGCAAGACAAAGCAGAAAAAGTGTAATACTATAACTCGTCCCTGTGGCATGCCCGCGTTAATGCCAACATCTTTTAAAAAAAAGCTATCAACAACAACAGGTGTTCGCTTTTTACCAAGGAAACTAGAAACCCAGTTGATCAGCATATTATTTAACCTAAATGAGGCGAGTTTGGCAAGTAAACACTTTTACCAAACTTGGTCAAACGCTTTTGAGATATTTAAAGCGATTACAACAGTTTCACCGGATTTTTCTAATATATTGTTTCAAAAAAGAAAGAAGAAAGAAAATCACCTGTTAAACGACACTGCCTAAAACCATATTGGTGGCACTAAGGAGTTCGTTAGTTTCAAGGAAAGTGAGTAGTTGCTGATTCATAGCTTCTTCCATAATTTTAGAAAAATGGAAGTAATGGTAATTGGTCGGTGGTTGGAGGGTCGGTTTTATGGCCTTTTTTGAAAATAGGTTGAACATTTTCTAACTTCCATGATGAAGAAAATTCCTCACAAGACATAGCGATCGAATAAGGCTTAGATAGGGCTGGTACCAGTTCGGGGGAACAGTTCCTTTGGACAATAAATCCACAAAGAGATTGGCTTTGTCTACAGAGCCAGCAACCTTACATCCGTCAAAAGATATCATGGAGGGAAATGAATATGTACCAAAGTTTTACTGAAGGCTTAGCTGAAGACCAAAGTTTACGACTACCCAAAAGAGAGCTGGTTAATAGAACTAGTTCATGGCATTTTCATTGCTCAAACAACTTTTTAGTTTTAGTGATAACACCTGCAGGTATTTCTAGCACCAACGCAGTCTGCATATCTCAACCGTTTTATTAGAGCATGTATAACTCCCATGCCCATGAGGATGACTTCGGGTACTGAAATAACAATGTCCGAAGATGAGGACGACTTAAAACGATGGAGAGTTTGCAAAGAAATCCCGTAATCGTTTAGCTGACTGAAAATATCAAAGTTCTATCAGTGTTGCGAACAACAGAAGAATTAGGTACATTAGGAGTTATTTCTATTAGACAACTGTCAGGTAGACCTAGTGGGAAAGGAACTGAAGTTTTATAGACAAGTGGGTTTGACATAAGAAACAGATCTAGAAGATGTAGAGTGTGGTTAGGGTTATCTGGGATTCTGGTGGGTGCAGAAATCGTTTTGTCACATGAAATCGTGAATGTTTCTGCACTATGACCAGTAGGTTTAGTACTAGATGAAAATTGTAGTCAATTAGAATTATGAACATTAAAATTTACGAGAATTGAGACATCGAAAGATGGAAACTGAGACAGAAGATGGTCAACTTTCAATTTACGAGGTAGTCGTCTTAAAAGTCTTCAAAGTTGCTGCCATTAGGATACTTTTAAACGCAACAGTAGAAGTTCTCAAATTTAGGACCAGGACGTTTAAACCAAATCACGTCGAATTTTTTATTCTCATGCAGCCGATGTTGCCTTTGAGATAGGCACAAACTCTGCCTTTGTGTCGACAGTTAGTGCGAAGATTGTACTGTGGAAATTGCAGGTTGGGTGAATCGGAGCTTGTGTTTCACATCCAAACAAAATGTCAGATTGGAATTGTGTTCAAGATTTTGGTGAACAGGAATAGGATTAGACGTACCGTGGATGTTGTAATAATGGGTCAGAAAGTGAGTGCTTTCGATGACCGAGGCGATTCAAGCCTGCCTTCCCGAATATTCGAACGGGGAAGGATTTTAGGTCCGACATTTTTTACCCTAGGAACCACAGCCTTCTTTTCTTTAAATTTTCGACTTTCAATCCGACAGGAAGACAGTGAGGGCGAGAGGAATAATAGGATGAGAGTAGATTAAGGATGAAAAGAAAGGTGATCGGCAATCCTACCGAGCTCAAAAATCGGATACACATGGTAAGGCGGGTGGTACCTCCCCGACTACCATGAGGTGGTACCTTCCACCTTATTGGTATATTTAGTAGTTTTGCATGCTGACGTTTATTGTCAGATTGTGACCAATTCCTCCGACAAGTGAAAGTGATCCTTTCAGCAGTGACGGAGAAGATGTATATGTACCTGATCTGAATGACCAGATGATGATTTTCTCCTAACTGTTTCTTCACAGCCTAATGTTTTTCAAGAGGGCAGCACTGTAAGCCATAAGTCCCCAGTTTCCGAGATACGAACCAATCAGACAGTTAACACAAAGAAGAAGACTTTCAAACTGTGTGAGAAGAAAACTAGAATTCATCAACGTAAACCTGACAGTTGAAAAAAGAGTATAGCGGAACTTTATTCTTTAACAAGGCGTATATTTCACAACATGGTAAAATAAATGAAGCCAAAAATGTTCAGCATTGTATTTCTTGAAATAAAAACTGTAGATATAAGTGTAATACCAACTTTTCCTTTGAACAAAGAAAAGAAATTCTCTACAATTTGAATATTAACCCCAAGAATGTTTTACTTTTCAAATGTAGACAGAGTGAAGATATCTGGTTCAAAACACAGATCTTTGTCGTATAAATTTTTTATGCGACAGAAAATCTATAAGGGTTTGCAAAAAAGTGTCTATTTTTTATTCAAAATTGGAATGAACAAAGTTGACCCGATAGTTAACGATAAATAGTGGAGTTAGTAAAAGGGGTTATCTTTAGATGTGCCGTAATTACTGCGACTAGTAAGAGCTAAATAGTAAATAACTATACTATTGTTTGTTTAAGTATTACTTTTTTTGTATTACCGTCGTTTGTATAACTACACAGCCTTCAATTAGTTTAGTTTATTCACTTAGATTGTAAACAATCGTGTATCTAAGTTGTACAAGTTATCCTGTAAATGGATGTTTCTTCTGTCGGGCGATAAATACATTATTCTTATTATTATTATTATTATAACCATGAAAGTAGACCTCACACATTAAGAGCAGAAGTAAAAAATAAAATGAAGGAACATATTTGACGTTTTCTGCAGACCCATCACATGATTCACGGAATGTAAATCCACACAAAAATATGTTTACCACCTTAGTTAAATCTGCTCAAGGATGCATGAATTGTATCTATTGCAATGTGAAGTGGAGGATTTACCAGGTTATTTTAAGGTGAAAAAGTGTACTTATCATCATATATTTGAGACAAAGTTCAATTTAAGTTTGTCACCGCCAAAAGACGACACTTGTAGTACTTGTAACTCGAAATAGCAGCACTGAACACCAAGAAAACCATAAATTTGATTTTGACATTAAAAAATTAGATAGGCAGGAAACTCGCTCAAATAATTGCGTTTTGCTACTTAACACTTAATTATAGTAAACAAGGCTAGCAACGTGAAAATCCACCTACCTTCGCGAAATGTGATTTTATAACCTTGGTATACATATAATTACCGGAAGCACCAAAAAATCTTTCATAAAGATTTCACTAATGTAGGACTTATTTTTTCCGAATACATTAGTTGTACTTGAATAGTGAAAGGTTGTCATTGTAGTTACATAACTTGGGAAATCCTGAAAATAATATATTAATTCATATTAATGATTACTGGAAGTATTTTATATTATTCAGTTATAAGCAAGACTCCTAACGTGAATGTGTTGTGACTGTAAGCAGCCGTTTACCCTATCAAGGCGTTCTTGCAATACGATTATCGACAACAACCCTTGTAAGTGCTCGTTTTTTATTTTAACCCTTACTCTTTATTTTATTCACTTTATTTAATTGCTAGAGACCTGTTTTCAGGTTTGGTTATGTTTGTTGTTGTATAGGCATTTTTACTGATTTAACTGTAAAACATATCACTGTATGCAAAACACTCGACAAAAATAAACCACCATTTGATTGAGGTTGATTTATTTGACTCATTTGGTCAATTTCGTTGATGATTTGATCGTGAGTGATTTTTTTGATATGCTTCGGCTAATTATATTGGGCTTATTAATTGATCTGACTTTGTGACACGGGAGCTAAAGCCCGAGAACAAGTTCCGGCGTCCTATATCTGTCTTGTAAATTAGCGTTAGGGCCCCTTATTAGAATACAATTTCAAATTTCCCGCCAAGGGGCGAAGACAAACCAAAATATGTTGTGCGTAACAGTGGGGTGAGGTCCAGATGCATGCATCTTATACCTGTCTTACAAGTTAGTGTTGGTGTCACTTATTTTAAATGTCCCGAAAATCTTTGGGCCGTTCCTCGTAGATGTGTCCGAAGGGGGAAAACCGCCCCTTTTTACCCCCTTTAAAATACTACTACTATGATTTATGGATGGAATGTATGGAATTTGGACCTACATATATGAAAATTGAGGGCAGTTTGGCTCTGTAATGTAGACGCTCGCCCAAAAAGGATTTTTTAAAGCTCGAATTTTAAGGAGGTGAAACCATCCCTTCAATATTACAATATTTTTTATTTAAAAAACCATTGGTTTCGCAAAAAAAATGCTTGAACACGTATTTTGTATTTTTGTTTTTTTAAATACGAACATATATTTTTTTCCAAAACGATTTTCCCATAAGGGAGTAAAAACAACCCCCTTTTCGTCAAGCCGAAACCACTAGAGGTAAAAAACTGAATTTCGGCTTACAAATAGGTTGTTGGGTGTACAGGTTCGATAAGAAGGGATTTTTCAAAACTTGAATTTTAAGAGGGTGAAACCACCCCTTAAATATTGTAATATTTGGAAATCAGTTTCCATAGGAACAAGGTGATGTTTGCACAAAAATGTAGGTCGTCCGTTTATTTGGATAAAGCCATTTACCAATGGAAATTGATTCCAAGGAGCTCAAGCGAAAGACACCAGAAAGAGGTATCTAATTTTTAGCCGTAATATGGTTAACCTGATAAAATGCTCTTTTTAGAGCAGTAAGAAACTACAACCAAGAAAGTAGGTACTGAATAGTACTTACTCTCTGGGCTCAAACTTAAAATGTACCAGTTAATAACAAGCATTGTTTTCATAGAGTTTAAACTAGGGGTGGCATTGGACCCTGAGTTAGACTCTAATCATAAAAACAATGCTTTCCGTCTTTTTCGCGCAATTAACTTTATTTTCAGGTGATTTCTGAAGTTTTAATGAAAATTAAAGGTGACCCGTTGCAAGGGAAAAATGTGCCCATATTAGCCAGTGGAGATGACCAAATTACATGTGAGAAACTGAAGACCCTGAAAATTAAATGGCATTTGGAATCTTTCAAGAAGATGAAGAAGAAAGTGGGTAGAATGGAAAATAAGCCTGAACAAAAAAATTCGAAGACTTGTGTCTTCTGTGATAAGTAAGGTGGTAAACGCAATATCCTGAGACAGGTGTCATACGATTCTTCCGGACATCTCAAAAAAGCAGCCGAATTATCAAAAAATGAGGTTTTGTTAGTTAGATTAGCTGAAGATGTGCATGCAGCGGACATTTTTTATCATAAAAACTTTTGGAACAAATTATGTTCTGAATATTCCCAAAGCAAACAGAGAAACAGACTTATCCCCTCAATTGTCAACAATTACTGATTCTTCTGCAGAATTCCTGGCCAGCATTAAATTGTTTCTCAAGGAACGCAATGTTGCCTCTATGGCTGAGGTTTACAATAGCTATTTGAATATATGCCGTTCTAATGGACTAGACGTTGAAAATTCGAGAATTATGGGTCGCCGAGTTTTAAAGATATTTCTTCAAGAAGAAGTTCTGGATATAATTTTTTTTGCACCAAAACGAAAAAACGAGCGCTAGAGAGTTTCGCTGAAACCCACTGTTGATGCACCTCTGCAAGAAAGTGTAGATCAATTAGACAAGTGGAACATATCGCTGAAAGCAGCCAGTATTTTAAGAGAGGCTATTTTATCAGTATCTAAGTGGACTATTTCTAATACCGCGGATGAACACAATTTTGTCGAACCTGAAGAACTTAATCCGTTTTTAAATGGTGTCTTTGCGGCACAGGCAAAATAACTGTAAATGAGGAAGGAGCTTTTAAGGAAGATCTAAAGTAAGCTTGTGGAAAACATTTTTGGAGTTACCTACATTAACTCTAGAAGATTTGGCTTCATTGGTAAAAGGCACTGAATTAAATAATTCTCTTTTTGAGGAAATTGAATTTTTTATTTCTTTATTTTACTCCCCAAGTAAGAAAAAATTTAAACACCGTACTGATTTGCGATGGTGGCTCTTCACACAAAAGCAAAGGTCCTGTGAAAATCCTCCTGCAACATTGGCAGCCCTTAGACCAGTAATACAAAGGTGCCACTATCAGTGTATGGAATGGTACCGCGATACCGTTGCGCACCCTAGTTTGCCACCGACCACAAACTATGGATGGAAATGTACAAATAATGAATACGAGCCAAATTATTGTGACCGTCCGTGTGCACCAGATCAGGTTTTTAACCTGGTAAAGTGCTCATGTAAAAAATATTGCACTCTACGATGCAAGTGCTCTTCGCAAAATTTAGGTTGCACAGAAATGTGTGAGTATGAAGGCCGTCCGGAGTTTTGTCAACATTCTAAAAGAAATGAGGAACATGTTATTGATTCCGATGAGTCAACAGATGATCTGTCCGACACGGAGTAATTTACGAGTATTATGACGGTAGCCACAGGATGTGAAATATTTTTATTTCTGTTTATATTTTTAATATATTATTCCAAATTTGATTATGAAATTGATTTATTTCTTAACCCCCTAAATTCTGTGGAGTTTAAAAGACGTCGGCAAGTCCAGAATTATTTAGAATAAGTCATGCTCATGTAGCTATCTGTAATAGGATGTAAACTGAAAGTCGCTCAAAGTAAGCGGAACTTAAACATCGAATACGAAATTTTTTTTAAATCGCTTTTACGCCATCACTTGTATGCAACCCTTTAAGCAATCTGAAACATATTCTATATTTAATTTATAGATATAGGATATAGAAAGAAAATACCAAAATGAATTTATTGACCCCAACAACACTAAAAACGACACAAAACTTGACTTTTTACAACAATTTTACCCCTTGATGTTTTGCAGTTTTTAGCAGTATCCTTCAATAAGCAGGTTTAAACAAATAAATTATTATTTTTTTATAATAGAGGTCAATAGGGGTAGTTTTCTCCCTCCAGACACATCTTTGCTTGTTTCGTACATGTTTGGTGTGTGGTTAGGTACATATGTACTTAACCCTTTACTTTGGATGTTTGGGTTGTTTGCTTGTTTCCGTGTGTGACTGTTGCAATAGCATTAGTTGAATTACTTGCTGAATTGTTTATTTCCTAGTTTCTTGGTTTTTGTTGGGTTTGACTATTTTCGTTTGTTCATTTATACGTTTACAAGTTTGTTGTATTTGTATGTTTGTTGGTGTTTGAGTGTTTATTGATGTTTGAGTATTTATTTGTGTGAGGGTTTACTTGTTTTCAAGATTCTTTGTGTGGTGGTATTTACTAACCTTTGCGATTTGTTTGTTTCGACGTTGCTTTAATTAAATTTTTGGATTTTTTGTTTGTGTTTGGGTGTTTACTTGTTTGCGTGTTTGTCTGATGGATAGTTTGCCTGTTCACACGTATGTTATTAGTGTTTTGGTATTTTGATGCGTGCGCGTGTGTGCATGTGTGCGCGAACGCGCGCGTGCGAGTGTGTGTGTGTGTTCACTAGGGTATTTAGGTTTTTTGTAGGTTTGAAGTGCTTGGGTAGGTTTTTTAAATGCTAGCTTATTCGTTTTTTGGGTTGTTTAGGCTAACTTTCAAGTTATATCAGAAGATGTTTAGGCCAACTTCTAAATTATACCACAAAATGGCGTTGTAGACCGCTTCAAAATATCGGCCACGCATACCTTGTGTTTGACTAAAAATGAAATTTTGTCAAAGCAGTTTCTGTGAATATATGGAAAACAACCCTACGTCAAAAAATATAAAACCTTTTTCCAATTTGGATAAAATTTCTTTCTAAAAGTTTTTAATCAAAAAATTGATGCAAAATTTGTTTCGGATGTCAAATACTCATAGTACTTATTCTTAGCTCTTAGTCATCAAGGAAATGCATTTTCACGCGAACTCGATATATAATTGATATATAAATGTATCATTTGGGCAACATGCGGCCGAAACAATGATAAACACTCATGGGTCACAGAATTTAGTGTTTGGTCATCGAAGGAATCCGTTTTCTCTCGCCCACAACGAAATTGGTGAATCAACATAGATTTTGGATAATATTCGATTAAAATTCTGACCACTTAGCGGTCAAAGAATTTATCTCTTGGCCATCAAGGCATTTAATTTTGCCGCGACCCTGACGAAATTGGTGTATGACTATATATTTTGCTCAACGTTCTGCACAAATACTGGAAAACGCTTATGGGGCACATAACTCACCTTTTGGTCACCGAGAAACTACATTATTTCGTGTCCACAACAAAATGTGTGTACTAAGTTTTGGTAACAAAATTTACCCCTTGAGCATCAAGGTATTTGATTTTGCTGTTACCCCAGGGAATTTGGTGTAAAAATATAGATTTTGGGTAACATTTGTCGCAATGAAATTTTGGCAACATTCTGCCCAAACACTGGCAAACAAAATTTGTGTATTAACATAAAATGAGGACAAAATTCGGTCCAAAGGCTGACCAGCAGTCATAGGTCACAAAATTTAGATTAAAACATTTAATTTTGCTGCTACCCCAAGAAATTTAGTGTATGAATGTATATTTTGTGCAGCATTCGGTACAAATACTGGCAAACATTTATGGAGCACATAATGTAACAATTTAACTCTTGGTCATCGAGAAAATCCGTTCTTCCGCATCCACAACGAAATTGGTGTGCAAATATACATTTTGGCTCAAATTCGATTCAAATGCTGACCAACATTTATGGTTCACAAAATCTAGCTCTTGGTTATCGAGCGTCTCAAAACGAAATTCGTGTAAAAGTATAGATTAAATACTGAGAAACATTCATGCACGTAATTTATTTAACTCTTGGTTATCCAGGAAATCTATTTAACGCGTCCATAACGAAATTGAGTATAAATTTTAACCAAAATTCGGTCGAACAGGCCACAAAATTTAACTCTTGGTCATCATGGCATTTGATTGTTCCTCGAATGAAATTTGTGTATAAATATAGATTTTGAGCACAATTCTGCTGAAATACTAGCAGAGACTTATGAGGATCATAACTCAGTTCTTGGTCATCGATAACACCGCCGCGTCTACAACGAAATTGGTGTGTAAATATAGATCTTGGGTCAAATTTGGCTCAAATTCTGACCAACACTCATGGGTTACAGAATTTTGCTTTGATCATCGAGATAATTTATTTTGATGGGATTCCAACTAAATTGTTGTATAAATATAGACTTAGGGTAACATTTATTCCAAACACTCATTGTAAGTAGGAGTAGTAGTTGTTGAAGTTAACTGTGAATTTGCCTGTTAGTTTTGTCTCTGTTATGGAAAGGATGTGTATGGTGTGTTCTTGCTAGGATTTAAGTAGTAGGTTCTTGGAAAATGGCAACTCTCTTCGTTGGAAGCAGGAGCGGGATGTAACATCGAGGACACTATTGATCCTAGTACGCTAGTCGGGAAAGATATTAAACAGGAATTGTATAAGGTTCTGTAGGAAGTGTTTCTGTGTCTAAAGTTGTTTTCGTGTGTGCTGTCTTCGGATCGGTTTCTTCGAAGACAGGATAGGGTTGTGAATTGCCATCTTCGACCGGGAATAGGGAGCTTCCCGCCGCTACCGGCATTGGAAGGAGTAAATTGGATGAGTACCGTCGCAGTTGTTATACTTTAGTGCTTTAGTGATGCGGATTTACAGGATGTAGACCTGTTCAAGTGGGACACTCGATAGCCGTATGTGCGACCTGGGTGCAATTGGTACAATACTTGGAAAGTGGTGATGGGATTTGGGTTCCCACAGATAATGTTTCCCGAAAACAGAGATCCCCGTGCAAGAAGGTAATAAAGGGTGGATTTAAAGGATGTGATGAAGCGCGCTAAGGAAGTTGAGGAATTGGTGACCTTCGATCCATATAGCTTTATTGACATATGGCAAACTAATCGAATCGAGGATCTCGTTGGCGAAGGCGGATCACGCAGGAAAATGAGGATGGTCGGGGTGTTGCGGTGTAAGAACGTTCACCGGATAACTGTTGGAGGGTTACGGAAGGATCTCCAAAATGGTACCGTAATCTAAGTTGCTCACCATCTGGTAAGGGAGGTGAGGTCTCTAGGAGCAGGTAGTAAAGCCCCAATAGCTGTCCATAAAAGAATAGATGCTTTCTCGGTTGAGAAGAACAACTCCGTTAACGTCACAACACTCAAAATTAGACTAAATAATAGCGAAGTGTCAATTGTAAATGTATATATCGAGCCGTTGAGAGACTGGCAGAAGGAGCTTGCTGTGATTAGTGAAGTGGCAACGGAGTCGAGACTACTACTTGCGGGAGACCCTAATGCTAAACATCCAGCCTGGGGTGAGGATGTAATTAATAAAAGAGGGGAGGAGCTGTACGACTTGATTAACTCCTTAGACCTAAGAATACACAATGATCCACATGGTAGCCCTACATTTGGGACAGCTAACGGGGAATCATGGATCGACCTAACAATTACACGTAACGTGGACGTATCGGGATGGACAGTGGATAGCCAGGAATCCCTGAGCGATCATAAGATGATCCATTACGTATTAGATGGCAATATCGAAGAAAGAAAACCAGTACGGGTATTCAAGTGGCGGAACGCAAATTGAGCTAAGTGTGTAGATAAGCTGAGCGAGTTACTTACAGACGACCTAATTGACAATATCTCGGACCATCAATCAGCCAACGACGTAGTAAATGGATTGCAAACTAGTATTATCAAAATATGCAAAAGCTGCATTACTTACACCACCAAAAAGTCAGGGAACGTAAAATGTCATTGGTGGAGCGAGAAACTTCAGACTCTTAAGAGGAAAACGAACAAAGCAAGAAAAGCAATGCAGAGGGAGATCGCGCCAGATATAAAACAGGCATTACACGAAAAGTACACTCAAACTAGGAGGCAATACAAAGATAGTATAAAACAGGCCAAAGAGCAGGAATACCGTAATTACTTAACTAGACTCGGTACAGAAGACCCCTGGGGAAAAATCTATAAGATCCTTAGTGGGGGTAAGGATAGAAATACAATTGATAGTGTATACGACGATAAGACACAGAAATGGACAGCGTCTACAAGGGAAACATATGATTACCTTATAGAGAAATACTTCCCGCAGGATAGTGAGCAGCAGGATGAGGATGTGCATAAACAGATCAGATTACAAGCCGACCAAAAGTATATACGTGAAAACGATCGGGACCTCACAGAAATCGAAGTGATGCGCACTACCAACAATAACAAAGACCATAAGGTACCGGGCCCAGACGGTGTAACGTGGCCCATAACTAAGAAAGTAATAGGTACGGCGCCAAAGTGGTGGACAAAATTATTCAATAAGCTGCTAAAATTAGGTATCTTCCCGGAAGTTTGGAAAAAGGCGCGCATCGTGTGGGTACCAAAACCGAGAAACAGGGAGTTTAGACCTATTAGTCTTCTTAACACAATAGGTAAAATCTTGGATAAACTCTGCGCCAGTAGACTATTGTATTTCTTAGAGACGCACGATGCCCTATCTAATAACCAGTTTGGGTTCCGTGAAGGTAGATCAACTGTCCAGGCCATAGCACTGTTTTAACACACATTGGGAAAATGAAAGCTAATAAATTACTTAGTGCCATGATCACTTTGGATCTTAGAAATGCTTTTAACCTGGCATGGATACCACTGGTAACAAGCCAGCTCCATAAACTAGATATACCAAACAACCTGGCCACCCTCGTGGAGGATTTTATGACCAACAGAACAATTAAAGTCGGAGAAAAGGAACTTAGGGTGAACAGAGGTTACCCACAAGGATCATGCCTAGGACCCATACTATGGTTGATTATAATGGAAACATGGTTCGAGAGCCTAAACAGTACACAAACAAATAATCAGAACGTATTGGTGCAAGCCTTTGCGGACGATCAGGTAATCGTAATAAGCGGTAGATCCGCAAAGAAGATTGAGGAAATATGGGGTAAAGTTATTAATATATGCATGAAATGGGCGAAGAACACGAAATCCGAGTATGCACTTGAAAAAACGGAATATATATTTTTCCCAGGACGTAAAATACTTAGACCTCCTGTCCTAAAGCTATACGATCAAACCCTGCATCCAAACGAAAATCTGAAGTATCTCGGCTTAAGGATAGACCCACAACTTTTGTTCCTAGACCACCTGAAAGATGTAAAAACTAGAATTTCTAAATACGCGAACAGACTGTGCGCAATAGGGGGGAAGGCCTGGGGCGCTAGTAGGGATACTTTGAAAATCCTATACGAAGGGGCCATCAAACCAGCCATTTTATATGCGGCTGAAATCTGGGGAATTAGAGCCCACGACACCCGGATTATCAAGACATTATGCTCGATAAATCGACCGCTTGCCATCAGAATATCAAAAGCGTACAGAACCACACCTACAAACGCGTGTGAAATTATTTCTGGACTAGCACCACTGCCAATTATAGCTAGAGAGATTTTTAACAAGTACGAAATCGTGAAAGTAGGCCAATTGGAAGGTAAACCTCTACCCAACGATAGGGTACACCCGTCCCTCAGAGGGTTTCTCCAGATAATCAAGACGCGGCCCCATAACGAAAACGAACTAACAATATTTACGGATGGATCTAAGTCAGACAAGCGGGCCTCAGCAGCACGAGTGATAATTAAGAACGGCACCACAATCGAGGAAGATATGCAATTTCTCTCGGCATATGCAACAGTTCACCAAACTGAACTATATGCAGTACATAAGGCCTGCCAATGGGTCGAGAGTAACGTAAGCAGCTCGCAAAAAGTAACTATTACAACAGACTCATTAACAACGATAAAAGCTATCCAATCTTATAACCATACGAGCTTGTGGGCAGCTTTGACCTATAAGACTATAGTCTCGTCATTAAGACACGGAATTTCGATAAACCTAAGGTGGACGAGAGCCCATGCAGATAATAGAGGGAACATCATGGCTGATAAGCTGGCAAGGAGACCAGCAACAACTAAAATAATTAATATCACCAAAGCACGCAAAACATATACGAAAGAGATGGAATGTACGATCTCAAGGAAATGGCAGGATAACTGGAAAAAAGGCAACTCGGGCCGAGTGCTATTTAAATACATCAACAAAGTGAACACCAACGGGTACAAACTGGACAAGGAGGCGATTTGGCTCTTGACAGGGCACGGTCCTTATGCCTACTATTTTTGGCGTTTTAAAATTAAAAATGTGAGTAATATATGTAGATGCGGGGAGGAGACATCAGCCGAACACGCACTAGTACAATGTACCCTACCATCCCGAGTAGCGGCTAGGAGCAAGGTTAACGAAGCATTGCGGGGCGGGGGTGAAAAAGTGACTAACCTGACTATAAATGTGGGAAACGAATCTCGAATTTTAGGAGTACTAAACAAGTGTGCCGCCGAATTTATTACAGATGACACGGTCGAAGTACAAACTTTCTAACCAACACAAGCTCATATCTCGGTCATACAATTCTCTAATTAGCTTCCTAGGTATTTATTTATTTATTTTGATTTATTACCAAACGTTCTAGTCAAAGGATAGGCCTAAATCTTTTATTTATTTTATTTAACGTAAATGTTTGTGATCATCGTAGTGTTTTTTTTTATTTTATGGATTGAATATAAGTATAATGGTTTTATTCTATAGGTTCCATCCCTTAAGGACACAGTGCTCTAATAACCAGGTCAGATACACTAAAGTAACTCTTTTGTTGTAGGAGAAAGAAGAAAATATATCTAGCTATCTACTTTTGTTCATGCCATATGTTTGTTAAGGTCCTAACTAATGTTGGTAAATAGTTCCTTATATGTACCATTGTATTTTAACAACATTATCATACGGGATACTAATTACTAAAAGAGGACTTTGTCCCCCGCAAATTTTTAGGAGTGCGGAGTTGGGATGGGTTTCGTTGGCTGGGTTTCGCTGGATGGGGGGTTGTTTTAGCCTAAAGCCTTCGGGTGGGTGGGCGAGGTTTTCACCTCATAGAATAATCTAGGAGCAGGTATGGTTGTGGTTGAACATGACGAAATGAACGTTTAAGCATTGAAGGGACGTGAACAAGGATTTTTGTGAGGTGATAGATTTCAGGATATAGCGGATGCAATATCTCGACTGGGATAGATGGCGTGGGTAGCAAGGGTGGTCGTGTTGATGTGCTACGTTTGTGTGCGGTTGTTGAAGTGTGTGTGCATGTAGATGTAGTGGAGGTGTTAGAGTTTGTTGGTGTGTGGTGGTGATGTGAAAATCGCGGTGTAAGAAGGTGTTGAGGGCGCGGATGGTCGTTCGCTGCTTTGGATTGGCTATATGCCGTGTGCAGTCGCTAAAACGACTGTTTAGAGTTATAATTAATTGAATTCATTGTTTTTAAACTTGTTTTAATTAAATTAAGAGCTTCCGCACGACAGTACTCTAGTGATGGTTATCGAACGGAGTTCGAATAATCATTGTCCAGTACTGGATTAAATTAATTTCTTTAAAGAATTTGAAATGGGTGTGGCTAACGAATGCACCTCACGCTGAGTTAATAATATCAATATCTTAGAAAGTATGCAGCCATAAATCAGAAAGTCTATATTGTCTCAATTTGTCATTTTAGTGGCCAACTTAAACTTCAGGATATTTTAGACAATCTTTAAGTGCAAAATGTTTTAACTGTCATACTTAATAGCATCGCATGTATCCAATAAATTTCAGTTATCTATGTTAGCTCCGTTTTGGGAGGGGTGCCTTCCTGGAGCGTGGTCAAGGGCGCCAATTGTGCTTATTTTTTACTCCAAAAGTTGTTTCATTTTTTGAAATTATGTTTATCATTATCATCGATTATGAACGTATTGTACGCGGTAACTGATAAATTAGAAAGCTAATTTTTAGTCATCAACTTTAATCTATGGAACGGTAGTAAAGTTATTTGTTTCTTCTTATAACAATAGAATGTTATTGAAAGGTAATTTGTAACGGAGGACAAAAACTTTTTAGTATAAAATTTCTTTTGTAAAATTCCGTTCAGGTCTGACTTGCTCAAGGTATTTGTAGTGTGACTAATGAAACGTAACTTAATTGTAATTCCAAAGTTAAAAAATGAACTTGCAGAGTAATGCACTACCACAAATATTTACGACAGGTAACAAGAATGGAATTATAGATTAATCATGCTTCCGTGAAAGTTTCTAAAAGAAATAAAGAGAATCGGTTAGAGGTAAACGTACAGACATTTTGAAGACTGAAATACTACAACAGCTATTCAGCTTTTAAAAATAGCTAAAATGCAGTTTTTTTTAATGTGGTTTAAGATACTTGCGCGTGCGTATTCTCAGCCTTCAGGCAACATGTCAGCAATGTTACCTGTGTGTATGTGTATGTGTGTGGTAGTGGCTGTTGGTCCAGTAAAATACTCAGCATATTTCCATTCATAAACAGAGAACGTTTCATTCAAGTTTGTGCCGGGCTCGAATAAGCATGCGGATTTAAACTGTTCGTGTTCGTAAAGTGCGTGCTTTTAATCATTAAATTGTATTTTGAACTTTTATTATGCACAAAAAAAATCGGCCCATTTAATTTTTGTTTTAATTATTATTTTCACATTTACCAAAGACTGCAAAATGAATAAAATTGTGCTTTTTAATTTCATAGGATTCTTCTTTTTCCAACAATTGTGTAAGTTTTTTTTTGCATTTATTTAATGCATCATTTTTCTATCGATTTTCTTTTTATATGAGTAAGAGAGTATTAGTAATGTGACAGTGAAATTTATTTGCATCGGGGGAGTCTTAAATGTAAATTTCGTAATGAATGCGGAAATACTTAAACGCCGGGAACAATATAAACGAAGGGAAATGTTGTTTCACAATATTTTACACTTCCTACATTTACCGGCTACATATATCCTCCTTTGTTAAATGAATTGATTCTTTTTTAGTCAACTAACCACGTATACATACTAATTTCATTTTACAGAAGTACCGAATCTTTATATATATATATATATATATATATATATATATATATATATATATATATATATATATATTTATTGTTAGTAGATGCAGCATTTCATAAAATAATGTATAAACACTTGTTATATTTTGGCTTTATCATTAAATTTACGTTCGAATATGAGACTTTTGAGTACGATCTGCTATTCTTTTATTGCCTAAAACTTTACCCTAACATTGCCCAAAAGAAGTTATATACCTATGCATATTTTAAAACACCTCGCCCGAGCCCTACGACAGATTAAGATACTAAATTTAACAAATCTGATGTGATTAGATCTTACAAGATTTTCCAACAATTTACAAAATCTACTGTATAAAATAGTTATTTACATCACTAGGCTAGAAACGATAGTTTTGAGAGTATGTTATTAGTGAGTGAATTTTATAAAATAGTATATAATTTTTTTTATATTTTATGTTTTTATGATTAAATTTATGTTCGAATGTGAGACATGTTGACTAAGCTCTAAAACTGCTGTAAATATCACTAATGTTTCAAATACCCACAATATTTTATATACATATGTATTTCTCACGCGTTTCAATACAACATGTATCATTATCAAGAAAAAATATGTAGGTAAATATAATTAAATTTTGTTAAATTTCTTGTTTGATTATGGCATTTTTCACTACTAGCCTTCCCTCTTAGAGGGTGTTCTGCAATATCATTTTCAAGACTATGTACTAATATTTGTCTAGAATGATCTAGTTATTACTTACTACTAAAAATAAATTAAATTTTAATAGTAGACTTCTAAATACCTATAGTTAGTACAGCAGCCTTTTTTGCGTAAAATGTCGTAAAATTTACATTTAAATACACTATAAGTATTTATAATCAAACAAGTTCAAAAGGTGCGAATTCTAACTTCAATATATATATATATATATATATATATATATATATATATATATATATATTAGCTTGAAAAATTATAAATTATATCTTAATATCGAAATTTTAACATCCTTCCTACCGCGAACAGGTGATCAGATCAAAAAATCTACCAGAGATTTGGCATCAGCAAAGAATTTCCTATAAGATGACACCACTTCCAGCTTTCTAAACTCTGTAATATCGTACAACGCACATACACACAGACAGACAGACATCCAAACGAATTAATGAACCAACTTTTTGAAGTTGGTTGAAAACTCTTTAAATAATTCAAAATGCTTAAAATGAGTTTAAACCTCTGAAAATAGTTTAAATCATTTTAAATCCATTAAATCATTTTAAGTATCTTAAATCATTTTAAATCAGTAGGTATACAATTTTTTTTATATTATCCGCCCCTCAGAAGCAGTTATTTGTATCATTTGGCCAGAAACGATAGTTTTTCGAGTATGGGCGGAACTACGAATACTCGTTTCTGGATGTGTGATAGGGACCTGGACACTCAGCCGACTTCTCAAAACGTCGACTCCATAGTCTAAAATGTCGAACTTGACCAAAATATCCACGACCATTTTCCCGAATACGCTCATTTTGCCGAATTTTCGAGCTTGGATCATTATGCTGACAAAACCAAAACGCCGAACGAGATTTGAGACGTTCCGCCAAATGCTCAAAACGCTGGCACTACATTTTAAAAGTCCAAAACGCCTAACGTGGCCAAAACACCGACGACCATTTTGCCAAATGCGCCCTTCCGCCGAATTTTAGTATTTAACTGTTACGCCGAATGTTACCAAAACACCGACATCAATTCTGCCGAATGCATCCATTATACCGAATATTAATGTAGAACCATTACGCCGACAATGACCAAAGTGTCGAATGACCAAAGCACCGAGTGACCAAAGCGCCGAATGACCAAAACACCGAATTCCCAACACGCCGAATGCCCAAAACGCCGACACGATAATTTCATAGCTCCCAAGCATTGAAACTTAGTATTGCAGGACTAAATCCACTCATCCACTTATAGGTATTATTCAAGATCAAAACAAATCAAAATATTGAAATTTCGTTAACGTATGTAAATATCATTTGATTTAATATATTATACGTGGTTATATCCAGTGTTTAACTGCATAGTGATTTTAATGAGTGTGAAAATATTAGGAAACGTAGATGTTCATTCATCTTTAACCTTGCCACGTGAAGGAAAATTCATTATCATTGACTAAAAAATTTTTAAATTATGTTGAGACCAGACGAATCCATATAAAATAATCGTCTCGGCGTTTTGGGCATTCGGCGTTTTGGCCAAATTGTCTCTGTAATAGTTCAACATTAACATTCAACAGAGTAGGTGCATTTAGCAGAATGGTCGTCGGCGTAATGGTCCAATACATAAATAATCATCGGTGTTTTGGTCACGTTCGGCGTTTTCGACTTTTAAAGGATAGTGTCGGTGTTTTAGGCATTCGGCGAAATCTCGCTCGGCGTTTAGGTCTTTGCGGCGTAGTGGCCCAACTCTATGATTTAGCAGAATGGGCGAAATTGTCGTTGGTGTTTTTGTTGATTCGGCGTTTTGAACCATTCCAATATAGAGTCGTTTACGGAATTTGGCGGAATGTCCTAGACCCGTGTGATCCCCAAAATTTTTTGTGTTACAATAATTTATTAAAAATGTTCTTGAACAATTTTTGGTGGCGCCATCACATTTGGAAGGAAAAAACAATGTGTCAAGCGGCTTTAATATACAGGGTGTCCCAATTGTGCGATAAAGTTATTTTATAGCATTATTATAATAGATACGAAAAAATTATAGAAGCACAATTGTCAAGCATCTCAAGGTGCATAATCCAAAATTATTTATAAATATGCAGGGTACTCTATAACTTCAAACCTATCCTATACCCTTTTTTAAATGGCATCACACAATTTTTATTTTATATTTGAACTCGGCTCGTTTTTACAAATCTATTGATATGATCTTTGATTGGAGTATACCGAGGAAATCGTCATCAATTCAGGACCTTGTATCTTTTCTAATGTAATCAATTTTCGGTATTTTATGACAAAGATTATTTTTTGTAAGTAAGTGAAGTTTACCAGTTCAATTATGTTTATTATTATACTTTGTATACAGGGCGAGTCAAAACGCAAATCTGTACTTTTCTCACTTAACTTAAATAGAACACCCAATATTTTTTGTGCTCTCTAGGAAGCGACTAAATTTCCATTTCATTTTTATTATCATTTCCCTATACTAACTTCGACGGTTTCTGAGATATTTTCCTTTCATTAACAAAATTCAGTTTTTTTTAATTTAATTTTTGATTTTATCAAGTTAGCTATGAATTACACGAACTTTTTTTACCTGTACGTTTAAATGGTTCATTTAATTTTTCGAACGATTCTCGTTGCAAGTAGGATATTTTCGTCACTTTCACCAAATACCAGGACCATATTAATTATTTTTTGTTGGAAAATTGATTGTGATACTAAACAGCTCAAAACAACACAACACAACTTCAGATGACAATAATTCTAATTGCTACCTAATTCAACGTTTTTTTGACAATCAAAGTGATCTAGATTTTGTGATAAAAATTATTGCAAAGGTTTAAATTCTTGCAATTTTAAAGTAATAATTTTAAAATAAAATAGGCGAAGATAAAAATAATAATTTATTGATTTTTACCAAAACAGATCGTAAAAAAGTTGTAAGTAAGTGTAAGTCATAGCTAACTTGATAAAATCAAAAATGGATGGGATGGATAGGATGGGGCGGACCGTTTAGCTGGCCTCCTACATCACCAGACGCGTGTGAAGTTCGATCCCGGAAGTCAAAACCAGAAAGTTCTGTCAACTGTGCTGGGTTCTGTAAGTACTTTCAAGAAGTGCTCTGTAAGTTTGAGTTATTGTGCTGATCATTAAAGCATTAAAAATCAAATTTCATTTTTGGGTCCAAACTTCACGTTTTCCCGAAGTTCAAAAAATCGAAGTTCTGTTGCGTCAAATGGAAGTATTCGAGGTTAAAACGAAGTGCCATACCCATATAAATGAATATGCTTCGCTAGTATTACCAGAATAAAATATTTTCAGCAAAGAAGTTATGAAAGCAAAAAAAAAATCGAAAGTGCTGGAAGTTCTGGCTCTTTACTATTTTTCGCTAGGACGAACAACAAACAAGTTATTGGATAAACAATTATCCTAATAAAAATAAAATTTGAAAAAATCGAAAGTGCTGGAAGTTCTGGCATCTGTGCTGGATTGTGCTGAAAGCTCTTTACAACTTTTCAACATAATGAATAATAAAAAAGTTATGAAGGATATCATTAACACAGATCGACCATAGATTAATCAAAGTTTAAAAATGGAAAGTGCTCGGTGTTCTGGCAACTGTGCTGGATTGGGGGTTTTCTAGAACTCATTATGTCTATAAATACGTTTACAGGAGATATCAACTTTGTTATAGGTTCGTAAGTGGCTCTATTTAGTAATAAAATACCAATAATTTTACTTAATTAGCCAAATATTGCTTGACTATTCTTTCTTTTGGGTACAAAAACATTCATCGTATGATGAATGAAAGTTATTACCGTAATAATGATCAGATTTGGAGTATTCAAATTCCATGTCGATATTACAAATGTATATGAAACCACAAACAAAACTATTTAAACCCCAGACGAAATGTTTGCATACAAGTATATTTAATTCTTTGCAGCTTTTACGTGTTTTTACTGTGCGCGCGTGCGTCGGTGAGAGAAAAATGAGACAAATAGCAACGAGGTTTTTCATAGTACTCGGCGAGCACAACCCAGCAGCCATCAGAACTTCCAGCACTTTCCATTTCTTATTTTTGGTTTTCGTTATGCTAATGTTGTAGTTAATAAATTTTTTGTTGTTCACTTTATCAAAAACTTGTTAAGAGATTTTCGATAATCCTCAACGAGCACAATCCAGCACAGTTGCCAGAACACCGAGCACTTTCCATTTTTGAACTTTGATTACACTATGGTTGATCTGTGTTAATGATATTGTTCATAACTTTTTTATTATTCATTACGTTGAAAAGTTATAAAGAGCTTTTCGACTGTACTCGACGAGCACAATCCAGCACAGTTGCCAGAACTTCCAGCACTTTCGATTTTTTCAAATCTTATCTTTATTCGGATAATTGTTTATCCTATAACTTTTTTGTTGTTCGTCCTAGCGAAAAATAGTAAAGAGCTTTTCGATTGTACTCGTCGAGCACAACCCATCACAGTTGTCAGAACTTCCAGCACTTTCGATTTTTTTTGCTTTTATATTTTTTATTCTTTGCTGAAAATATTGTATTCTGGTAATACTAGCGAAGCACATTCATTTATATGGGTATAGCACTTCGTTTTAATCTCGAATACAGAGCACTTCTTAAAAGTACTTACAGAACCCAGCACACTTGACAGAATTTTCTGGTTTTGACTTCCGGGATCGAATTTCACACGCGCCTGGTAATTTTTTTTTTTATGATTTTGGACCTGAACAGGCTAAATTTGGTCTATCGCGCTAAAGCACTCAGGAACACCTAGAAGGATGGATAGAGGGATAATGAATGTTGTTGTCGGAGTCCAGCTAAACGGTCCGCCCCTTCCTGTCCATCCTATCCATTTTTGATTTTATCAAGTTAGCTATGACTTACACAAACTTTTTTACGATCTGTTTTGACAAAAATTAATAAATTATTCTTTTTATCTTCGCCTATTAAATCAAACAAATGTAGGTTTTCTAAAATTGATTTTTTTATGTGGGGTTACATTAAAAATGAAGTGTATAAAATTCCACCGACAACGCAGCAAGACACGAAGCAAAAAAAAACTGTTAATAAACAGTTAACAATAATTAAAAATTATTATTAATTTTATTAAATACATAAATAAAAAGTTTACCTCAAGTAGGATTTGAACCTACGACCTGTACTTTGCTAGAGTACCGCGATAACCAACTGCGCCATCAAGGTTCAAGCCCCAATCGATGTAAATTTTGTCTTTATGTATGTAGAACTGATGTAAATTCTAAATATAATGAGATTACAATCAAATTACTTATATTAATGGAATGTGAGCCTGCAATATCGCAAGGATATTTAATAAGTTAATAATAATGTTAATAAAAAGAAAATATCTCAGAAACCGTCAAAGTTAGGTATAGGGAAATGTTAATAAAAATGAAATGGTTATTTGGTGGTTTCCTAGAGAGCACAAAAAATATAGGGCGTTCTATTTAAGTTAAGTGAGAAAAGTACAGATTTGCGTTTTGACTCGCCCTGTATACAAAATATAATAACTGCGAAACATAAATGATCTGGTAAACTTACTTCACTTACTTACAAAAAATAATGTTTGTCATAAAATACAGAAAATTGATTACATTAGAAAAGATACAGGGTCCTGAATTCATGACGATTTTAACCTTAAAGTGACCATAACTTTTAAAATCCTCGGTATACTCTAATCAAACATCATATCAGGAGATTTGTAAAAACGAGCCGAGTTCAAATATAAAATAAAAAATATGTGATGCCATTTAAAAAAGGTATGTTTGGATAGGTTTGAAGTTATAGAGTACCCTGTATATTTATAAATAATTTTGGATTATGCACCTTGAGATGCTTAAAAACTGTGTTTTTATAATTTTTTCGTATCTATTATAATAACGCTATAAAAGAACTTTACCGTACTATTGGGACACCCTGTATATGGCAGTTGTCAGAAAATGCACATTATAAATTCGAAAATTACCGCAAACTTTTCTTCTAAAAGTATTTATGTCATCATCTTGCATAAAAAAAAAGTTTTCAAAAAGTGATTCACGAGTTTGTTTTAAGACTTGATACGTGCACATAAAAGTTAACAGCGGAAAATGAAGTTTTTATTGCTAAGCTCATGTTACCTGGCTTAACTCAGACCTGAAAATTTGTAATGGTTTATTTACGGTTTGTATAAAAGCATTCCGTTCAATCAAAACCATTAAAACAAACATTATTTACCAATCCCAAGAAATCTGTATGTTTACTATTAGAAAACAAGTTTTGTGTAAAAAAACTAATTAATTATCATACAATTAATTAATTTCTTACACAAACATAAAGTAAACAAGATTTACACAAAAGCTGTACAAAAAGTTATTTGACTTGTACTGTATGTTAAATTTGTTTAAGTTAACAACCTTTATAACTTCTTGAACTCCGTTTTCTGTAAATAACAATATTATACTGATGTATCCACTCTTTCTCTAAACTTTGGTCACTTACATTTTTTTGTATATACAGCAATTTTAACAGTTTATTCTAAAATTCAAAAAGAATAATAAAGCTTTAATTAAAAATGGAAAATATGGGAAAAAATGTTGACGTTATGTAAAGGCTTTTTGATCTCATATTTTAGTGAATCTTTTTATCGAAAAAATGTTTCTGATAATACACATTCAAATATAACTTACTCCAGGGTATTCTTTAAAATACTCAGTATTCTGAGCACATTCCTGAGAATATCCTGTATTTCAGGGTATTTAAATACGTATTCCTAGATATTCGTATGTATTGCTACAGTATGTTTGTAGTTTGAAATTTTTTTTATCTTTATTAACAGATTAAGCGAATATAAAAATGTGAACTTTCACAATTTAAATTCATTATTATAAATACTTATCTTTTGGGTTAGATCCTACATTTAAATACACCATTTAACCCAAAAGATAAGTAATATAAACTTACGGCTTTGTTTTTAATTCTTTATACTTTTTGTTTATGATAGTCCCGCATATTATTTTATTTGAAACCATTTTGAATCCACCATATTAAAAATGTTTATTTTGATTTAACGTTACTTGGCATTATCCACTAAACGAGTTTACTTGTAATCCAAAAAGGAAGTCATATTTTAATGTTAGGTGCCCTATAAAATTAATGTATTACCTTTGTTTATACATTAATATGCTTCAAAAAATAATTGTTTTAATGATTTGTGCTGGGCGATGTAATATTAAACCTAGGAATAATTCAGTTTGAAAAAAATGTACACCAAATTGCATATTGCAAAGATTGCACAATGATTGCAAAGATTGCACAATGATTGCAAAGATTGCATTGTGAATGCAAAGACTGCATAGTCATTGCAAAGATTGCATAGCGATTTAAAGCACTGCATAGGAATTTCAATGAGTGCATAGTGATTGCTTACACCACTGTTTTTACAAATATTACAAGATAACTTAAAAGCTTTAAATCGGTAAAAAACAGTAAATAAATATTCGAAAACATTTTTTCAAAAGAAAATAAACTTTATTTATACAACACAAACGATAAAAAATTAAACTAGTATGTACTAACTTTAACTTAAATATTTTTTATTTTTTTATTTTATTTTTTCCAATAACATTAATTTGAAACTGGCGAGTACCAACTAAATTTATAGGTCCATAAAAAACAGCATACTATTGTTCGACATGTCTGGGTCATCTTGTCTCTCTAATCGCTTAGTATAAAATCTGTGAAATCTGTCGCTATTTACTCTAGTCTTATTTTTCGATAGAAACCAACACAGAGAGCTTTTTTTAAAAATTTTGCAAATATCCTTATTTCCAATTTTAACGTAAGGTCCGTTGATAAAATCAACACTTTCTATTTTTTTTCTGGCAGTACTCGGTGAAATCTTTTAACTAAAGACTTGAATTTATTCAAGATGATGAAATTGTTTCCTCTTCGGAAGAGAGTTGGTATTAGTATCAAAAACATTCAAGTTTGTGCAATCATCATCAAAATTTTCTACCGAATTGGCTTAACTTTGATCTTCTATATTCTCTGTAACATTTTCAAATTGTTGTTCGGTATCCAATAAGTTTGTTCAAACCAAAACGACTTGGTATTTATATTCAGTCGTTTTAGCATAATATTTACGTTTTCGTACGATTTCATTAGGATTTCTTCAATTTTCAGTATCAGAAATTGGAATAAATGGAATAAAATCTGTTTTCAACTCTATTTTTCTTTCTTCCGTGGGAAATTTTAGCACATTATTGGCTGGTAACAAATCTGTATTAATATTTAGTAAAATTTGAATGCGGTCGCCACGCTGTATGATGTCATACATGCTAGAATTTACTACCGTAGAGAACGTCTTTTCGTTTCGGAGACATTTCCTACTGGCGTCGTTTGCCAAAAAACGAGGTTTTTGAAATCTGCGCATTCATCTTCACCAACCCGCCAAATTCGGTCCGAATCGTTCGAGCTGTCTCAGAGATTGACCTCCGGCGTCACGATGCCGGCGTTGTCGTCCAATCTCGGATTACTCCCGCTTCCCCTCGCATGCATTGCGAGTTTCGCGAAAATACACTTAGGCGTTTGAGAGATGCCTCCACAAAGTCATCTCAACGCCCGCTACACCATTTTCGTGCAAGCCGCGATCCGTCAAGTCTTCTCATATATGTACCTCCCCCGGGCATCAACAAGATACTGTTTCAATCATAAATTGTATTCTCAGTGTTGGCAAAGAAAGATAATCTAAATACGTCGGCAATATACTTAACAAAGTGGGTTACAGGATCTTATGAACAACGTGGCCGTTATGCATAAAGTTCGTTAGTTGATGTTATTGACAATGTTTGCGTTGTAAACAGTTGGTTGATGCTATGGACAAGGTAAGCGTTATGAACAATAATTTTCAATAAAGTTGGCATTATCGATAGAGATGGCAAAATGATCACAAAATGAGGTAGTCGTTGTGACCAAGGTGGGCGATATAAACAAACTTTAATACTAGGCGCTAGAACAAAGCGGCCATTATGAACAATATGTAATTGGCTATTATGAGCACAGGGAGCGTTACGCATACCGTCCATATCGAGTGATTGTTATGAACAGCTGGTCTTGCGACCATAAAGCAGAGTTATTATCGAGGCAATAAAACCGGTAGTTTGGCAATTTGAAATTACTAATGGAAACAGTAATAGCGCCTAATTAAGGAAATAAACGTATTGTGTACAAATTAACTGTTCCAAAAGCAATTGCAGCTATCCTCTTCAGTAAAAATAGAAAAGTTTTAAATATTTGAAATATAAATGTCAACAAAATGTACTTATTTTATATTTTATAAATTTTGTTGACATTTACATTTCAAATATTTGTTACTTTTCTGCTTTAACCCAGGCCGATAACTATACAGGGTGTTTACTTATTAGCGGAAAATGGAGATGTGTTTATCTTATTCTCATAATTTTGAGTTGATAATCGTGAAATGAATACTTTTAGTCACAAGGGCTCATCTTGGGTAGCAATGTATATTTCTGCTAAGGATTGGCACCCATGAATTGTGGGAAAAGTCTATTAGAGCTTCGTTAATGTTTTATTACTTAAATTAAATTTTGTTTTCAGTTTTCTTGGACAAACAGATCTGACAACAAAGAAAAAAGTATGTTTAACAAATGATACTACTGACATTTTGTTTGGTTAGATACCAAACCAGGTTATAACACCCTTATGATTTAGCGTCCAGGAATGTTGCCAAACTTGAGAGTTCTTAAATTTGTTGAAATTATATCAATACTATCGTCAAATGGCCATTTTATGCCAATTGCTAAACACATGAGTGTTTCAGTCTATCAAAATTCAGTGGGATATGCTAAACAAATAGTTTTTAAATTGATCCCGTTTGTACTATTTGTTTTCATCGTTTTTCAATGTCCAAAATTAAAATTGCGAGCTTAAGGCGTGGAGCAGCACACGAAATCATTTTGGAAAGCGCTGATTTGGAAGAAATAATGAAAATTATTTGATAAATTTAGATATGTTTTATTCGAGGTTTTATTTTAGGACAAAAATGTAGTGTAATAATTTAAATGTTTAAAATCATTCTAATGCTATGCATTATTGTTTTTTTTTTAATTTTCCCGGAGGGCCCTTCGAAAAGAGGTCGCCAACATTCAGTTTTGGACACACCCAATTGTGTCGTTCTGGATATTACTCTGTATAGAAACAAAATTTTGTAAAACAGATTTATGGTTGTATTATGTACATTTTCAAGTATTTTGAAACATCTACTTTAACTATTTTGTTAAGAAACACATAAGACCTTGATTTCGTTGAATCATAAATATTATATTTTTTAGAAAATGTATAATGTGTCATAATTACTCTAAGCATGAACGACGATATTTAATTTTGCTCATTGTTTTAATGCAAATTACAACGTGCGTGGATAAGAAACAATTGGTAATAAAGGAACACAAAGTACAATTATATAATTACTTCATATATTGTTACAATTGCAACGATAGTTTAACTTTTTTTTAATATTAAAATGGGAAAATGAACAATCTACCAAAATATGACACTGTAAACTTTCACTATTGTATTTTTTATTATTTTGACATCTCAAGTAACCCTTAAATATATTACCATTTACTGAGGACGATAACTGTAATTGTTACCGAAATGTATAATTTTATGTAAAAATAAATAAAACGTACACTATTTAATATCTAAAAGATAAACATTTTGATCTACCAAAATATATAATTATTTTACAAATTTACTGTACAAAATAGAAATCTGCATTTTTTAACTTTATTTAGTTTGTCTGTGAGAAAACATAGAAGTTTTGTATTTTTGTTAATTGTGCCAAACTGTGCTCGGTTCACATTGATCATAGCCACCTCTTTTTAAGATTCGTATTAATTTATGCCATGTTGTGCCTATATAGCCTAGTAGATAAAAAATATTGAAGTTTAATTATTATACAATAAATAATTATTTTTACAATGCATTTACCATACTTCGAGTACAACAAATGTACATATAAATGCTTTTCAAAAACCGCATGAATGGAAAAATAACCGATTAGAGATGATGGGGGTTAACAAATATTATGAAAACTGTTTTATTGGTTTATAGATTTTTGTAAGGAAAAACGTGTTAGTCTGAATGGAATGCTTAAAGCCAGCTATTTGAATCATGCACGATTCGACGATACAACTTTTTCCCATCTCTTTGGTAAAAGATATTTTGTAGTGTGGATGGGCGGATTGTGATACAGCCAAACCACTTTTCCATCCCTTTGGTCCCATTCCAGACCTTTGTGATGGCTAAACATGATTGTTTGGTAGCGATCATGATAAACATCCCACTAACATAGAGCGTTGTCTTCTTTTTGAAGTGATTTGGTGTTGCAGCCGATGTTAATGGCTGGCCAGTTTTCCACCATCAAAATACAAAGAAGATATTCACATAAGCAGTCAGTTAAAGAATTTCAGAGTGAATGTTTCAAAACGCCGACATTGTATTGTATTCTTAAGTTTTTGCATAATTTTCGCTCATTTTCATGGCAATAATAGTATTAGGTCCAGGTACTTTATTTTCCATTTCTAGTTACAGAACAAAGCAACACCCATTCACTAATTGAGTTATAATATTCGTGGTTTCCCATTGCTAGCGTTAAAACAAATTACGAAATTTAATTCTGCTTGAGATTATAGAAAAACGTATTACTTGCTGCCTTCCTGTACTCTTGTCAGGTGATGGGAAGCCTTTAATTACTGTTCCATTTCCTTGTCGGTTCTGCGATATCTATCAGTCTTGACGACATTTTCTTAACTGGAAAAAATGTTGCATTTCGATAGGAAGTTATGGGTCTGGAACATTTCGCCAACTGAAATACACCTACCTAAACTACAATTATAAACTTTTTATTTTAGTAGATTAATTTTCATCTTCATTAACATTTATAAGTTACTATAAAGAACTGGTAAGTGCGCCTAGTTCTGCAATATTAAGTTTCGGCACTTTCGACCTATGAAATTATCGTGTCGGCGTTTTGGGCATTCCACGTTTTGAGAATTCGGCGCTTTGGCCATTGTCAGCGTAACGGCCCAATATCAAAATTCGGCATAATGGGCGCATTAAGAGGAATGGTCGTCGGCATTTTGGTCACATTCGGCGTAATGGTCCAATGCTGACAAATTCGTCAGAATGGGCACAGTTGGGGAAATGTTCGTCGGCGTTTTGGTCAGGTTCGGCGTTTTGGACCATTATAGAATCGACATTTTGGGAATTTGGCATCAGCACTTCCATTAGATTATTTTTTCCACCCATGCGATTTTTGAAAAATACTTGTGCGTACTTTATTGTAATCAACTAGCACAATTCGTAAGTTCTGCGTATTTACCAGTGAAGAAAAGAAGGTAATGTGTATGTTTTATTCATAAAATGTGTTCCTATCTGTGCTGCGATCTCTTATTTGTTGGACGACATTTATTATTGCACTTTGATAGCAGAGTACAGTATCGTTTTCATAAATTTAAACGTTACCCCCACCACATCTAATCGATTAGTCTTCCACCCATGATGTTTTTGAAAAATACTACATAGTTTTGTTGTACTCTGTTAGTCCAACTCAACACAATCCGTAGAAGTTTGTTAAATGTATTGTGAAAATAATTATGTATTGTTTTACAATAATATTTCTATATTTTTACTTATTAAACGGAATGAGATGACGAGCCTCTTCCAATGTTTATCGATCTTGTGTTTTGTGGCAGACATAGATCAATATATCATACTTTTATATAGGCTTTTGGGTTTTTGAGCTGCTATTTGCCGCAGAAACAGAACAAAATTGATTTTATCAAAATTGTTTAGAACAAACTTTGAGTTAATACATTGCTATTTACGGCACAAACAGAATACAAGTTTTTCTTGAAAGTTTTTTTATTAGTCGTATGAAATCATATAAAAGCTTGAAAAGCATTGAAAAACTTTATGTACATGAGTTTTGTTTCGTGGGAAACTTCTGCTTGAAGACCTTTTATTACTTTCTACTGCTATTGCTCTTGGTCTTTGCTAGATTCATAGGAGAAAATGTAATAAAACGAATTTTGTTTGATACTCATCTAGTACAGATAATCGGACGCTTGAAATGTCAGCTTTTCTTTTTTTTTATCATTTTTATTCGCTTTCTGCTTCATACCCTCGGTAACTCCTGATGTCGGTCATATTAAGTCATACTCATATGAATATTCAGCTAAGAAAAATAGGTGTAACCGCTACAAATATCAGCGAGATGAAAGCGTGCATCGGTTCACCATTAGTGGAGTGTATTTTAGGTATCTATAATTGTGTGAGTATTTCTAAAGATTATTGAATGTGTACTATAAAGCAAGTGTATTTGGTTATGTACCTATTCCTTTTTAATTATCTAACGCTAGTTTTTATTACAATAATGACATACAATTAAAATAATTATTCTAAAAGCCGTTAAACTAACGGAACATGACAATATTAACCCTCATACATTTTATCCGCCCTCATAGTGACACCTGCAAGCTCATTAGTCTTAACTCTCCAAAAATAACAAAACTGAACAAAAGTTTAGAATTGTAGATTTTTTCTATTTCTGGAACTATTACCTTATGTTCAGGTATTGATTAAATAAAAAAGAAAGCCAACCATTGGAATTGGGTCATCAATGAACTCTATGTAAGAACATCTTTCTATTCAGTCATATTGGGGAAGCTCTTCTTCAATATGCTCTAGTATGATAAAATATGAATAAGTAGGTAAGTACAATTGCTAAATTTTCTTTTTTGAGAGAAATTTTGGGATTGAAATTCACTGAACAAAATATTTTTATTTTAATAACTACAGTACTAAACTTCAAGCAAAGAACTTAATTAAACCGCATGTAATTAATTAAATTAAAAGAAAAAGTTTTTTTGTACACAGTTAATGAAGATTATATTAAAATGTATGGTTTCTTAATTGTATGTGATTTTATATTATTTTGTATGGATTTAAACAATTTTATAAACGAATCTACATCCTTGAGAATTGACTTTCACGTATTGTTTGTATGAATGTAGGTACCACAGAATATGTTCCCCTTTCCTAATTATTTCTATAATTTTAACGTTAATGCAGAAACCGTATTTTGTCTCTTATGTTTACTTACCATAAACAATGTTTCCCCATATACCTCGTTCACTTTCGCAAGGTTCATGCTGTAATTCTGTTACGTCCTTGTCTTCCCTAAACTCCTTTTACCATTTTTTTTCTTATTCGCGCTTTCCACTGCATTCAACCACCACTTTGGAGGCGTGCCACTAATTTTACCTACCTATCTGCTTTGTCAGTCGTTCCTCGTTCATTTTTTCAATGTGACCAAACCAACGAAGCGTACTCCTTTCATATAGATCGCGATTGTCTTTTTCTATGCCACACTCATTCATTATCTACTCATCCCTCACTCTATCCATTCTCTTTGTACCACATACGCTATGTAAAAATCTCATGCCCATACCATTTGTTTTAATTTCGTGTTTTTTTTTGAATAACCGAGTCTCATTTCGCATCTATGCTCATACTCTCATTTTCCATTATGGCCCATATTCTGCCAATCACTTTCGTTCCTTCATTGAAACGCCGCTCAATTTCACTATTCATTCTACCATCTGCCTTAAACATTCCACCCAAACACAGGGCAAACACGTTATTCACGATTAAACGCTAACACCATCATTGTATGTTTAAAGTAAAACTGTATCATTAGCATAGATCAGTACTCGTACATTCACGTTATTAACCATTAAACAATTTGTAGCAGAACTTACCTGCCTAACACATTTTTCCATGAATACATTAAACACTGACGGTTGCGGTTACATCACGTAGCCTTATCTAACTCCTTGCTCTATTTTAAAGCATTCACTCAGACCCCATCTCACCCTAACACATATTCAACTACCGTCACATACTGCTATTACTCCATTTACTAAACATTTAAGCACTCCATGCTCGCTTAAAGTATCCCAGAGCTTCTCTTTATTCACTGGGTCCTACGCTCTCTACGTGGACACGGTACAGCTTCTTCAATCGCCTGTTGCAGAGCAACCATCTGATCCACACATCCCGTTCCTGGTATGAAATAATCTTGAACATCCCGATTCATACGTTGTGTTATTGCAATATAATAATCAAAACTCTTCCAAATACCTTATTAGATACATTCAACAAACTTATCCTTCTGTAGTTTTTACAATCACTTTTACACCTTTACTGTTATACAGCGGAAAAATAATCACATTTTTTAAATAGATCGGCAATTTTGCACGCTTAACACATGTAATGAATAATTTATTAAAGTTTTCCTCAAGATTTGCACATTCAACTTTTGCGCAGCTTTCTTTACCCCAATTACCTCAATATCGTTCTCAGTTTCATTCCTTATCTTCTCCATATTTCCTTGTTTAACTCTTTGGTCAGCTTTCTTACAGCTTTTCAAAATATTTTTGCCAATATTTCCTCAATCAGAACCATACCATCTCGTTCATACTATTCAGCACCCTGATTTCGTGTTTTCGTGTTGCTTTTCCCCAGGTTTTGCATCTCTTATTCACTTCCAGGAGTTTCTTATTCCCCTCAAAATCTTTCTGTATTTTCTTACTCCATACCCTCTTTAATTCCTTTACTCGTCCTTACTGCTTGGTGCGCTTCTTTCTTTATCTATCTGTACACTTGATACAACCGGTTTTTCGCAGTCTCATTTTTGGCAGCAATTATTGCCATGGATGCCTTTTGTACAGATTCCCTCCACCCAGCGCTCTTGTTCTGTTTACTAACAGTCGCTTTTCTACATATCTGTGCAGCACAGTTGCATTTCATTGTTTCCTTTCTTCATTTTCTCTTTCAATATCATTTGATTCACATTCAAATTTCTGCTTAAAGCTTCAGCGAACGTTATTCTTACATCGTTAGCTACCAGTTTTTTTCTACTTTCATTTTTAGCACTGCGTTATCTTTCGTTCTCCATACCCACTTTTGTTATGAGCTAACGCTCTTTCACTTGGGATTATTGTATTTCCGTTTGCCCCATGTGTTTCTATTTCAACCTCTGACCATAGCGCCAGACTACCATCCTGCATCTTAACATCGGTTACTAGCAAAGTCGTACCTCGAACGATGTAACATTCCTTACTTACGGTAACGTCCTACTACCGCTCAGTTTTGGCATAAATTAGCTTACTTGCCACAAACGCGGCTACCTTTTAGGCTCCCCAAAACGTGCCACGACCCCTATCCTACCTTACAAGCTAGCAAATAGTTACCCTTGCTACAGGCACTAGGAAGTCTATGTGGTATGCTGACATACCTCGAGTGCTATATATATTTTTTTCCTATAAAATGTTAACATATGTTTGCTAATTAAGCGGTTGCTTGATATTCCTAATAAAATAATTTGGAGCATTTTTGTTGCTAATTATTGATTTTTTAAATATTTACATTTTTTGTAGTATTGGACGTTTACCTTATTTTTTCGCATGATTATCTCTTCTTTTAAAATTGTTTTTGAAGTACATACAGTAAAAGATTTCCTCGAGTGAAATTTAAACCCACGATACTTTGCTAAAGTAGGGCTCTTCCAACTAAACAAGTCACACTCGGTTTCAACTTGCACTGTATGTATATTTCTAATTACGATATATCATAATTTTTATTGATATTGAAGGATTACAGTGAACTTTTGTCATATAAGCCCATAATTCGCTAAGGTCTCGCCCATTACAATACGTGACTGATAGTTAATTTTTATTTGCTATAAGCAATATTAATAGATAACTATAGTAAATGTGGTTAGTGAACGAATAACAGTTTAAAATAATAATCATTAGCTGTATTTCTTTTAAAATTGATTTTAAAGTACATACAGCAAAAGGTTACCTCGAGTGTGACTTGAACCTACGACCTTTACTTTGCTAGAGTTAGGCTTTTCCAACTGAGCTATCGAGTAACTAACTAGAGAAGTACATACATAAGTTTAAATAGAGTGTGACTCGCCTCTTCGATAGCTCAATTGGAATACCCCTACTCAAGCGTATAGAGGTAGTGGGTTCAAATCCCAATCGAAGTAATCCTTGACTATATCTACTTATTTTAAAAGTTAATTTTAAAAGAAATACAGTTAATGATTATTATATGAACTGTTATTCGTTCACCGATCTGTGAAAAAATTTAATTTATACAGTTATTTGAATATAAAATATTAATAATTAATATCATTCCCATCCTCTCCGTCCGGTTACTCACTCATTACAATCTGAAGGCCTTCTATTTGCTCAGACTCAGTCTTAATTGGATAAATAATTATTTTTGGATCGATAATAATCGTGATTCATAAAAAAATATTGTTATAGATATGTGTAAATGTCTATTATGTAATATTGTTTGATTACTAGTTATAAAATTGAATTCGAAATTTTCGAAATATATTTTATACGTAATAATTTAATAAAAACGTAACTTACCATTAAAAATAAACAAGAACGTTGCTAAATATTTATTAAAGTAACGTAATCTTGTATATGAATAAAAATGTTTAATTGACTCCTGGTGCTCATTTTGTTGAATTATCACATCTTTGACAATTAATTAAAAAATATAAAACACAAACTAAAAAATATATCACAGATCTTTATAATTAGTAATTAAACTATTGTATAATCTAATTTACAGAACTTCTGTTTATAACAATAACTTATGATGTATCAAAAATGTATGTTTCATTAGTTATCTATATAAAACATTGGTTCGCATTTGTAGATTTGTAATTTACAATTTGATTTCAGGTTTACTGATATTATAAGGGAATTTTTAATTAATCTATTATTAATTCAACCATTTTATTATAAAGGAAATTTATAAACAAATCACAACGCGCTAGGGGTAATTGTGGGTACTTAATATTCGCAAATTTAACGTCTCAGCTAACCGCCTCAGTCCTCTTACACTGATGTCTTGACTAGGGGTGGTCGATTATAACTTAGAACAATCCATAATCGTTTAGTGAAAATAATCAATTTTTTTTATTAATGAATAATCAAATAATCGATTAATCAAATAACCTATTAATCAAACAATCGATTGTAAAAATGTAAATACCGTTAAAAATCCAAAGTATTTAAAACAATCGGTTAATCAAATAATAATATAATCCCTTAATTAAACAATTGATTCATCAAACGTTAGTTAATTGGAGAACGTCAGTCTAGAGGAAAATATCATAGTCCATGCATTAAAAATATTACGGGATAAAATTTATTCATGTATTTAAGGATTTATAATACATAAAACATATACAGGGTGCGGCATTAATGCGTCGAAGTACGATATATCCGTTATTAAAGGAGATATCAAAAAAAGTTATTTACAAAAATTATAGGCAACTTCAAATAACCTATTAATCAAGCAATCGATTGTAAAAATGTAAATACCGTTAAAAATCCAAAGTATTTAAAACAATCGGTTAATCAAATAATAATATAATCCCTTAATTAAACAATTGATTCATCAAACGTTAGTTAATTGGAGAACGTCAGTCTAGAGGAAAATATCATAGTCCATGCATTAAAAATATTACGGGATAAAATTTATTCATGTATTTAAGGATTTATAATACATAAAACATATACAGGGTGCGGCATTAATGCGTCGAAGTACCATATATCCGTTATTAAAGGAGATATCAAAAAAAGTTATTTACAAAAATTATAGGCAACTTCAAACTTCACATTATAAAATTATTTTCGTATTTACAGGGCGTTACATATTACCAGAGTGAACCAAACATACCTTTTTTTAAATGGGACACGTTATATATTATTTCAAATTTAGATTAAGCTCGTCTCCCCCATACCTCCAATATAGGGTTTCATTACGTTATACAGGGTATTTCAAAAGTTATGGTCAATTGTATACCAATATTCTCATTTCAACGTCCTGTATATCCTAGACAGAACAACCTAACAATAATTTTTTCCAGGCATAACTTTTGACTTTGGTACAGTGTTACGAGAAAGTGCTATTTCTTTATTATTGCACCAATCGAATATCCCTGTATTTTACTTTAAAAAGTGAAAATACACTTTATGTTCTTTCATTTTTATTAAGCAGTCCCTATAGCTAAAATTGTTAATTTCTGAGATATTTTCGGGGATAATATAACTAGTGTTATGATTATCATCAATTATTAATCATAACACATATTACAGTTGCAAGATAATCAATACAATTATTTATTTCTTTGAAACTTTTTGTCACTTTGACAGTAAACTATTTTATTCCTTAAAATTATGTGCCAGTCAACATGCGGTGATAAAATTATCACCGATTTGATAGCCTATTCTACGATTTTGTTTTTTTATTTTAACCAATGAAAGTAATCAAAAATGTACCATGTGACATTTGGATTATATTCTCAGTTTAATAACAGAAAGAGATTTTTTTAACAATTTCTATTGTAACAAGTTAGCCGTGAACAAATGACACATAGATATTATTCAGTGATAATTAGTAGCTTGTCATTTAACAAACTTCTTTGAGATTTGTGCTTATTAATTTGTAAACACTTAAATACTGTTTGAAATGAACTTTCCTGTTAAGGAATTAACAGACATCATATGGGTACTGGGAGAATGTATGAAAAATTGCTTATTAGCACAAAGAATTTACAAATAGAGATGTCCCGAAGACAACCCGAGAAAATAACGTTGGAAAGGTTAGTAGATCGTTTTAATCGTACGGGTTCAGTAGTTTATGAAAAAAAGGAAAGGACAAAACCTGTACTTAACGAGGCAAATGATTTAACGCGATGCTTGAAGTTACGCATAATCCACATGTTATACACGTGAAACCCCGCGTCAGCATATTAGTGACAGTTGTAAAAATAAGATGCATCCATACCATATGCAGCATCAAGAGTTACTCGAAGATGACTATCCCAGAAGGGTTACTTTCTGTGAATGGGCTCAACAACAACTCCACAATCAAGCGGATTTCTTTGATTTTGTCTTCTTTGGAGACGAAGCCGCTTTTCATAAAAATGGAACTATGAATAGACACAATTTATAGCAACTCATAGTCAAACTAGGTGGTCTTTGAATGTTTGGGGTGGTATAGTTGGAGATCACGTAATTGGACCACATTTTTTCGATGGAACAGTGAATGGTCAGGTTTATTCGGACTTTTTAGTTTACCATTACTGTTGGCAAATGTTCCTCTTAATATTCGTCAAAGAATGTGGTTGTTACACGATGGAGCTCCGGTACATCACACTAGATTAATTCATAATCATCTTAATACCCATTTTCCTGGAAGATGGGTGGGAAGAGGAGGACCCATTTCATGGCCAGCTCGTTCACCAGAGTTACGTAAAATTGACTTCTTCAAGTGGGGTTATGTGAAAAACCGTGTGTATCAAATACCTCCAACCACACAAGATGATTTGAAGAATAGAATACGAGAAGCATTCCAAAGTATTAATGTAGAAATGTTAAGAAATGTCAGTTGAGAATTTGAAGATCGACTTCAATGCTGTATTGATGTTTTCGGTGGACATTTTGAACATTTATTATCAAATTAATTAATTTTATAAGAATTTTGTCTTAATAACCGACGTTTTTTGAATTTTTTATAATAATCTCTCACACTTTGATTTGTTCACGGCTACCTTGTTATAATAGAAATTTTTTAAAAAATCGCTTTCTGTTATTAAATTGAAAATATCTCATAAATTCACGATTTTAGCTATAGGGAGTGCTTAATAAAAATGAAAGAACATAAAGTGTATTTTTACTTTTTAAAATAAAATACAGGGTGATTCATTTGAAAAAATTGACAAAATCATGTCTTCTTGGATCGCTCTATATTCAATTGGTGCAATAATAAAGAAATACCACTTTCTCGTAACACTGTACCAATGTCAAAAACTTATGGCTGGAAAAAATTATCGTTAGGTTGTTCTGTCTAGGGTATGCAGGACGTTGAAATGAGAATAATTTTCGTATACAATTGACCATAACTTTTGAAATACCCTGTATAACGTAATGAAACCCTATATTGCAAGTATGGGGAGATGAGCTTAATCTAAATTTGAAATAATATAAAGGGTGTTCCATAAAAAAAAGTATGTTTGGTTCACCCTGCTAATATGTAACACCCGTAAATACGAAATTAATTTTATAATATATATATATATATATATATATATATATATATATATATATATATATATATATACACACATACAGGGTGTCCCAACGATAGAGTAAAGTAAGTTTATGCTTAACTAGAATTATTTGTGTAAATATTGTATGGACCATGGGGTAGAGGTAAGTGTGCTTTTTTTAAAATATTGGAAGTTATACAGGGTGCGCCAGAAAAGCAGGACGTGAAAAAGTATGATTTTTTTAAATAGAACATCCCGTATTTGATTTTGGTTTTTAATTCTACGTGTCCATACAAACATATTTTGTCATACAAAAGATTGGCTGAAAGTTTTTAGTTCTTGAGATATTCGCGTTTAAAGATTATTATGGTCATTTTCGTGGGGTTGATGAATGGGCAATTGTTCCGTTATTTCACAATAAAAAAAATTGATATTTCGTGTGAAAAATGAGTGATATTATACTAACGTTTAGACCGAGTAGTATTTCTAATTTTCTCAACAGGGTGTTTGTTATAACCATTCAAATTTGAAAATTTTCAAATTAAAAAAAATCAGTTTTTTTTAATTGCACACCCTATATATTTTTATTTCATTTTATTCGGGATTAAAAATCTATCATTTTGTCAAATATATCCTATATCTATCTTTGATAGTTTTCGATGAATTTCGATTTTTCTCACTAGTTACGTTACATACGATACTATAACATTATTGTGGATCGTGGTAGCCATGGAAAACAATTGCGACGAAATAGAACAAACCACCTAAGCGAGAATATTAACAGTTTTTATTAATGAGAAACAGTAATTCAATAATTATTCAACATTGCGTCTTAGTAAATGCTCAAATAGACGGCCTTCTTGCTGAATACACATATTGAGCCTTTTTCTCATGTTCTGTCTCACTTCGGATAACATAAGAGGGTCACTGTGCGACAAGCTTCGCGAATTCTATTTTCATGTCCTTCCTTGTTGTAGGTTTAATAATATACACCGATCTTTTATGTATCCCCATAGGAAAAATCCAGTGGAGATAAATCGCATGACCTGGGTGGCCATAATATAAAGCCATTACGTCCTATCCATTTCTCCGGGTATTGCTGGTTCAAGAATTCCCTTACGTCCCGATAAAAATGTGGACGTGCACCATCCTGTTGCAACCACATATTTAGTCGTCCTTCTAAATTGATATCCTCAAGTAACACAGGCAATTCTTCACGTAAGAAATGCAAATAGCTGCGGCCGTTAATGGATCATCAAAAATAGGGACCGATAATTTGGTCATTAAGTATACCACACCACACATTTAGTGACCAATGATTTTGGTTTTGAACTTCTCGTAGCCAAAATGGATTATCAATGGCGTAATAGTGCATATTATGCCGATTTACAGCCCCATTGCTTTTAAACGTCGCCTCATCGGAAAACATTATGGAGCACAAAAGTTGTTATTTAATTGCAGCCGTTGATTAATGATATTGCAGAATTCAATTCGTCTTGCAAAATCCTCTTCTCGCAATTCTTGATGAAGCTCAATGTGATAGGGATGGTACTTATACTTCAGCGTTGTTCGATTCACGTTTGATTTGGGTATCACATATCGTCGCTAATGTTCTAGAACTCACTTGGGGATTTTCTTGAATATTTAATAATATTTCAAGTTCTTTTTCTTCATTAGCTGCCCTTTTATTAACAACTTTACGTTTGAAGTATTTAACACTACCGCTAGAATCAAATCTATCCATCAAATTTTCCAAGCCAACAGTAGTAGGTATTCGACGTTCAGGATATTTCATTTTGTAGATTCGTTGTGCCAATAAAGGGTTTTTTTCAGCCTCGACCAACACGTATATCATATCAATTAATCCATTTGTCGAATAATCCATAATTGATACAAGAATTGATAACAAGTTAAATGCGAAAACGACAAATTTAATATGTGTTTATTTTGACAAGTAGGAAACCTTAGTATCTTAGTAACGCAATTATTATTT
Source organism: Vesta saturnalis (assembly GCA_036346205.1). Lineage (NCBI taxonomy): Eukaryota > Metazoa > Arthropoda > Insecta > Coleoptera > Lampyridae > Vesta > Vesta saturnalis. The sequence goes on from JARFJB010000793.1 coordinate 3,151,941, forward strand.
TCCATGGCTACCAAGATCCATGCAATGCAATGTTATCGAAAATAAAGTAGCTAGTGTGAAAAAATCGAAATTCCTCGAAAACTATAAAAGATAGATATAGGATATATTTGACAAAAATGATAGATTTTTTAATCCCGAATAAAATGAAATAAAAATATATAGGGTGTGCAATTAAAAAAAACTGATTTTTTTTAATTTGAGAATTTTCAAATTTGAATGGTTATAACAAACACCCTGTTGAGAAAATTAGAAATACTACTAGGTCTAAACGTTAGTATAATATCACTCATTTTTCACACGAAATATCAATTTTTTTTATTGTGAAATAACGGAACAATTGCCCATTCATCAACCCCACGAAAATGACCATAATAATCTTTAAACGCGAATATCTCAAGAACTAAAAACTTTCAGCCAATCTTTTGTATGACAAAATATGTTTGTATGGACACGTAGAATTAAAAACTAAAATCAAATACGGGGTGTTCTATTTAAAAAATCATACTTTTTCACGTCCTGCTTTTCTGGCGCACCCTGTATAACTTCCAATATTTTAAAAAAAGCACACTTCTTACCTCTACCCCATGGTCCATACAATATTTACACAAATAATTCTAGTTAAGCATAAACTTACTTTACTCTATCGTTGGGACACCCTGTACTTGTTTAATATCAAGCTTAATTCATTACAAAGTATTTTTATTACATACGTCCCTTTGGTGGGTTCGGAATCATGTACCCTGTTAATACAACGCTACATTAAAAGATGAACTATTACCAAACAGTTTTTGAATACCAGCTCCTCGACCATAACTATTTATTTTGATTTTGTCCTTTGTAGATAAAATGAAATGCAGTATGTATGGTTAGTCGTAAACTAATTTTATTCATATTAAGTGTAGGTATATTTATATATGAAATATGCGCTGCAATAAAATTAAGTAACAATGGATAAAGGTAAGTCTTATACTTTCTTTCTTATAATTGTATAAGGTAATATTAAATTCTAAATGTAATAAAGAATATACACCATTTCGAATATGTTCTCGAGTTATTTATGTGCTGAATATCAAAACTAGTGGTGATTAAGTCATAATAAGAAGCGGATGTACTCACTTAATTTTGAACTTTCGAAATGTGAATATGATAATATACTACGTATTTTTTATTAAACTTTACATTTTTCTAAAGTAAAATTATTAAAAACGTTAAAATTCAATTGTAATGCTTTATTTTCTATTCAGGTGGAGATGTAATAAGATAAACCCGAATTTAATATCGAATATCATTTGATAGTTAAGAATACTATTATACCTACGATTCAGTGTAAAAAATTATGGTTTGGTATTTCCGGTTTATTTGAAAGGAAGCCAATCGAGTAATATTTAATTACATATTAATATAAATCATTGTTTATTGACTGTTAAAACAGTTTAGTATGTACTGGACTGTATATTATGTAAAATAAGGCATGGGAAGTAAAACTGGTCTCAACTTGAAAACAGTTTCATCTTCAATTAAATCTTTATGGGTTATTTATAAGCAATTGGAATTTTTTTGTGCTATACTAGGAAATCACAATTAATCTTTTCAGAAGTGTTAATAAATTCAAATATTTATTTATTGTATACTAGGGTACCATGCCCTTTTATAGCTGTATACTTCAATTTTGAGCACAGCTATAAATACAGTGTTCTAAATAGATATGTTTTCTGATCAATGGTAGTTAACCGGTTGTATACTTCGTTTACCAAAACAAATTGTCGATATAAGTTTTTTCTCTCTTAAGTCGTAGTTCTCTTAACCACATTTCCAATTTCCTCTTTTCGATTGCTTCAAATTTTAATGTATTTCCACACATTTATTTTTAATTAGATCCGTTCATTTTCACCTATTCAAATGTTTTATACGCCATTCACACAATCTAAAGTGCACTTACAAATAATATATACTTAAATTATTTTAATCAAAGAAAATAAACGATCCGCCCCCCAAGCAGAGTTCGGCGCGCTCGCTTGTAAATTTGTTCTTGAAATTTGAGTTGATTCAGATAGAAGAAGAGGTTAAGGGCTAGACGAATGATACACGGTTCTTTCCATAAGCCCACAAGTATTATTATGTATTGATGGTATGAATGAAGTTCAATAAATACGTGCTCTCTTTTAGAAATTATTTTGTAATCAACAAATACATGATTTTTACGGCCAATTATATACATTTACATCAGTTCTACATACACAAAGATAAAATTTACATCGATTGGGGCTTATATCTCGATAGCTCAGTTGGTTAGAACGGTACTCGAGCAAAGTACTGGTCGTAGGTTCAAATTCTATCCGAGGTAAACTTTTTATTTATGTATTTACTGACTTAATAATAATTTTTAATATACAAAAGGTGTATAAATACACTGGCGGAAACTATAATATTTTAGGTGGTGAGTTACCTATTTTTCTATTATGTTTTATTTTGTATGAAAATGTATTTTATTTGATTTGCAAGCATTATTCAAGATTATTTTAACTGTACTCTATTTTCCTACCTATTTATACAAATATTTATTAATCGACGAATTAACCCATTAGATTCTACTTTAACAGCTACATCTTATGCGAACGATATGATCAGTTCTGGAAAATCTTCGATATTTTATGCATAAACCTTATTACATATAAGATTTGCTAACGAAATAATGATTGTATCACTAACTTACTTTATTTTAGGTCGCGCATTGTTTTAACGATTAACAGAGCAATTACGGAACAAATGTTTTCTTGAAGATACTTTTCATACGGATGGCTTAATTAACATATCATTTTACTTTATTTATAGTGTTGCTAATTGGATTAATTAGTCGGTCTTAATATTAGTAGCGGAGTTTTGGATCATTACAAATGTCGGAGTTTAGCGCCTGTCAAATTCTTGTGTCAACATCGTTTTGGACATTTGGTGTTTTAAGCACGATTAAAAATATCAGGGTTATCTGGCCACGATCAGCATTAGCATGAAATAGGAAGTTTATTTACGGTCTAAAAGACATTAATTTTATAGAAATTAGAAGGGGGATGTTCAACTTTATAGAAATAAAATCTGTTCTCCATTTAATCCAAATAAAGAAAACGTTCTTGCAAAACGAGTGATTAGACATATTAATTTTTTGTAACGATTTAGTTTGATACTGTTTTGGTACACATTTAAACATGTGTAATCGAACAGCCGCTCGAGAGAATTCGATTACTAAATATGGTTCAGTGGCGCATATTAGATTAGAAAATATTAGCTTTCATGAAAATTGGCATTATGAGATGTTAAATCTACTTGATAAGGTCTACGAAAATGAAATCTCGAATTAACATAGAATACTTACCTTTTTTGGGTATTTAAAAGAAAATTTTACAAGATTGAAACGTTTCAATAGCAATTGCTGCTATCCTCATCAGTCAAAGAATCAAGGTTAAAAATACTTGAAATATTAGTGTCAACAAAACTTATAAAATATGAATCGACTAACGAGCCCTCTATGATAATATAATTTAAAAGCCTACTACAAAATATTACATTCAGAGAAAATACTTGATGCGAAACGGTATACATTGAGACGAATGATTCATAACTAAAAGCTTTCGTCCATAGAGATTGTTCTGGAGTATCATTTTTAAAAATTATTAATCACTTTTCTGTCAATGTTGTAGGTTTTGAGTACAGATATGAATCAACATTTACGGTAAAGTAACGACATATTTATGAGTTTCGATACTGATATAGTTCCAATTTTTAGAGCTCTAGATGATTACGTCATTTAACGCTTTGTATTAATGTGACAGACATTTTCAGTTACAGATCTAGACAAACTCCATTTCTGACCTTGCAACTAAGGACCCTGCGAAAAAAAGTGATGGGGGCAAGTTGGTATTATACTGGTACCGTTTAAATAAAATTGATAAACATTGCCTCTCCCTAAGCATTATTTGAAATATAAAATTAATTAATTAATTTCTGTAAGATAATGTTCGGCAATCATAGATCTTGTGAACCGTTATCTTTGTTACACAATATGCTTAATTCTTTGAAAAAAAACGAATTCTCAAAGATATTAGGTACATGTTGTTGCATGTGTAAAGTTAGCAACCCCGCATAAATATTTTCTAGTTCTGATTAGAGTGCCGGCTTCCTTTTTGGGAGAATTGAGGTTCTCTATTAAAGGTTCAAAGAGTTCCATCCGTGAAGTATTTCGAATTTGAGTGAAAAAGGGGATGCTTCACTCTTAATTCCAAGATCGAATTGTTGTTTCAGTTTAAAAAACTTTTAATTTTATGTATTTTTTAGAATTTGTTCTTAGAAAACTTAGCAAGGTTATTAACAAAATGTAAACAAGCCCCAAATGAAAAACACCAATCACAACGACAACGTCTACAGTCGTAGATATAACTGCAAGCAATGCAAAAGTTTGTCGTATGACAATTGCTATATGGATTCACGCGTATGAAGAAATTCAAGTCAAAATATACTAAGTGAGAATCCAGGTGGCATAGCTTTAGCAAGAACTAGAATGAAATATAGTCTAGCAAGTGCATGGAATCTTCTTATCATCTGCACACATTAAAGAATGCACGTACGCTGAAATCAAGTGAATGAAGACTGTCAATTGACGAATTAGATTGTTTCCTAGTTGTTCTGTATGCTACAAATGTGTTGCCGTTTGTAGACCTGTAGTGTCAAAATAGGAGCCTCCATTCTTTTCCAGAAGTAACACCTCAAAACAGATAATTTTGCTCTCATACCACATGTATGAATTGGCCGCTCTTGGTTGTTTGAGGTAGGACCCGATCTCCGTATTGCTAGTGTTCGATGGGGTGACCCGTACTGTGTCAGAGGTCAAGGTCAATAAAAACTTGCGCAAGCTAACTATCCATGTGAATAAAAGGTTTTAGAACGTCTACTGTAATTTTTAGACCTTTTAGTATCTATTACTTCACGACGGTCATTTGGCCGCTCTTGGTTATTCTAAGCAGAATCCGATCTCGGTATTGTTATGCTCGATAGGGTGATCCCTACTGTGTCAGAGGTCAAGATCACGCCATATATGATTTCCTAAACATCTGTTATGACGTTGACTGTTAACTCGTACGTGCGACGATTGGACTGATAACCTGTGCAACTCATTGCAAATTTGTATTTATGTCAAATTCTTTGAGAATACGATGGAGAGGATTTAAATTGTATGGTTTTATTATGTTTGGTTCTGTCTACCCCGTAAGAGAATGACGTGATAGGTATGAATGTATCATATTAGTATCACTAGGACTAGCAATGTCCAAAATCTTTGTTTATAAACCAATTTCATAATAGAATACTAGAACAGTCAAAACCATTTTCTAGGTGGACAAGAAGCAAACTTCATCCTTTCACAGAGTTGGTCATCATTTGGGGCCTGTAATCTTTACTTATACAACAATTAAAAAAGTTTGCGGTCTTTTATCTACAAAATATCTATGTATACCCCCATTTCATTGGCAGAACGATCAAAACTATTTACTTTGTGGACAAGATCCAAATGTTATAGTTTCACAATATTGGTCATTGTTTGGGGTCTGCAGTGAACAAAATCTTTATTCATTAATTTAATTGGTTTTCCATGTGAGTCGTCTGTTAGAATCGTTAATATCCAACATCTGTATTAACACACAAACTTGACTGGGAAAACGGTATTTGCTCGATGGACAAGAACCACATTTTATGCTTTCACAGTGTCGGTCATTCTGTTGAGTCTGTCATGTTCAAAATTTCTATTTATACACCAACCTCATTGGGAAAATCGTTTTACCTATTGTATCGATGGACACGTATCAAATTTTATAGTTTCAAAGTTGTGATTATCGTTTGGGGTCTGTAATGTCCAAAATATCTATTTATACACCAATTTCATTGGGAAAACTGCAAAACTTATTTGTTTGGTGAGCAAGAACAACATTTTATGGATTTACCATGTTGGCCCACTTTTAAGGCCAGTAATTTCCAAATTCCTAATTTATAGATTAGGAAAACGGTAAAAATTGTTTGTTCGGTGTGCAAGAACCAAATTTTGTAGTTTTGCAATGTTGACTATGGTTTGGAGTCTGTAATGTACGAAGCCTCTATTTATACTCCACGTTCATTGGAAACACGGACTCGATGGACAAAAATTATTTGATAGATGGGCAAAATCAAAATTTTATGTATGTGCCACGTTGGTCATCTTTTACGACTCGTATTTCTACATCAGTTTCATTGGAAAAATGGTAAAAGCTATTTGTTTGGTGAGCAAGAACTAAATTTTATAGTTTCAAAGTGTTTGCCATCATTTGGGGTCTGTAATGTACAAAATCTGTTCACTCCTTTTTCATTGAGGTCTATAATATACGATATCTCTATTTATACCAAAATGGCATTAGTAAAACTATTTGTTCGGTGCACAAGAATCAAATTATATAGTTTATAGTACTTATTTAACTGAGCAACATTATTTGCTTAATAAAATAGACTGAGATTTTGTGGTTACTACTTACTTACCTTTTGGTCTTTTAAATGGTGTATTTTTATATTTATGTTTATATAATTCTATACGTTTCGATAACACTTACAGTTATCGTCCTCAACAGTAGTAAAATCTTTTAGAATTGTTTAAAGTGTTAGAACAAATTTATGGACTATAAAAAAGTGAAAACGCGAACATAATAAGCCTGCTACTAATATAACAGTTTGATAAATGTATAAAGCCGACTATGGAATACTATATGGAATAACTAGATCGCTAATAAATTAAATATTGTTAAACTGCTTTGAAAATGACAAATCAGAACACCATCTAACGGTCGAAGGTTAACAGTGAAAAATGTCATAATCAAAGGGCAAATTTAAGAAAATTTAATCAAATTGTGGTATAAGTGTAAAATTGTGAAAAACTTTAATTTGAAATTGATAAAAGCATTCTCAAATAGAAACTTGATATATCAATTAAAAATCTAGTCGAATCTAACAAAGAAATAGACTTGTTAGTAATTATGTTATTTTACAGTGAAAACACAATGCAATTAACATAATTGGTAAAGCATTTACTTCAAGGTCTAGGAAAAACGCACCAAAAAATCTAGACACCAACAGCTAAAATTAAAATTGAGACGTACCATTGTGCGTTATTTTAATTAAAAGATGCGAAAACCTATTTAAACAGTGATTTTGTTCTTGTCTATTGAAGGTATTGGGATGTTTACATATCTCAATAGCTTCACGTTGTAAACGAACATAATAATGAGTTTGTCTTGACATTATTTACATATTATCAAGTTGAATGTCATGATCTAAATTATTTAAAGCATGCTCAGCTACCGCAGATTTCTCTGGTTGACCTAATCTACAAAATCTCATATCTTCTTTACGTCTTGTATGAAAGCTACGTTTTGTGGTTCCAATGTATACTGTTTCCACAAGAACAAGATAACCTGTATGCTCCAGAAGATGATAATGGGTTTGAAACAGCTTTAGGCGACCTTGAGTGGTCTTTAGTTTATCTTCTAGGTTTAAAAACAGTTCTAATGCCATGATTAATTAGGATTTTTTAAATTCCATCTATGACATTAAATATAAAAGGAAGGAAAGCAAGTACCAACATTAAGCACTGATTGATTTTCCTTCATGGATATGTCTATCAGGTGTAATATCGAGCTAGTAGCGTAGTGGTGACACAAGCTGCTTAGCATTCGGGAGGTAATGGGTTCGATTCCCGTTACCGTCTACCTTGTATGAGGTTTTTTCAGGGGGTTTTCCTCATACACATGTAGCGGCAACTCCGTTCCTTCTGATCCTATCCTGACCACGCCCATCCTTAATCCCACCATACGTAATGTATGTATGCATGCTAGGAATCCAAGATTGTGGCTAAAGGGGCTCGGAAACCTCGAGCAGCCCGCCCTCCCCCTTGAGGAAGAATGAAATACGTGGCCTTTTCCTTTTTTTCCTGCAAGTGTAATAAGACTATTAATATCTTTAAGTGAATATCCATTAACTTGTAGTGATTTTCTTAAATATTTATATTCATCTTTCCAAAATTCAGGACCACAAATTCGTTTTACTCGATCCATTAAAGATTTGATTACAGCAATATTTTGACGTGTTGATAATTTATGACGGTATCTTTCAGTGTGTGTCGGATTTCTGTAAACCTTGAAAGATAGTGAATTATCAGTTTTAGATATTAGTATGTTAAGAAATGGTAAACTTCCATTATTTTCCTACTCCATGGTAATCTGGATGCTTGGATGAAGACCATTTATAAAATTAAAAATTCATGTATCCATGTGTCCAAATAAAAAATGTGTGATCAACATATTATCTATATCAAACTAAAGGTTTTAAAGGTTTTTTGGGTTACCCATCGCTACACTATCAAGCTGAATTTATTATTCCACTGAAAATAAGTAGTGAGACAGTGCTGAAAAAGGATTGTTATATCCTTTGGAAAAATATGATTAATATACTCAATAGTTTCTTTTAGAGGGACTTTTTTAAACAGTGAAACAGCATCAAAACTTGCCATTCAATTTTTGAAATTATGTATTTTTTCCATGAAGGTGGCAGAACTTTTAATATAATGGGGTGTTTTACCTATATGAAGTTGTAATAAAAATGTAAGATGTTTTGCAAGATTGTATGTAGGAGAACCAATTGCACTAACAATAGGCCTTAAAAGAACATTAGGTTTATGGGTTTTTGGTAGACCATTTAGTTTTGGTGAAAGAGCTTCAGAGTTGATTAGTTTCTTTTTTATTTCTTTCGGAATAGATGATAATTTAATAAGTTCTTTAGTTTTCAATAGAAACTTTTTGGTAGTTCACGATAAGTCTGTGGTCCAGTAGTTGTTCTACTTTAATGTTATACAGTCGTTCATAGTTAATGTTACAGTTGCATTACCGTTATCTAATTGGAATATTATTATATTTCATTACGTTAAAGATCAAATAAAGCACAGTGCTGACGAAAGTATAAGGTCTCCTTGGAGGTTACTACTGCTGAGGATGATAACTGTAAGTGTTATCGCAACGTATAGAATTATATAAATATAAAACTACATCATTTAAACCCATAAGATAAGTATTTTAATTGTATTAAAACTTTGATATGAAATGCCGCATTGTTACGGAACTAGTATAGTACTAACTAGAACTCTTGTAAATTTAATTTCGATTTTTCGATATCGGAATTGTTTTTTTTTGTTTATAGAGAACTGTAGCACTTCTACATCTCTTTTTTTATTTTTTCATTGGATGTTGTGCTAAATTCTCAAACACTCCGTTCTGCTACTAAAGAATGAACAGGTTTAGAGAATCATCTGTATAAATGGGTCTTTGAAAGTGAAATATGTTTACTTTTATAGAGATAGATTTTTTTATCTAAATCAAAAATCCACTGAATTTTAATGGGCATTTAAGAATGGCAGACACTGCATTTTATATGTCAACTTCAAATTCTGGGAGCAATTAAAAAAATCATGTTTAGAATGATTTCAACTTAAATAAATACTTAACGCCTTCTATTTGTTTTTATTTGTTAATGAAGCCGAATTTCTTCAATTAAATATGCCGTCATTATTTCTTTAGATTAGATAAAGGTGATTAGTGTTTTGATACATTTAAATTAAAGAAAAAAAGTAACCAGGTTCTAAGAACAGTTTTAGTTTTATGTCTCTTCCATAATTAATTGTGTATCCTGTTAAAACATTTATACATTCACGAAATTACAATTAGGATTAATTAGTAATATGTAATGTTATAAGACCTAGTTTTGCAGCGTTTAAATTAGTTTTTGCCGGTTTCTGTAGGATAATGGCCTGATGGGTTGGGATGTGTGGTAGAGTTTTCCATGAAGTTGACTTTTTCAATTTATGAACTTAATTCCTCATCACTATTAATCGCATCTTGCACATAAAACCGTCATGCTTACTAATGCACGGATGTACACTTACGTTTTTACTGACAATTCAAGTTGAGTGGCGTTGTTTTCTTTTCATTGCAGCAGGTGTTCAATTCAGGGCCGGTTTGAGTATTACCTTTTTTTGTGAATTTTATAAAATTTAATTATATAGTTGTGTCGTGATCGGTAGTGGTAGCCTAAGGCAACGTTAGTAGCCGTCTCGAATGTTCGGCGCCTACCGAAGACTTTTCACTTCTAAATTAGATGGTCGGTTTTATCTTAAATTACAAATTAAAAAAAATATAAACCACCTCTCAAAACTACCTGCTTAACTACGCTGTTCAAATCATCCAACCCACCAATTATCTCAAAATGTTATACAATTTAAATCTATCTTTGTTTCGATCCGAAATTCATTTCGAAACACTAGCACAATCGGAAGGAATTAATTAACAACCTGCTTTATTCACTGTCATCTTCAAAATTAAATTTTCTTGTCTATATTAAACCTTACGGCAATACTGTGAGAATATTTACAGGTTTTTCAAGTACCCAATCCACTTTTATTTTTTTGTGGTCATTAACTAAATGTGTACTTTACGTTGACTTTCGTATATCAACAAATTAAATAAATCATTCGAGGATAACATCGAAATCAATTTGCTGTGTTTAGGTTTATGCCAGATAAATGACCAATTGGCAAATACTGAATAATTTTTCACTTTGCATAAATAACTAGTTGAATAAATGTTAAAGTGGGTTTTGGGTTATACGTAAATCAATTCTTTACATTCTACGTTTGTCACTGATTTAATCGGAATGATTCCATTGTTTATCCAATCATGTCTGCTTTTTTTTAAACAGTTGTTTGTATTGCTACGTGAGAGAATTACATCACCTCAATCAATTCAATTTCAAACGTAAACAATAGCGGTGATTTTTTTAATAATTGTGGTCCTGAATAGGCTAAGTTTGGCTTAGGAACACTTAGGAGGAGGGATAGGAGGACGTTGAATTGTCAAAAGATGCTTATGAACGGCCACCTTAATTTTTTCATGTCATAAGTGAGAGCAAGAGTGGAACTATGGAGATCGTTTCAGAGTTTAGAAGCCGTGTAGAAGAGTGTGAATTGCGCCCGTTTGGTTGAGATTTGTACTGCATATTGATGATGTGATTAGCGGACCGAGTATTCCTAGCAAAGGTGGTCCGAGATGGTCTCAAAAAATGTAATTCAGGAGCCCAATAACCATTGTAATCCCGGTACTGCAAAGGAAGTACTGAAACGATTCTTCTATGATCAAGGGACTGTATGTCAGAAGTTAAAGGCTAGTCATTTATAAACCTAATCGCTCTTTTTTGAATACGATCAACAATATTGAGAGCGTATTGGGGAGCACCAATCCGAGTTGAGAACTGTATTCCAGGTTAGGTCGAATTTGGGCCTTATACAGCAGAAGTAAAGTACTGCTTAGATCTGTTCAAAAGGCCAATTTTACGAGCAGCGGCTCTAATAGCAGACATAAGATGGTCAACCTATGATAATACATTTGAAGACACAGTCATTCCCAACATGGTAATAGAGTATGAACACTTAAATTCTGAGCCATTCATGGTTTCAACGGGAAATGATCGATCTTTTTTGGCGGACACAAGGCACCACTGAGTTTTATTAGCATTAAATTTGACTAGATTACTACTTCGTCATTCAAGAATACGTTGAATGTCTTTGGTTGAAATTGTCATTTCAGATTTACGGTCTTTATTTGATATAGAAAGGTGGATTACCATTATGAGTAAACTGAGATTAACTACAATGAAGAGCAAAGTAATGTACCAGGTTAGTCGTTGAAGAAATTAGATCATTTGTGTATAGCAGAAAAAGTGTAAGCGCTATAACTGATCCCTGTGGCACGACCCATCTACGGCACGCATTCGTCTTTTGTCAACTGTTTCGCCGAATTTTTATAATGTATTGTAAATCACCTGATGAACGATTCTGCCTAAAACCATATTGGTGGTCACTAAGGACTTTGTTAGTTTCCAGTAAAGAGAGAAGTTGCTGATTGATGGCTTTCTCTGTGATTTTAGACAAAATGGAAGTGATGGCAATTGGTCGGTGGTTGGAGGGATGGGTCTTATCGCCTTTTTCGGTTGAACATTTGCTAACTTCTCTCTGTATGTCCTCCTCAGAAGACATAGAGATTGAATAGAGCTTAGATAGGACAGCTGCTAGTTCGGGGGCGCATTTCTTTAATAACCCTTTTGTACGGATAGAATTTTTGAGGCCGTGCGCTCCAAAGGTGAAAATCAGACGTTGCGTGAAAACCCGTTTCCCGTTATATGCAAGTCAGGTACGGACGGGTTTACGCGTCTTCCGCAACAACTGGTTAACTTATGTAAGCGATTCTTACATTATTTTTTTAAAATGACTTCCACTAGAGAAAGTAAACATTTTTCAAATAAAATCTTTATTTTTAAAAAGAAAAGTTATAATTTAATTGCTTATAATGAATTGAAAATATTCCTAACAGATATAAAATGCAGATAAAGTTTAAAAACATTTTTACAGTGTGATACCTTTCGAAACAATTTAGAATACACAGGGGAACATCGCAAGGCGCACAGCAGAAAGAAGTTTCTCTTCGATTTTTTTGTTTCGAGCAAACTATATATATTTTTGTTTCTGCATTGTTTCTTCTTTTGGACGTTGTGAAGGAAAGTGCCATGCAGTAAATCAAAATGTCCCTTTTGCTTGTACGTGGTGCGTCCTAGCATGCGCATTCAAAAGAGTCATATGTAATATGTGAAAAAATACTTTTTTGTACCATTTGATAGTTTTTCTGATGGACCCAATGAAACTTTACAGCATGTCTATGCGATCTACAGCGCCCATATTTGCGTTGTAATCTGTGATGCATTTTGACTTGTATTCAATTTCCCCTGTAGTTCGATCTATTTTTTCAGTTGGGACCAACCCCTGCGAACTATAGGTGGAAAGCATTCGAAATTCCCTTTTGTCCTGCCATTTTAGAGCCAAGAGATTTTCAGTTGAAAAATATATTATTTCGCCTCTTTTTATGTTTTTCTTTTCAAATCTGGCATATATTTTTTTGTTTGCTTTACTGTGCCGCAAGCATTTGTTTGTCGGCAATACAGAACATTGTAGAGTATAGGACTCGTATACCAATTATCGGTAAATAACGTGTGTCCTGAATCTAACTCCTTGATGAAATTCCTGAATGTCGTCAGTTTTCTTGCCACAGTAAATGATGAAGTCTAAAATGTACCCGGTTTTACAATCACACAGGACAAAAAACTTTATTCCAAATCTATGTCGTTTTGAAGGAATGTACTGCTTGAAGGAAAGTCTCCCTTTGAACGACATGAAACGTTCATCAATGCATACATTTTGAAAAGGGTAAAATATGTTAGAGTATGCCATTTTTATGTGGTTTAATAACATTCTGATTTTAAATAAAGTGTCATTTTTCTCGATGTTGTTGTTATCGGAAAAGTGAAGAATTGACAAAATCGACATGTATCGGTCACGAAACATAACTTGTCCAAAAAATTGTGTAGCTAGTAATTTATCTGTAGTCCAATAATCCTTCACTGCAAGTTTCTTTAGTTGAAGAATAAGTAATGATAAGGAAATAAACAGGTACATCTCATTTACTTTTATATCAGACGTGTGAAGTTGTTGCATTTCCTTTTGCTTGTAAAGTAAATTTGACTGATTAACAATGGCGGTTACAATTCCGTCCGAAAAAAAGATTTGCAAGTTTTGAGCCATACACCCAACATTAATTTTATTAAAGGAATGTATTTTTGGTTGAAACGCAGTTTGCTTCCAGTTGAATCCGTAGTCTATTTTTTCTTTCTTGGCTGCTGCTGCATCTGGTACTAAAAACATAAAATGCAGTTTTGATTTTTTTTCTATTAGAGAATGTCCGTTCTTTTATAAAGCTGCCCGTTGTATGGATGGCTATCGTAGAATCCGAAGTGCTTTCAGTGGATTTCCGGTATACATTTATCTCCGTATTTGTCTAATAGTGAACAAAAAAATGTATCGTATCCGATCTAATTAATAATTGTATAAGAAACAATCGATAGAGGATTGAGAATAAAGGGAAAGAATTCTTACGAAAGATGCGGAAAGGCTAGTGGCCCTAGAGTCTATCTTTATGAGCTTGGTGACATGAAAAAGTCGATGGCCTAGGTAATCTCTTCTGGTGTAATGTCATAGTTACTACCGCAGATCTAGGGGAAGGGAGGCAAAAACCCCTCCCAGCAGCTGGAGCTACCGTAGTCAACAGTCATCCCACACGGAACTCTATCTATATAAGCAGAATCGCCACGCGGTCTAACCATACGTGTTGAGTTTTCTGGCGCTTCGGAATGATAAGGCTTAGACTCCACGAACTTACCATAGAAAGTCGGATATTTAACTACCCGATCTCAGCTTGTATTCGGCAGACTGATCGTAAAGGATGTGATGTCCCTCACATGGTGTGGAGTAGAGACATTGGTCTTTACGGTTACTCGTCAAACGTAGTAGTGGTGAGGATCCTACTGATAGGAGCAGCGCAAGGCAGTTGTTTGACGACACGTCGCTGCTGGAAAAAGGTGTCGCCGAGATGACCCATAACAGTAGTCAATGGTCCCAGGCCTCTTCCTTGCCACAGATCACACACATGGGCAGGAAAGCAAGCCATCGGCTAACTACCCAATTACACGTAAGGTGCAATTGGATTATCTTCGTTGGTGTTCGATGTGGAGTAGTGTATGAGAGATTGTATACGACTGTCACTCGTCAAAGGTGACCAGGAGAATTTGATCGACACGAAGACTAAGGGGAGTGGAAGCGCCAGGGTGACGTCTAATTCTGTCCGCTCTTTTTTTAATAATTGTGGGCTGAACAGGCTAAGTTTGGCCTATCGTGCTAAAGACACATCCAGAAAAGGCTTAGCTTTGTCTATCGATCCGTCAAAAATGTCATGGGAGGAAATGAAGATGTATTAAAGTTTTTACTGAAGGCTTTAACTAAAGACCAAAATTTACGACTGTCCAAAAGAGATGTAGCTGGTTCATTGCATTTTCGTTATTCAAACAACCTTTTAACTTTAGCGATAACACTTTTGCAGGTATTTTTAGCAGCACGTAGTCTTCATGACTCACGACCGTTTTACTAGATTTCCATTTAATATAAGATTTATTTTCCAAAGATATTGCATCAGCACGAGCCTTATTGAACCAAGGTTGGGAACGTGAAAGTACCTATATGATTTTAGTTTTGGGAATGTATAACTCCATTCCCATAAGGATGACTCCAGATGCTGATAATATCGGAAGAAAAGGGCGGCTTAAAACAATTTTCATGCCATGGGAAGGTTGCAAAGAAGTCGCGTAAATCATTCTATTTAGCACGGTTTTATCAGTGTTACGAACAACAGTACAAGTTATTTCTATTAGACAATGGTCAGGTAGACCTAGAGGGGAAAACACGTTTTATAGACAAGTAGGTTTCACGTAAGAAAGATACCTATAAGATGTGGAGTATGATTAGGGTTATCAGGGATTCTTGTGGGTTCAGCAATAATTTGTGTGAGATAACACGAAATAGCAAATGTTTCTGCACTAAGACCCGCACTATTAGTAGTAGATGAAATTTGAAGCCAATTAGAATTATGAACATTGAAATCTCCCAGAATTGAGATCTGACAAGATGGACACTGAGACAGAAGATACTTACTTTTAAAGTAAGGTAATCGAAGAAGTCTTGAAAATTACTGTCATTAGGAGACCTATAACTGCAATAGTACAATTTATCAAATTTAAGGCCAGAATTTTTATTCTCCAACGAAGAAATCCCCTTGCAAGCAATGTCGTCCTTGAAAAAGGCGCATAGGCTTCCTTTGTACTCAAAGTTAGAGTAAGGATTGTATTGGGGAAATTGCAAGTCGGGCGAATCGGAACATTCAGAGGATACTTGTGTTTCAGATAGAAACAAAGTGTCAGGTTGTAATTGTTCAAGATGTTGGTGAACAGGATTATTAGACCTGATGTTGCAATAGTGGATCAGAAAGTGAGTACTCTTGGTGACCAAGGTCGCTTGTGCCCTGCCCTCCCAGATATCCGAACGGGGTAGGATTTTACGTCTGGTACTTATTACCCTAGAAACCACAGCCATCGTTTTTTTTTTCATTTTCAATTTTGGATAGAATAGGAAGACAGTTAGTGCGAGAAGGTGTGAGAATAGATTAAGAATAAGGAAAAATGTGACCGGCAGTCCTTAGCGAGCTCAGAAAGTCGGAGACCCAATATTAATGATCCCATGGTAAGGCTGGTGGTACCTCCCGGCTGGCATAGGGGTTGTGACGCCGCTTAGGTAGGTGTGGAGCAACATTGATCCAGAACCGCGTGGCATGTTCCCTTAGCCGGGGGAGCGTGGATCGGACATTCTCTTCGCCCCCTGGCGCCTACGCCAAATCTGCTGTGTGCATGTTGAGATGCTATTCCGCCAGTCCGAAGACCGCGGGAATATCCTGGTTGAAATTGTCGAGTTTATTACGGTAGCTCAGCGACGCCGTGAGGAGCAGCTTGTTCTTCCAAGTGTCGAGCCGCCTCAAGGGGCTTTCACCTCCCCTCCCAGATCGGAGGTAGTAACTATGACATTACCCCCGGAAGAGATTATGCGGGGCATCGACCTTCCTTATATCACCAAGGTCATAAGGATAGACTCTAGAGCCACCAACCTTTCCACATCCTTCGTTAGAATCTCTTCTCATTTATTTTAAATCCTTTATCGATTGTTTCTTATACATTTATTTCTACAAGTTTGAATGTGATTCTCTCCATACCCTGACCCCATCCCAAAGTACTGATGCACCTGTGCCCAAATGGGCCACCGAGCAGACGAATGTCCAACCAGTTTTCTCAAGTCTCTCAAGCTTGCCCATCCTTACCTTCCCCAAGGCGTAACAACTGCAGGGACATCCTATGAACTTAGGTACAGTTTCAACTGTCAGAGACTGCAGAAAACTTCATCCTCGCCTTCAAAGTTTGACCCCCTTTCTGAGCTGGAGACCACCTCACACCTCGTCAAATCAGACGTACAACACTTCCTCCGAATAAACACCTTCCCGAGAACCCTTGCTGTTTCATTATTCAGCATCTTCCCTGATAAACATGAGATTGTACCACGCTTGAAGAGGCACAAAATTCGGTTTTAGTAAACCATTCCTACTGATCAGAGAGAACGACCTATTTACTCTTCCCACCGCCATTTCTTTCCTAATTTTCGCAATAATGGAACTAACAATAGGGACAGTTAGTGTGGGTGGCGTCCGAAGGAAATGTTTTCTTTGTAAAAACTACTTAACAGAGACTAATTGCTAACTAGGAAGGCTGTGTTCTTACCAATTGACACTTTGTTGACGTTTGTAGTGTGGTTAACCCCCTTGCCGTTGAATTTATATGGAAAGAATAAGATGAGGGTTGCACCGTTTGTGTTTGGCACACTTAATTAACATAAATTGTATGATTCATATTAACTATATGAATTAGACGTTGATGAAATTACACAACGTTATACAATTATTATTTGAAATAGAATTGTTTAACATTACAGCGTGTTAAAAAATAAGAATGTTTAGCGATTATTACAGTTACGAGGCATTCAGAGCATTTGCAAATATATTTCATCAATTGATAAAAAACTGAAGAATTATAATTTAATATACTCTAATATACTAAAGATGAAAAATGTAGTGAATTGAATGAAAGCTTTGATCATGTGGGTTACGAAAGACGAGCAATTAAAATCAAAAGTATTTTAAAGTAAATGAAGAAATACAGCAATTAAATAGCTTAGATAATCACTAATTACCAAACTTATAGAAATCTATATAAAATGTTGCCTTTCGAATTAGTGACTGCATCAATAGTTGTACTTCCGTCATTTTTGTAGTAACAAGAAAATTTAGGTACCCGCGCTATTTACAATATGTTCAAAATGTCTATCTGCATTATACACAAGAATGAATCTTTTGTGATGTAGTATTTTACAGATGTCCGTCTGAAGAGCTCAGGGGATGTTTCACAGGAAATCAATGTCATTCCTTCAAACCACTTCCAGTAAGTTAAGATAAGATTGGACCTTTGCCTTAACAGATTTTTGTTATATTAAATTACAAATCTTAAGAAAAAAATAAGGACGTTTCGTCACAACTACTTCGCATCACAATATGTAATTAATTTAAATTCGCACAATTTTATTTTATTTGAACTTCCTGTATTCTGTTTTTCTAGCACAAAAATTGTGAACTGTGTTTCATTGTAATTTTTCAAATGTTTCCCACGTATCATTAAAATGTTACTTATAGATAATATAAACTAAAACTAATATATCTTAAACGACATATTCAAACAATAGTATAAATGGATACGTTAATTACCAAATTTATATATTAATTACCAATTAACTGTAATATTCAATTAAATTTCCATTATGTCCTGTTTTGCTAGATTTACTTAATTCTCCGTATCACAAGTGAATAATTTAATTATTTATGCATGAGCTTTATTAACACAACATGTAAATATTACTTACCACGTAAAATCAAATAATTAAATAAAACTACCATAATTTTATTATACATTTAAATGTTAATTAATCACTTCTATATAATAAAGTGCAACGCAGGAAGTGCATACGTTAAACAACTTTAAAAATTAATTTGTTTATAAATATGGAAGCAATTTTTAACATTAAATTATAAAATAGTTAATAACTCATGGTTATTACTGTGGTTAATTTTTATGAAGTTACACTTACACATATAGTCATATACATTAATTTCGTTGCATCATCTTTGACCTAACTGTATTCTTAATAATTAAAAAGTGTGAAGCGTGTAATTTGAAGAAAATATTAGTGCCTTCACTGTTTACTTTTAACATTTTGTATTTTATCTTACCAAGTTAGGAAATAGTGAAATTAAGAACTTAATTGGCAGTAATTGCCTACTTTCAGTATTAACCATGGTAATTTAACTAGGGGAAAGTGGTCGAATATCGACCACTTTAGAAGGAAGCCCGATTACTCGCTCACGTGGGGAGTTATTTGTCTGGATTTAATAGCCAATTACTTTCGAACATTTATCTAAACAACCCGTACTTCGGTTTTACTTACATTGCATTTTTTCTTGTTTTATCACAAAATTTAGAAAAAATTATTTTAACGGGTAATATCGACCTTTCGGGTAAATTCGATCAGCTTGTCGGTAAATATCGACCAAACATTTTATTGGAAATAAGACTGTTGAACAAAATATATAACATAGTAAACACATAAAAAAATTTATTACAAAGCTAAGCAGTTTTCACACTGATATTCATCCGCATTTTCAATATTCGTGCAGTCGCGTGGGCCCAAGAACCACACGAACGACACCTCCACCATAAGTCATTATTTCCTCCAAAATTATCACAAACCCTGCATGTTTCGGTTGTTGCAGTATTTTTCTTTTTCTTTTTTTGGACAGAAACCACATTTCTCTTGACTTTTCTCACATCTTGCGGCCTGATCTTCTTTTTCTGTTCTTTGTTTTCTAGTTCAGCTTTCAAAGGAGTCGAAGTCATAATTTTGGAATGTTGGGTTCTACGTGACATATTTTTGATTTTTGATTTCGGCAAGGGCAGAAGATCAGTAAAACTTTTCTTAGCCTGTTTCGGTTGAAGAGTCTTGTCAGTATCATCACTTAACTCATCCTCTGTAACCTCTTCTAAAACCAAATCAGAAATATCAGAATCTGACGAAGATTCACGGTTACGTTTATGTTTATTTTGGATCATTTTAGGTAGAGATCGACAGATAGACCTGGATGGCCCAGCCACTGGCGATGGAGTTCTTTCAATACGTTGAATTGCAGGATTTGCATTTTCTGCGGTAATGTGCTCTACTCCGTCCGCTAAGGGCGTCAATTCTTCGTCACTGAACACAAAACGGTTAAAGGGAAATATTCGGGTTGCTTCAAAAGCTCCTACACCTTTCTACCCTATTGAAGGCATTTTTAAATAATTCCGCAAGATCAGTTTGTAGGATTTTTTGAAGATGCTTTGATTTTATATATTTGTCGCATTCCTGATTGTACGCTATCTTTAATGGTCCGAAAAAACATACATCAAGGAGCTGAAGCCGATGCGATGTGTGAGGGGGAATTGAAATGACTGTAATACCATTTTTTCTGCAAAAGTTGTATGTCAGTAAGCTAGAGTGGGTTGAATGGTTGTCAAGCACTAATAATACAGGGTCATTTTTACTAGATTTTGTGTAAGATGCAAAGTGCTTAATCCATTCTGTGAAAAGCTCCTCAGTAATCCACCCCGACTTAGAGCATCTATATATTGCTCCAGTAGGACCATTCTTTTGAAGGCCTTCTTTCATCCGCTCTCTTTCGAAAATAAACATTGGCGGAATATAATGACCTGCCGCGCTCATGGAAGAGACAACAGTGACCAGCTGCCCCCTTTCACCACTCGTAATGGCCCCAACTTGTTTCTGGCCCTTTGGCGCTGCAATTCGGCTAGGTATGTGTACGTTGCTAATGCCAGTCTCATCGACATTAAATATCCGATGAGCATCAAATTTATAATTGTCATAGATTTTTTCAAGACTATTAAAAAATATATCTATTTCCACCCTGTTAAAAGCCAACACTTTGCTTAAACTAGTAGCCTCTGGCTTACGGAAGCTTATATTTGGGTTGCGACGCATAAACAAGTAAAGCCAATCTTTTTTTCCTTGTTAAATGTGTGGGAAATTTCATTATCTTCGGCAAATTGATAAGCAAGCTGTCGGATACATTGTGGTGTAAGTCCATAAAACAGTCTAGACATAGCGATAATATGGTTGGTAAGTTCTGATTCTTGTTCAACGGTGAACACCGACTTCCTACCTAACTTGTATTTCTTAGGATCAAATCTTTCCTTTATTCTATCTTGCAACGTTCCGTATGGTACACCGAACATCTTTGCGGCATTTCTTATAGATGTAACTTTGTCCTGTACTGCTTTAACGGCACGCTGCATGTTTTCTTCTGTCTACGAAGAACGGTTACTCTTACGCTTATATCTTTCACGTGGCATCTAAAACAAGTAATATTCGTAGCAGTGTAATATCGACCACCGTGGGGTAATATCGATCACAGTGGTCGATGTTACCCGAAGTTTTTACAGAAGAATATTTCAATCGTCAACAAAAACTAGGTTAGAATTTCACAACATTGGTAGCACGAATGTAAGTACAGACGTGTCACTTGTATCTTACATAAAAATAATAAATCTAAGTGCCATTAAAACTCTGAATTACCTTAAACTAAACAGCCTGTCCTTTATTAAAATCGGCACATAACCGAACAACGTACCGGTATCACAACACAACACTTATTTAACAGTAACTTGTTGTATTGAGTGAAGTTAGCTGCCGAATTACTAGACGCACCGCTTGCTTGCGATCGCAAAACCCATTCAGGGTTGCCAAAACTGCATTGGTCGATATTCGACCGCGGTCGATATTCGACCACTTTCCCCTATACAGGGTGTTTCAGGAGGAAATGCAGTTACTCTAGTGTGTTATTTTTAATTTTAAGCAAAAAATGCATGAAACGCTTCGTTTCGGATTTACAGGGTGTAAAAGTTAAAAAAATAAATCACATTTTTTTAATATTTCTCGATCGCCTCGAGCTGATTTCACGAAATTTTGTATTCGGGGGTTTCTTGTGACGAGAATTCATTGACGATTTCGGTGTACCTTCTAGAGGGCGCCACAAGCGCCCATTACGACACCCTTAAATCACTGTAACTTTTTTGTGCCACATTGTATGTCACTTTCAGTTGAAAAAAATCTGCTTGTTATTAATACCATTCCGAGTAAAAGTGGCTTCGTCAGTAAAAAGTATCATTGGAACTAGTAGACGATTTGCTCAGGACTATTAAACCAAAATTGACCAAATACATAAAATCCTTCAAAACTAGCTGAAATTTGGTATAGTGATACTGTATTTGATAATTATCAACTAGTCAAAACTCCCCAAGCGTCAACCTCTTGCGTCATAAGATATACAGGGTTAAAAAAACCTTTATTTATACATATTTTCTTTACAGGAGTATCTTCTTAAAGGAACTTCAAAACTAGCTGAAATTTGGTATACTTACACTGTATTTGATAATTAACAACTAGTAAAACACCCTAAGCTTCCGCCTCTTGGGTCATAAGATATACAGGGTGTTAAAAAAATTTCAAAAATCAAATTGTACATATTTTTTTACAAACGTATCGTCTTAAGGGTACTTAAAATAATAAACAAAGGTGTAAAATAGATCTGTAAATATTTATTAGAAAGGAAAGAATACAATTTATCGATTATTTATTAAATCACATCATCATCATGTATTAAGTCCGGTGAATTTTCACACGATTGGCCAATACAATGGCGGCACATTGGCGAACACATAAGACCTGCTTTTCTACACTCGCACCAACGTTCACATCCCTTTTTACAACCACAGCTGATGAGATTCAGTAAATTATCAGGCGCAGGGGGAAGCTCTGTAGTGATTGGAATAAGTGTTGGGCCACGCCTTATCCAACCCCATTCACACGGTGGAAGACAGTTTCCCAACCATCGCTGCACTTGTAAGTATACACGATACGAGTGTTGTCGAGTAGCATCTTTTGTAGGTGGCAAAGATGAAAGCTGAAAATTATCTTCTGTCTGCTTGGCAACTTTCTGCTTAAACAAAAAGTACCTTAGCTCATCTAAATCCTTCTTGAGGTCAGATTTATTATACATTTGCAAAACAAATGGTTCCCGAGCTTTGGCAATGTCGTTGTGTTCGGGTCGAGCGTCGTTAAATACGGAAACGATTGTCCGCAACTCTTTTTTTACTTTACCTTTTCTGAAAAACGCTGATGTCGTATAACAGCCTGACATAGCGTATGCAAATAGTAATACATCTTTCAAAGGGCCTATATTTTTTTGGATTTCTGCAATGTCGTAGTATTTACTCTCCCTTTTTTTACTTCAATTTCGGGGCATTACCCTCGTCTGATCTTGCTGTCAATACTGTTAAAATATCAGTATCTGTCGCGACTACAGTAACTGACGGATTATCGGAACATAAACCAATCGCCGTTTCTAAGATCAGTGTGTCTGCGTCTGCTTCAGCTTGGTGTACAACCATTTCGTTTTCCCGTAGCTTTTGTATCAGTAAGTCTATAAGTTGTGTTTTATTTTTTGGATTACAAATAAATTCGTCTTTCTCAGACACAATCGGTAACTGGAATTCGACTTTTAAGTCTGCACACGATTTACCTGCGGATCGGCGCTTTTGTTCTTCAATTTTTGTGCTTGTGTCTCCTCTGTAACCGTCAAATATTGTAACGCTAGATATTCCGAATTTCCCTTGAACATATGACACGTAAGCATTACATACATCTTCGTAAGTTGCAGGACGTGGTGGCCAATTTACCGTGTGAATAAGATATCCCCCGTCAAGGACATGAGACGTGTCCGACTTTGAGGTAGATGAGCAGGGGAAGTAAGTTTCAAATTTCTTCGCTAGTTCCGCCTTGTTTGTCTTCCTCAATGAAAGATCGTCAAACAGACAGGGGGGCTTCGGCGCAAGTTCATATTTAAAGCTTCCTTAAGACAGTCTTCGCTATTCATCACACACAATATTCTATTGAATAATTGTTGTGGATTCACTTCCACGCATTAACGTTGCCATTAACGTTTTTCATGGATTCCTGGCCAATCTCCAGAGCTCTATCACAGTTCATGGTTTCGTCACCGAGTAATCCAGTGGCCAAAGATACCAGTTCATTGTTTCGCCTTGATACAAATGGATTGTGATTTGATAACCAGTAACGTAAAATTTCGAGACCTTGATGGTCTCTGGTTTTTCTTGCATCTCGCTGATCCACATGTTGCTCTGACGTTTCTGATTTTACACCTGTGTACTCTTCAATAGCTTCACACATTTTTATGCAGCGTGGCAAATCCTCTATCCATGTACTCAGGGTGCTGTCTGTTATACTTCTGCCTGTAAAAAAAGGAAATTTAATGTAAGAATTACATAAAGAAAAACGACACAAGAAGTACCTACTGCTTATTAAGTATCTTGCAGACGACTTACACTCTGTTCCTTTCATCAAGGTAAGTTTACCTGTAGTTAGCCCTCCTTTAGTTTTCATAGAACACATAAGACCTTGCTCAATAGCAAGATCAGCCGAAACTCCAGCCCAAAAACGATCACTTCTCCGAATTGTGAAGTAGCCTTTCGATGTAAATTTATCATATTCTTCGTTCGGTATTGTTTCTTTAAGGTCTTCCATTTGTTGCAAATGGAACCTTGCCCATTTTGCGTAAGCCAAGTGACCTAAAAATAAAATATTAATTTGGATGTTTGTAAATACAAAGTTGCATGTATTAAAAAAATCATAATAAAGTCAATGGTGTTATACTTACCAGAAGCGTGAAAGAACGGAATCATCTCTCGTACACTTTGCAAATGAAGTTCAAAGTTTCCGGTTCTCTCGGCTCTTAGATAACAATGAATAATATTCACCAGTTTAAAATATTGGACCCAGAGTCGGGCTGTTCGTGAGGTATTCTCTTTACTTTGCAAAGCTTGTGCGAATGTACTCGAAAGCTTTTCAACCAGTAACGATTTTCTCACTTCAATCTCGGTGATCTCCCAAGTTCAAACTGGTTGTAAATTTCCAATAGGTTTTCTTTTTCTTGAGAAGTCAAATTAGTGTCTTCTTCTAGGATCAAAAAAGACAATGCCACTTGAGTCAAATTATGGGCTCGAAGAGCTCGTGAATATGCATGGCCAGTAATCATGTGAGTAACGGCATTCTTCGCATATATCGTAGCCCAAAGTTCTTCGATACCACTACCCAACATTATATACCCAATCGCTCCTAAATATGACATTATCATATAGAATCCACCCAGTAAAATCACTGTATTCTTCAAATCATCGTTGCATGAGCTTGCCACAATGTCAGTGGCTTTGGCATATAAAGGCTGGTCAAATGTAATTAAACATGTCGTTTGTTTTATTTGATTACATTGTGATCTAGCGTATATCAATGCTGAATAAATGCACGACAAATTGCCAGGATCCAAATTTATGAAAGGTAGATTAGTTACATTACTGACTTCATAATTAGTCTGAGACTGCAGTCCCACTTGCATGTAACCGTTCCAGTTAGGTACTGGAGATAGCTGTAGCCAATATCCCGAAATCCATAGGTAATCCAAGAGTGTAAATTGAATAGAAAACTTTTCATTTTTTAGTATGTCTAGGTCTCGCACACTTATTTGTGTCAGTCCTTTTTTTTTGAGGTTTAGTGTAAGTCAAAATCTCCATACGGCCGCTCATTTCTGTAGGCTTCTCATCACTCCTCTTCACTCTTACAACTTCAGCTTTCTGTATTTTTGGGGTTTCTATTTTTATGCCGCCCATGTTATGGAACGTGTTCTTGCCATCTATGGTACGTATATTAAAATCTGCATTATCGAAAGCAAATTGAATGAATGCTTCTACTGTCTGTTCTTCAGGTGCTGCTTTTAAGCAGTTTTCAAACTTCTGCACTGCTGCATATGATACACTAAAACCCAAACTGCATAATATATCAATTATTATTCGAGAGGCAAAATGGCGATGCATATATACACCAATACCTAAAAGGATAGGCGATATAAATGACTTAGGCCGACAGGCTGAAATAATCGCTTCACTAATACTTTTGCGTTTTCTTTGTGCACTTGTAGAATCGGTTTTTGATTGTATCACGATATTTGCGAAACATTGTAACGTTTGTGGGATAATATCTTGTCCTCCAATATCCTCGCCGTCAACAGAGTAAGGTTGAGAACGTATATCTTCTCTAATTATAGCTGCTGCTACCGATACTATTCTGAGACGCTCTTCGTACTGATCAGATCGTATCTCTTGGTACCAATTTTTGTGAATTATTTTGTCCACAGATTCACGAATCTAGACGACAGGACTGCGCTTAGGACAACTGGTTATTATTAAATTGATCCCAAAGTGTTCAATAAGTTTTTGTTTTAGATATTGAGTAGTATATCCATCATCTCCGTCGAGAATTTGAGACATGCGTTCATTAATATCGGATAATAAATACTGACATTCATCGCCGCTTTCGATTTCTGTACAAAGCTTTTGGAATGCTAGTTCTTTTTTATTTAACGGAGGCTTAGTACCGTCACTTGGAATTTATAAAAAAGATACATAAGTCTTTGTGGTAACGACCTCCTGCTGCCACTAAATCAATAATTCCTGTTATTCTTTCTTTGACTGCCTTACCTAAATCGTCGCAACGGTTGTCAGCTACTGAGTTCAATTTATTTATTAGATTTAAAGTGCTAACCTCACATATTGTACGTCTGTATTTTTGAGGGCGCTTTTTTCTTTTTCTATTTCAGCTTCATTTCCACAGATAATGCACGATTTTTTGAAGTCAAACGTAGGTACACTAGACCGTGTCAATAATGTATGGGACACATTACTATCCTTCGTAGTTTTAGCGTTGCTTTTAATAGATGATGGCCGAGTATAGTTTTTTCTACACTGTTCGTGCACAGTAAGCGGATTTGTTTGTTTTAACGTGTTTTCAAGGCCATCTTCCCGGGCTATGCTTGCCTTTATTAATGTGTCAATGCCTCTGTTCACTGTAACTACCTTTCCAGTTTCAAGCGAAAGATTACACAATAAACACTCACTCATTGTTCATTACTACTTCAAACCAGCTATATAATCGAAATATCATGCCACGTAAAGGCGGAAATACCATTTGCGGGACGCGCGATCACTCGGAGCGTTGCAAAAGTGACGCGTACTAACTACAACAAAGCCGAAGGCCGACTGCGTGCGCGGCGCATGTTATTTACTTGATTCCCGAAGCGCGGGCGGGATGGAAGGGCGAGGGGGTGTATTTAGGAACGCAAGCGGCGGAGGAGTGGGGAGTTGCAGAACATTATTATTTTAAGTGTTTTGAGTTCATATGCAAATTTTTAGCTAGTTATAAAGGATTTTATGTTTAAAACCTAATATTCCTGAGCTAATTAGCGTTGATCCATTCACAAAATTCTAATGTCTTAGCATCATCTCTTGGTTGAAGGTTTTGACGGTTTGAATGTGGAAAGGATACAATCCGTGTTTCCGTAACGTACGCCATACTCTTAAAGAAGGAATGTTCATTTGTAAGGAAATCCTTCTTGTCCCTGTCGATGGCCGTCGTTCTTATTGATTCAAGACTATTTTCTGTTTCATTGGCATTTAGGTTATCTGCTCAAATGATAATGACTACTTGGAAGGACACCGGATCCACGTATTTTTTCAAATGTGTTAGAAAACACTCTTGCATTTGGAACTGTTCTATTAGTAAATCGCGTCCGATATTCTCTACGGGCTGCCCATGAATTTCCATACGAAAAACCACAACAGAACAACATAGCAGCATACTCACTATGGGTAAAGATGCGTGGCATTTTTAATATTTGCATACAAATTTTTATTGCACTTTTAATTAAATGTCAACTATTTAAAGTAATCCTGCTAGACGATTTCCTAATAGCAGGGTTCCAAATGCAAGAGTGTTTTTTGAACATTTTGAAATTTTAGTATTTTTGTTATTTTTTAATTAATTTAGTGGTGTTAATTTGGTAGTGTTAAGTGGTATTCTTGTTGTTATTTTGTTGTAGTATTATTGTTTTTACCGTACTTAATTTTATTAAATTATTTGTATCATCAACTTTAGATGCGTTTTTCTCGGAAACCATTGGTCCTAGCGACTTCAATAAGGCATACCTTTTTTAAACAGAAAAGGTAAGGAAAAAGATTTCTTCAACCGAAAGTGACATACAATGTGGTACAAACAAGTTATAGTGGAAATACACCGAAATCGTCAATGAATTTGAATTTTTCCTCCCAAGCAACCCCCGGATTTCGTGAAATTAGCTAGAGGCAATCGAGAGGATATTAAACAAAAATTATTTATTTATTTAACTTTTACACCCTGTGCACCCTAAACGAAGCGTTTCCGAAAATAAGTTTATAGGTACTTTTTGCTTAAAATTAAATGTAGAATAACATACTAGAGTAACTACATTTCCTCCTGAAACACCCTGTATATTGCTGTTAGTTAACAGTTTAATTACGGCTAATTTATCTGTATCAATTATAGTTAAGTTTATTGATTTTAGATAATTGCTAATATTTTCCAAACTTGTAAACTAACTAAATTATTAAAATTAATAATTACGAATATAAATTACCGATTCTGACAAATTATAATTCAATTAATAAAAATCTCTAAATGGTATTACATGTTATTTTATGCTAATTGATATTTTAAATAACTTAATAATTTCAGTATAACCAAAGATTTATACGTAGTGTCTATGGTGTATATTTAACCTTCATCTGCAATTCATATTGCTAAAACGGCCATAAAATGGCCATTTTGGACGTAATCATCTAATAAGGAAAAAAAAACTATGCGTAGGACAAATTCTATGTAGTATAGTGATCAATTAATGTAAACTTTCTGGTTTCAAATTAAATATTTAGGTTACAGTCTTGGTCGAAAGTTTCGTAAAAGCAGTAGCTCTCCTTAGGACCTTTCGACCAAGATTGTAACTTAAATATTGAATTTGTAATCAAGGTTTACATGAATTGCTCACTACGACATAGAATTTGTCCTAATTTATAATGATTACGTCAAAATCATTTATGACATTTCAACAATATGAATTGCAGAGCTCTCCTTAGCCGCCTTAAAACGTCCAGTCAAGATACCGTGGTACCTATAAATATTTTCCTTGGGGATACGCATGGATATCTATAAATAAGGTAACAAGAAAAAGGGTAATATAAAAGATGTATTGCTTTATAAAATTATAGTTTTAGTACATATTACAAACTATATTGACGGCATTTTGTTATTGTTGCGGAATGCTCTTTACAGATTCGTTCTTTACAAATTTGGCAACATTTTCGGATCTTCCTTCGAAATGAGGCTGTGATCTACAAACAAAACAGCTACCGATATATTTCGTGTGTCTAAAAGCGTCCTCTGGGGTAGCTGCGTCGAAGACTGTGGGGAAAGGATCACCCTGATGCCTTAGTATCGCATCTATTCCAGATTTTGTAGAAAAGTGAATGATAAAATGATACCATTTCAGTTTCAGGAATGGATCATTGCTTTCCCAGATCAGCAAGGAAATTTCGCTGGCTGTGTTATAACTTGCGTGCAGTATGGTTGTTTTCTAAATTATGTAGGCTGCTAGAGCAGCTACATCTAACATATTCAAAAACATTGCTTATGTCCAACGAAGTATCTTTCTTTTTGTTGAATAATGAGTAACCATTTTTTCTATATTGCCTACACCTCCTTTAGTTGTACTGTTGTATGTGATAACTTTCGGTTTTCCTTTAGGTCCGGTGATGTTCATATCATTATGCATTGTCTGTAACTACGCGTTCTTTCTTAGCGACATAGGAGCTAATGGTAACTTTACCACCATCTTTGAATCCAAATATGGAACTGTTCCTCCTTATTTTTACTTTAGTGTTCTAACAATTGAAAGCCATGGGTAATGCTGTGAAGAAATTGTCGATGTGACGTTCGGTATTATTAATGGCGCATAACAAGTACGTAGCGTGATTCTTCAGTGAGATCTAAGGCTAAAATTCAGAATGACAAAAGTTCCTCCTGGGCTTAGTTCTTGAAATATTAGGTGTTTAAGTTAGCAACATGGTCTTAGCATACTGCTGTTGCAGACTTCACCCCTTATTACTGAAAAGTCCTTACCTAAGTAACGGCAATAATTAAGCATAAATTAAAGGTACCAAGGATTTATTTTAGTTGCATAAATGGTCATAGTGACCATCTTCATTTTTGAAATTAAACCACATATGTTTCATATGAATAGATTTTTCAAATCTTCACAAATTGCATTAATGCCAAACTTGTTACTTTCTGAGACACAAAATCATCACCCTAACTTAGTTGAGATGTTGAAATATCTTCAAAATTTATGAGCGACAGAGTCTTAGCATTTTTAAAAATGAAATTACAATAAAGCAATGATAAGATTAGTTCCAGAATATTTATTCTACTCGTTGAATTATGTGTTATTGATATTATTTAAATGTATTTTTCCATTACAATCCAAATAAATTTTCAATTTTGACTCCGTAAGCAGAGGGTTAACAGAAAATTGGTACTAGAGCTTTTTACTTGTATTTCAACATAGAATTATGTGGTGTAAATAGTATGCGCCATTAATAATATACCGTTTGTATTTGTACAGTAATTGGATACAATGTTTGTGCATCACAAACCCACCAACTTTTTATGCCGCACTTCGCCGATTTGGAATGAATATATTGACTTCGTCCTACCTCTAAACAGGAGAAGCTGCTGATCTACCGTAATACAATCGGTTGGCTCATATTTCATCGACACATTTGCATTCAGCATCAGCTAAGGATTATCTATAACAGTCCGATGGTCCTCGCTCATTTCTGGTATTCTCGTTATCAAAGTGATGTTCCCTATATATTTTTGAAATCGGTTGATTCCCCTTGTACCTTTATACAAGGGATACGAATCCCTCCTCCATAACATTTTGACGTGCTGATTGTAGGATCCAGGATACCAATATATGCATACAGTTCTTGAGTATTCAAATGTCTCCACTTTTTACTAGGTTTGCTTGGATTCTCTGTTCCATTTCCGGCAGATACGGTCAACCTTTCTGTTGGTTTCTCACACAATATCTACATTTCTTCGGAAAACATAGATTTGATACGTATCATTTACTGATAAACCTCTAGTTGTTGGCACTAGGTTTTTGACGGACAATGTTTGCTTCTGAATACGGGTAACAGCAGCTGGTTTTTTCTCATTTAGTCCCTTCTTTAGCGACCACATACGATGGGGCAACATTTTTATTCCTAGCGGCAGCGTGATTCTCATAAACTTCCTAATCTGCAGAATCTTCCTCTAATTCTATTTCAACACCTACGTCAGCATTCTCGTCTTCAGCTTCCGAAAACTCGTACAAAGCATCTGTTGGTGGAATCCATTCGTCCTCAGAGTACTGACTCAAATATTCAGGATCACTATCACTCAACTCCCCATGTAGGGTAGGGATAGACAATGGAAAAAACATGTTTTTTTCGATGTAATATATCGGATGGCGACATTGATGTAAGTATGATATATTGAAAAATACATTGATTTTTGCAATACATCGATTGTTTTTAGAGTTTTATACTATTATTTAAGGATGAGCATCGTTGAGAAAATATCGATATTCGGGTATCGCATTTTCATTATGTTTCAGTATAGATATTCGATATACATATATCTACCATATCATGTCCCCGCATACGTATACAATAGTGGTCAATACTGAATAATGCTAGAGATTCGCCGTTTTCTGTGATTCAAGAAGGTGACTAATAACTAATGTTTTCTGCCTGCGAGTAGTTGTTATTATCGATTATGTAACGAAGTAACGATACTTTCGATATATCGAGTGTCGATACTCATCCCTAATTATAGTTATAACATGCCTGAAAATGAAAGAAACTGGATGCTTCAAGTCCAAAATGTTTATTACCAATATAAAATAAAAAATCCTTATATTAAGAACAGAAACTTTTTCAGAATTGATATTAGAAAAATTCAGTTTTTCAAAAATCCCAATATTTCTTCTCTATGCTTTGTAAAAATAAAATTTTATTCAATCTTTTGCTCTTTAATCGATTCCGTTGTTGGTTTTTGAAGGCAGTTTTGTATAGTTTAGGAAACTGTTTTTATAGCTTTCCATATTTCCAACGGTTTTCATGGAACCTTCCTACTCTTTAAATAAATGGAAAGCTCATCAAAAAATTAATAAAATACTTTCTTTTTGGGTTTTTTTATTTTAAATTATACAATTAAAACGTTTATAACATAATCTTTGTCATAATTTTTTTTGTTATCGAAATTTAGATTGTATAATTTTAAAAACAAAAAATAATAAATTTTTTAAATGAAGGTTTACATTTCATACCTTTCGATTTATTACTCTTCCATTTTGTGAACTAATGTATAATGATCACTCCATAAAAAAAGGTCTCTTCCATTTGTTCAGATTTATCGGAGTCGGAGGAGGCATCTTCAGTTTGATTCAGCTGAATCAGCATTAAATGTTTAATTTTTCCCATAGCATTTGAAGAAACAAACATCATTGAAATTTTTCTTGAACCGTGGATCGAGAATGCTTGAAATAAGAGGTAACATTTTCTATTCCCCATTCTTTTAGAAATGTCATTCAGCGTGAGTTTTTTACCTCTCTTGGGTTCTTCAACTGCAGCTGAAGTTATCTGCGAAACCATCCAAATAGTGGTATAATTTTGCTGCTTGTAAAATTTTGTCCCGATATTTCTCGGTAACCTCCAAATGCCGCAATATCAAGAGGATTGATGATGCTATTAATATTTCAGATCCGGTGAGCATTGGAGGTGCATTGGTATGACGGAAAAGTATATCATTTATGGCAGTCCGTAGTTCTAAAAATCTTTGTACCATATAATAAGTACTGTTCCAACGACTAGTTACGCTTTGAATTA
Source organism: Vesta saturnalis (assembly GCA_036346205.1). Lineage (NCBI taxonomy): Eukaryota > Metazoa > Arthropoda > Insecta > Coleoptera > Lampyridae > Vesta > Vesta saturnalis. Next base: position 3,184,611 of record JARFJB010000793.1, read on the forward strand.
ATTTTGACTCAGTACCGGTTGCTTTGCGTAATTCATCACTAGCAATGCAACTGTGTTTGAACCAACTGGCTATTGCTTTTATTTTATAAACAATGTTTTGCCACTCAGCACATGCCATTGTGCCCTCAGCCACCAAATTTAATGTGTAGGCGAAACATGGAATGTGCTTTTTTTTACCGAAGGCTAACTCTATTGCTTTCACCATGTTGGCTGCCTTATCAGTAACCACAGCTGTCACAGCAGTCACACCTAAAAAACTTTTCATGTTTAATGTACCAGACCAAATATCTGTTGTCAAAGTAATGTCTTCTATAGTTTTATAAGTTTCTGAAACTGCCTCATATTTTTTGTCAAGTCATCATCTAAGAGTGGTCCTACCCGGAATTTTATATTGAGGAGCAACTGTCTTCATTAGATTTTTAAATCCTTCATCCTCAACTACTGAGAAAGGTTGATTGACTTTCCAGATCATATACAACAAACAATTGTAAAGTTTCCTTGTTTTCATTCCAGATACTGAATAAGTAGCGATATTTCGGAAACTAGACGTTATTGTTTTCTGGCATTTTATAGGGAATAAGTCCGAATTCATGTCAACAGGTTCATGTTCATCTGAAGCCTGACTTATCAACTCTTTGGAGGAACTTTGAATATCACTTGTAGAAAGAATTGCGGTTCCAGATTGAAGTTCAGCGGGACTTTTAATGATGATGTAAGCTCAAAACATACCGTCAATTTGTCTGCTCCCGGGCTTATTATTTTGCTTCGAAAAATACTCGAGATAAGTAACTTTATGAACATTGAATATGCCCACTTAAATTAGTTGTATTTCCAGAAGACTTGATATCCTTTTGACATAGTTTACATTTAGATTTCTTCTCATCGGTTTTGGAGAAAAATTGCCAAACTGAACTCTTTTTCTTAGGGTTTACCATTATTGTGATCCAAACTATCTGAAATAGATTGAAAAATGAAGAATTAAATGACTGCACACGTACATACGCTAATCACTTGATCATGACTTCACACGTATATGCGTAATCAATTAACATGACATCACGGTGAAGCACCGCCATAACCAAAAGGTTAAAATAAATGCGCAGAAGAGTACGTTAGACAATAGCTATTAGAAAAGCTTAAAAATATTCATTTTTTAGAAGTACAATCAGTGAAACAAGTTTCCTTACGTACATAATTAAATACCGTTTTTTAAATCTCTTTCAGTGTAAATACAAACACATTTCCCGAAATGTTCAACACTGCAATGATAAATATGCAACAATTTATTAACGAAATCACAAGTCATAACAAAATAACAAATTGATTTACATAAATTTCACAAAATTATAATTTCAATTATTTTTTTGTCTAAATGTTCATCATATTTAATTAAAGGCACATTATATTTAATTTGATTAATTGTAAAACTTTATTGTTATCACAAATTTTGATAATAGCGCATTCAGCCTTGAAGATTGCAGCTACTTTGCATGAACTGTACATACCTGTTTGTTTAATGCAGGTTTCAATTACCTAAACGATTAGATTAGGTATTCTCACTTCACAGGCCGTTTCTCTCAATCTCTATACTGGCACGTGAACTTTTAAACTCGAAATAAAATTCAACTTTAGAACAAAGTTAAGGCTTAAAGTATACAACAGAATACAATACAACTTCACCCTAGGTGTACTTCACTCCAACTAGAAGTAGCAAGTAGTAAACCTTTAAAATTTAGTTCACCCATTCGATATATCGAATGAAAAACATTGATACATCGATTATATCGAAGCGTTAAAAATACATCGGTTGAATTCGATGCATCGGTACTATACATCGAGTGTTTTTAATACATCGTTACATATCGATCAAAGGTTAGTACACTACTTACTACACCAATAAACTATCAAACGTACCTACTATATTGTGCCACTGTAATTAGCTCATTTCAAAATATCAATTTTGATATTTGACTAAATGAAATGCTGAATACAACAACACTTCGCTGTAGAGAAGATAATTGATTTGAAACAATTTATGGTGCACTCCTAGAACTGAAAATAAACTCAAAAAGAGTATCAGAATAAGTGTGAAAGAATTGGTGAAAATTTGTTTTTCTGTAATCATGCTCATTATGCCATAAGTAAAATAGTCAAAAAGGTTCATTTCTTAAAGAGAATCAGTGAAACCCTAAGTGCATGAACAAAAAAATTATTTTACAACTGAATAATACATTCACATTTTCAACAATGTCCAATCATTATCTTTAGACTTAACAACTCAGAACACAATGCTACAAAAGAAACAGAATTACGCCTTACGAACAGTACTAAAGTGCACCAAATACACTAGTGTGAAGGTGATGTTCTAGATGTTTTCAGTGTTAAACAAACTATTATGTTATTCATTTTAATCGGTAGAACTACGGTATACCGGGCAGATGCCCCCTATACCTTCATCGGACCTTCCTTTATTCAGGGCATAGTATATACATGTCATTTCATTCCTACATAACTTAAACTAGCTAAGATATGTAACAATAAATAGGCATATAACTACATGGTATAAATATTTCATTTAACTCAACACAGCACGATCTTCGGCCTCTTGTGCCTCGTCTTGTCGCTGGCGTCGTAGTTCCATAATCCCGCGATGACGGGATTATGCTTCAGCATGTCGTCCCCTTGTGGGATTCCACGGATGACCATCTTCAGTGGTCTTGCTTCCTGCAACAGATATGTGTTAAACTGTACCTGAATATTATCCAGGGTGATGGTGGCTAATCCAACTTTGACTATGATGCCCGTCCTGGTAGATCTTGTTTGCCCGCTCCGGAGAGGGCACGCATCGCTGTCCGGCAGTCCTTCTGGCGGTGGAGGATGGGGGGTGGGACGCGTTTCTTCTTCGCCGGAGATTCCTGTTGTCGGTCTCGCGCTTCCTCTTCTACCCGCTGCCTCTTCGCGCTCGACTTCTTGGTTACTACCGTGAAGCCTTCGCCGTCTTCATCTGAGGTGTCCTATGCAACCGTTTGGGTCAGTTGCGGCTGAGGGGGCTGCTGCGACACTTCCATCGGGGTTTCTTGCACACTTTCCGCGTTAGAGGTCTTCGCTGCCTTCTTCTTCTTCGCTTTTTTCTTTTCCGGTTCCGTACCGGAAGTTGACGGAGTCGGTGTATTCTTCTCTCTTGCTACTCTGCTGGTGGTAATAGTTGACGGGGCGGTGGGTGTTTTTTTCGTCGTCGGAGGAGCCGATGCGTTGCTGGTGGTGGGTTCCGGAGTCTTGCTTAGGAATCGGTTGAGGGTGGCCGTCAGTTCCTCCTGTCGGTAGTAGGGAGTGGTAAAACCGACTTTCGTACCGCTCCAACTGCAGTACAAACGCCTGCCTAAGAACCCCCTGGCTACTAGGTCCATCCTCTTCATAAGCTCGCCACTATCAGGGAAGATAGTGGACAGAGTGAAGGAAAGGGCTCTCAGGAAGGTGTTGATCCAGAGAAAGTGCTCGTGGCACTCATCGACAGGATCGGAGGAGGTGGTGGAAGCTGTTTCCAGCTTGGAAGGGGGGGCTACGTGGGAAGGAGAGGATGGGATCTCCTGCCGTTTCTCACAGTCGAAGCTGTAAGTAGTGTGGGAACCGCCACAGTTGTTACACTTTGGCGAGGATATAGAAGGACAGGCTTGGGATTTGTGGCTTCCGCCACAGGAGGGGCACTTGAGGGATCGGGTGGGACACTACTGCTTGATGACCCACCTGGGTGCAGGTGTAGCAGTACTTGGGAACTGGGTTGGGAGTGTGTGGAGGCTCGCACTCGTAGCATCTGCCGAACATACAGACGCCGTTGTGCAAAAGGAAATCTATCGAGGATTTGGAGTGCGTAAGAACACGGACAAAGGATGTGGGACGGTTGGTGGCTCTGAAAATGGTACGGATGGTCTTGGTTACATGGAGGAGGTCGATGGCCTATGTTATTTCCTCAGGGTTAATGTCACAGTCAACCTCGCGGATGACGCATGGCAGGGAAAGGGGTTTGGGTTCGGGTCGGGCCGGACAGCTGGGATAAGGTAGTGGATGGGGTGCCAAAGGTTGCTTTAATAGATTTCTCACTTCAGCGGTAGGGATAGGAGTTGAAGTTTCAATAAGGGCGGTGTGGTTGTGGTTGAATTGTAGATTCACCCACGGGATTTGGAGAGGGCGGAGGATGGTGTACAGTTGCTTCTGAGAAGTAACTGCTTGAAGGACATTGTGTAAGCAACAGCGGGATTTGGGTTGGGCGATGGTTGAAGTGGAGGATGAGGACGAAGAGGATATGGATAAGGCAGAGGGTGAAGGTGAGGGTGGCGTCCTGGTTGTTGTCTTCGTCATCGTCGTGGTTGTCGTCGTCCGGATCGGTGCTACCGGTAGCGAAGCTACGGCAGCGTAGGTTACGGTCGGTGTCGTCGGGGTTAGGGAAAGAGAAAGGGGACTGGGAGGTGCGGGTTTAACATGTTTTACCATGGTGGTTAGTATTGGGATGGGGTGTGCAATAAATGCAAATCTATTTTTGTTTTAAGAAGGTGGTGCACTCCCACCGAGGTGCAGCCTCACATCCCGCTGGTTTAAGGCTTAGAGTTAGGAGTCCGATAGAAAATGGAGGGGTTTGTTATAAGGATAGGTTTTAAGTGTAGGAATTTAATTTACGCTGCGGTATCCCTCGTGTGGTTGGATCCGGTTACTGGCTGTCTTCGCTCGTTGTCCTTGGCGTTCTTCCTGCTTCCTTGATGCTGTGGGTCCTGCTGCTACCTTCGGTCCGACGGCCTTCTTATTCCTGATAAGGAATGTTTTTTTATCCGCTTTCTCTTCGGTAGTGGTGTGTAAAACAGTGACCACTGCTGCTGGTGAATGCGGCAAATATCCTGAAGAATTCCGGCGCGCGCGGTTAATTAGGTAATTACGGGGTAATTAGCGTAATTACCTGTAATTATTTCGCGACTTGTCTTAACGAATGTTAGACAAGAAGTGTGTATTATGTTATATTTCATGTGCTTCATGTATAAAATTTTGAAGGGACTGTTGCCAGAACACCTACTAAATGTACTTTTGTTATATATATATATATATATATATATATATATATATATATATATATATATACAGGGTCCGCCAATAGTGCGTGGACGATGCTTTATGAATGTATACAATATCGTTTTCAAAATTATTTATTGCAGGATTGTGTGGGATCTTTCGGGTTACAATTAGAAAATATTTTCTCAAAAATTACTACTCGTATACAGGGTATTACAACACAAAGTTATATTTTTTTAATTGGAACATACCGTATATTATTATAAATTTGGATTCCCTGGTTAATTTTAAGGGCACTTTATTCACTATATGAGGTATCTTAAACGCGCAATTTAGGCGCTGCATTCCATTTTTTGAAAATTTAGAGGTTGAAAAGAAAAATTGTAACAACCGTATGGAGAAATGTGTAACACAAAAATTTTAATGGTTGATTAGTCATAGACTGTGCTACATAAAATCGTAAAAATAGTACTATTATCTTATTTAATTTTCGAGATATCGTAATGCAAAGTATAAGATTTTCAATCATAGATAACTTGATTTTTTTAAATGGAAAGGTATACATTGTTTTACATTGTTAGATAGGACATTTAATTACATTTTTTTATGATATAACATTGTTGGTATTTATGTTTTGCCGTTTTTTGATAATCCAGCTTTTTTACTGAATTTATCGATTTTGGAAGAAAATAATATTAAATTAAATGTTCAAATTGTCGACCACGCTGATTTAGACAATACTGAATCCTTTTAATAAAAGAAGCTTCAACCCGATCTAACATATTAGGAGTAATTGTAGCAAAAACATTTCTAATTCGCAATTTCATATTCTCAGCAGTTGTTGGTTCTTCCTCATATACTTTATTCTTCACAAAGCCCCAAAGAAAAAAATCCAATGGAGTTATATCGGGTGATCTAGCTGGCCAAGGTATCGGTCCTTGTCTTCCTATCCAATTTTCGTGAAACGTCGAATTTAACCACTGGGTTACAATTCTGGCATGATGAGGAGGTGTCCCGTCTAGTTGGAAAAACATACATCTTCTTTGAGCCAAAGACACATTCTCCAATAAATGATATAATTCGTTTTCTAGAAAATTATGTGAGTGTGCCATTGAAAAAAAAAGGACCAACAATAGTTCCGCCGAATATACCTGCCCAAACATTCACTGACCATTTATTTTGAGAGACTAACCGAAATTGGTGTGGATTTTCATTTGAATAAAAATGAAAATTATGTCTGTTCACAAATCCATTTCGATGAAATGTACATTCGTCGGTAAATAATATCCCCGATATAAAATTTTCGTTCGCATTTAACTGTTGTTGAACCCACTGGCAAAAATTAATTCGATTTTGAAAATCTTGTTCTTTCAGCTCTTGATGTAATTGTACATGATAGGGGTGAAATTTATTTTTCTTTAACATTCGTCTCACGGAAGTTTGACTGATTTCTAAATTGTCACTTAATTTCGGAATACTAACGTGGGGGTTTTCAACTGTAGCTACAAGTACACGAAATTCATTTTCTTCATTTGTAACAACTTTAGCTCTTTCGTTTTTAGGATATCCAACACTTCCAGTACTTTCAAATCTTTCTAAAAGATTGCGAAACGATTCTTCTCTTGGTTGTCTTCGATCAGTAGTTTCGACGGGACAATAAACAATTTTTGTTTGATTCTCTAAGCACAAATATCATGTCAACTAATTCATTTTGCAAAAAATTACTCATTATAATTCTTAAATAAACGTATTACGTATATGATGTTCGTAAAGTTAAGCGTCAAACATTCACACTGCAATAAAGTAATTAACTCAGTTACGTTTGAACATACACGCGAAATGGCAAAACAGATACTATTGCTGAATTTTGTTTCTTATATTCTTTTGTTTTCATAGCTTGATGTGATTTAAACAATTGTACATACATATGTAAACCTACGAAAATCGACAAATTCAGTAAAAAAGCTGGATTATCAAAAAACGGCAAAAATAAATACCAACAATGTTATATCAAAAAATTGTAATTAAATTTCCATCTATCAATGTAACACAATGTATACCTTTCCATTTAAATAAATCAAGTTATCTATGATTAAAACTCTTAAACTTTGCAAATTCAGTAAAAAAGCTGGATTATCAAAAACGGCAAAACATAAATACCAACAATGTTATATAAAAAAAAATGTAATTAAATTTCCTATCCAACAATGTAAAACAATGTATACCTTTCCATTTAAAAAATCAAGTTATCTATGATTGAAAATCTCAAACTTTGCATTACGATATCTCGAAAATTAAAAAAGATAATATTACTATTTTTACGATTTTATGTAGCACAGTCTATGACTAATCAACCATTAAAATTTTAGTGTTCACATTTCTCAATACGGTTGTTACAATTTTTCTTTTCAACCTCTAAATTTTCAAAAAATTGAATGCAGTGCCTAAATTGTGCGTTTAAGATACCTCATATAGTGAATAAAGTGCCCTTAAAATTAACCAGGGAATCCAAATTTATAATAATATACGGTATGTTCCATTTAAAAAAATATAACTTTGTGTTGTAATACCCTGTATACGAGTAGTAATTTTTGCGAAAATATTTTCTAATTGTAACCCGAAAGATCACACACCATCCTGCAATAAATAATTTTGAAAACGATATTGTATAAACTCATAAAGCTTCGTCCACGCACTATTGGCGGACCCTGTATATATATATATATATATATATATATATATATATATATATATATATATGTATATAAATTAAAATTTAATAATCCATACAGAAAAAAAATTCCTCGAGTAGGATTTGAACCCACCATCTGTTCTTTGCTACAGAACTGCGTTACCAACTACGCGACCGAGGGAGCAAATCTCACTCGATTTAAACTTAATTTGTATGTTTCTTTTTTATTAATGATGTTCACTAACTTTATTTATTAAAGAACAGATCGTGGGTTCAAATCTTACCCGAGGAATTCTTTTTCTGTATGTTTTTTTAAATGTTAATTTACATACAATTTGTATAATCAAAAAACTTTGTTTATATATATATATATATATATATATATATATATATATATATATATATATATATACAACACCCTCAGGATCATTTTTATATTAGTACAATCAGAAGAACATATTTCATCATGGTCTCATTATGTACAATTCACTGCCATAACTTGAACTTATTTAAAATCAATAAATATATCATTTGGGTTTGCCAATTGGATAAAGATTTTTATATTAAAATTAGTATTATAGAATTGGGGATATTTCTAGAATACTACTTTAAATAATGAACCATTTTATGAAAATATAAACTTTCACTATTATTATACCTAATTAAAATGCTTAGCTCTTGGTTTTATAAATAGTGTATTTTTATATTTACATTTTGTATAAATCTAGACGTTTCGATAACTAAAATTATATTCCATATTGACAAAACTGGAACACTAAAACTGTGGCAGAACCTGTAACAAACAAAATACACCCAAGGCAACACACAAAAATTCAAAAACATCGAACCGTTTCAATAACTAAGCTATCATCATCAGCGGTCGACTGGGACCAACTAAAGATATTTCTAAGATATATTCCGTCAGCGAGTAACGCTTCGTTGCTTATCTGGTGGCAGTGAACGTGATAGTTATGAGAGCTTAATGAGTTGTGAGTAGCCTGAAGGTCCTTGATCGTCATTATTGATAAGAATTTGTTTGTTTTTGGAGATCTTTAAACTTTTATAGCAATTAAGTTTGTACTTATTACTAACATGTTTGATTAAAGATATCTTATCTACTACATAATTTTTATCAAACATATGTAGGACTGCGGCTCATATCAAATACAAAAGTTGGCCATGCGATATAATCTGTGCCATGCGATCTTTTACACAATGCTCCATCAGCAATTACCGATATTAGTGGTGTAACATTTTTTTCCAACAGTCCAAATTTTGCGGCAATTTCTTTTTTCCAGCCGTTTCCATTTCAATCCAAGCACAATATGCATATTAGCGAGTAAATTATGATGATGTCATTGTAGCGTGCACTTGTTTTGAATTGGTATGTCCTACACCAGTTGATGTTGCACTTAAAACAGAATTTGAATTAATATCTAGTACAGAAGGACCATTAATGTTTTCAGTAGTAAAGTTTTTATTTTGAGACACTTAAATAGAAAATTACTTTGAAGTCCATTTAGTTGTTCTCATATTTATTATAGAAGAAATAAATGGTTCGTCGTCGAGAATCTGCTTGAAAACTGGTTGATGCCTACAATTATTCTACCCTCAAGTTTAAACTCAGGCGCTACTGTATCCATTTTGTGGCCATTCCGCGCTATTAGGTAACGTTTTCGGGTTCTATAATTTCAAATGCGGTTATCGTTAAGAAGGTAGATGGCGTTGTTGCAGATGGTTCTGAATGCGTCGAGCCTAATTCCTGCTTGTCCGCCTTGGCCGATCTTGCTCTAAAAATGTAATATAAACGGAATTTAGAACTTACATATGAAAAGGAAAGCTATACGTTCATTTTTAATAATACTTATCTTTTTGGGCAAAAGCCATTTATTTAAAATCAAATTTTACAAGATGTAAACATTTATTACAACCTCCTATGGTCAGTTTTGATGTTTCACTGTTCACAAAAGTTTCTTTATAAATCAAACCATTGCCCAAATATTCCGAAAGTTATAACATTTCTATTTCAGAACTGTATTACTTTTTACTGCCTATTTGGAGTAGTAATATGAGAACTTTGAAATAAATTAGACAGATTCTCGAATAATCTGTTGCCAGGGCCCGTAAGGATCGAATGGTTATTGTCAAATGGCAATAATTTTGAGAAAAAATGGGTTCTGAAGTATGCATGTGACCTGAAATAAAAGGTTTCAGTGACTTTGATAAATGCCAAAAAATAATAAATTGTATGTATAGCTTAATAATGTGGAAATTGAAAGCCCCGTAAGTTTAGTTTTAGCTCATTCTGACAAGAAAAATTTGAAACATTACCTCTACAAAATGTACCTAAAGAGCATTTAGTTTGGTTGATAATAATTTTGTTATTAGAGACATAGAAAGAAAGCACTAAATTAAATTTAAGATCTCAGCATCATTCAGTTTACTCTCAAGAAGAAAACATATTAATATTTTTTCTGTTTATTTCCTCGAAAGCCTACCACCGACAGTATCCTCATAAATTATCATCCACGTCAAAAGGTTAGTGTGATTAAATCTTTAGTAGATCGAGTTAAACAGATTTGTGATTTTTTGGAACATGAATTGAACTATTTGAAAACATTTCTACAAGCAAATTATTATTCATACAAAGATATTAATAATGTACTAAAATCTGCGTATCTGTAACGAAAAACTAGCGGTTAATGTTCACATTGCCTTATTCGCTTCCTAGCTAATGTTACGGATAAAAGTTCTTGATTAATCTGGTATTAGGAGTGGTTTCAGGCCAACAAGATGAATTAAAGAACATTTAAGATCACCTAGAGATACTTCAAATCCAGTGTCAGCTATCGGAGTTTATTTTGTCATGTTTTTATTAAAAAGTATGCATTTTAATCACAAAACGTAGCTTTGTAAACAACGTGTTAGATTTTCTAGTTTGAATCACCCAGAAGAATCTGCAGTAACTGAACATGCCTTAAACAATTTAAGAGTCTGTTTGATAACACGAAATGTTTATTAAAGCAAACTCATTATTATGTTGATTTACAACGCCAAGCTATTGAGGTACACAGTGTGTCACATTTAATCACCATATTTTCACTATTTGGAGGAGTACAGGTATGAATTTTTGCAGTCGTACCGATCGAAGAATCAGATACTTAACTGAAATGTGAACTTTGAATTCAGCCTACTACGACTTCGCAAACAGGGCAAATTCTCTATATTTGGTTTCTCTTTGAAATAAAAAAAAATTAGTACAAGTTGTTCAGAATATTATTTTAATCCCACATACTTTGTAAGATTCTACGTTGGCTCACATCATTTTGTTTTATCTTTTGTAATGTTTAATCATTTTCATGAGTAATTTTGATGTAATAATCATGTACGTAAATACGACATTATTAACCCTTCAAATTGTTATTGTAATGTGGTAGTAATTGCATTACTTGTATGGTTTTATACCCCAAAAACAAAAAGATACCTGTATGAAAATTACACCGGATATGGTGGAATCACTAAGACTACCGGAAATTATTGGTTTATAATTCAGATTGCAATAAACAGGTGTTTATGGTGCCACAAATGTATGCGGTGAATATTTTTAAAAGGAAATGACAAGAGCACAGCTTTTCAACTTATTTCAAGCGTGAGATTACGTAAGAACTTGAAATACAAGCACTGTTAATGAGATCCTTTTTTGCATTAAATGTAAACTGTCAAACGCTTAAAAAAACATTTCCGTTTTTCATGTAAAATTTACTAAAATTACTGATTGAAACTGCAATTAGGCTGCCAAAAAAATGTTATAATGGAATCTTAAAATATATAATTTTAGGAGGCTATGATTTCTCATATATGTTAATGGAGTCCGGAAATTCCGCAAGTTTAAAATGGTTTCCTTTGTTGTAATTACAAATGTTTTTCTAAATTATATGTTTATCTAAGTGCGCCATTGTTACTTTTCACACGTGTGTTTAAAATGCATTTGGATAAAATTAGGTACAAAACATTATTAAGTACAGAACCATCTTTCATATATATTAATTAAAAAAAAAAAAAAACTAAAAATATTGTAAATCAAATACCTACTGCATGAAAATTTTATGTAATGTAATTATAGTCAACACTTGAATCATAAATCGAATAGTCGAGTACTAATATAATTAACATTAGTCGACTAGTAGTATAAGAATTTAGTAACTGATTCGTGATGAATTCATGTACCGTATAACGGCGATATATCGAACGGCATTTTTCGATTTTTATGTGTAACTTTTCGCATGATCGAAATATTTAAAATTTAAAAATTGAAAATGGAACCATGTAGTATTGCGTACATATTGTTCCATGTACGATGACAAAAAAAAATTGTTTAGTATTTTTTTTTTATATTTTATCGTTGTTCGGTATAACCCGCCATTGGGAGATATATCGAACACATTATATTTTCCCAGTAACTAAAACTTTTTAAGCGAATGGACGATATAGGCATTCATAGTAGCCTTTATTGAACACTTATTTTTTTAAAAAATCAGCAATTATTGATGGAGGGGTGAGAGATAAACCGATTAAACTGAAACGTAATTTATTTGCAGAATAAACAAAGTTAAACAATATTTTCCTATATCTAATAAGCCAAACAAGAATTAAAAGAAAATATATCGCCAGGAAAATGATGAAGTCCACGACTTATCAATGGAGTGCAAATCTTATGGGTTATCTGCCAAAGCTTAACAACTTGTATATCTTCCACATCTGGAAATACAAAAATGTTTTTTTTGCCCTTATATTCTCTCATCCAGCTAATGATTATTTCCGATTTCTTTGTATGCAAAATTTTTGCTACAAATTTTGTCTCAACCTCTTTCTTAGTATTTTTATCATAAATAAAACTTGTAACTACAAAGCCGCCTTCATTAATATCACATATGTTTGTTATTTCAGACTGTATTGGTTCAATTTCAGTCTCGGATGAAGAATCACCGTACTCGTCGTCAAATGAATTGCCTGATCCGGCATTGGCATTTTCTTCCTCTCCGAAACCTTCGTCAACGCGGCTTTCCTCAGTTTCTTCATCGATGCGTGATGTGGATGGAATAGGTGCATTATTATTATATTTCTGCAGATCTAAAGATGATAACGATTTTCCAGCAGGCACATCTACCCTTTTCTTCCTTTTTGGCACAATTTTTTCATTTACTTTAGTAAGTTCTGTCATTATTTGAGAAAAGCTGTCTCTCATGTAATTATGTTCAGCATCCAACGGATGGTTTCTAGGTTGAACTTTATTAAGCACTATGTCCGAGTTATAAGGTGATATACCGGTTGCTCTAAACCCAGACTTTAATTTTTTCCTCACAACTTATGAGCATGTTTTTCAATAGTTTTTGAAATTCTTGCTTAGGCACAACCCCTCGATTTTTTCTTTTCCAGTCAGTCAGTGTTCTTCTCCATGCAACCTTCATTGGATAGAACACTGCAACATCTAGAGGTTGGCATAAGTGAGTGCTGTTTTTGGGAAGTAATACAAAAGAAATATTATTATCCTCGCAAGCTTTTACCACCCTGTAGGAAATATGACTTCCCAAATTGTCTCCTATAACAACTTTTTTGCCTTCAATTCTCCTAAAATAAGGCAATACTATCTGGAAAAACCAGTCTTCGAAAATATCGGTGTCGAACCAACCTGAGGTTGATCGGTTATACCGGGCACCGTCAGGTCCCCCCTCGACCCAATCGGGATATAAATATTTTGCTTTGTAGACGATGTACGGAGGCAGAAGGGTTCCGTCCGCCGACGCAGAAAACAGAATAGATGTAGAGGTTTTTGAAAAATCCATGACTTTACTTGCGTGTTTAGTTTTTCGACTAACAAAAACTTTTTCACATCCCGGATCATCACTGAACATTTGTTTCGTCGTAGTTGATAATACATTGTGGGGAAGTTCCTTCAAGAGTAGATCTCAAGTGCTCAAAATAGTATTACTTCTGGTTGTAATTCAGCCCCACAGCGTTTAATATTTTGGCTGTTTCGTTTTGAAACTTCAGGGTTCCGCGTCAGAAAAGATTGACACCAGTCTTTTCCCGGTCGATTATCACGAAAGCTCTGCACAAGAACACCCTTTCTGTTTAAATATTGTTGCACAAAATCACATAAATTATTTTCATTAAATGGTATACGGAAAAATGCTGCAGTCAAAGGTGCACTGACAATAAGTTTTTCTTCATTGGCCGAGATAGCTGATGGTCTTCCTAGTTTATCAGAGTTTATCCCTCTATATTTTTCATATAAAGTTGTTTTTGGAACACTGAACTGTGAAGCTGCCTGACTAAAAGACAGGCCGCCATCAACAACTGCGATTGAGGGTCATAATTTCTCCTATATGCTGTGCCTAGCCGGTGCACGTGTACCCGCGGCATCGTTCGATATAACCCTACAAAATGACATTGTTTACGTTTTTAACCATAACCAAACAAATAATGAATTTATACAACATTTGATCATGCAGAAACGCTGTTATGGTTACTTAAAAGGGTTTCTTTCATTAGAGTATAGTTATATAATCAATACTTACTGAGAGGTTTTGTCGCCGTCAATAAAATCGATAACAAAGCATATGCCAGTAACTTCACATTTACTGCCGGTTAAATAGTTTTCTGACCAGCGCAGAAGCAACGAACTTTATCATAGGGAAGTTATGAAATAGTTATACAAGTTTGAAATGCAAATTGCCTACCGTTAATGATAATCCAGATAGATTGTTACATTACCACGCTTTTGTTCGATATTACCCGCAGCGTTCGATATATCCTCGCTATACGGTACTAGTCGACTAATCAATCAATAATCTTACTTCACAATTTTTAGTCGGATATAAGGTAAATTTTGCCCACTAATTTTAATTATAATACGCAGTGTGACATTGAAAACGCAGCACCAAGAAATTGGGACTGAGGCGGACAGTGGTAAGTGGAAATTCTCACTACCGGTTACCAGATTTTCGATTTATGGCGTTAATAGAGGCCATACTAGTGTAATTAACTACAGTCAACACTTGACTCGGTTTTTTGATAAATAGAACAGTCGAGTTGTAATATAATATTAGTCGACTAGTAGTATAAGAATTTAGTAACGTGTTGATCTCTGATGAATTCATGTATTTATACTAGTCGACTAATCGGTCAATAATCTTACTTGACCGATTTTTTGCTTAGTTTATTATAGCGATTAATGATATTTGTTACTTCAACTAGTCAACTATCAGAAAAATGTTTATCACTAACTTTAATAATAATAAGAAGTGTGGCATTGATCAAGAAATTGGAACTGGGGGGTACACTTTGCAGTGGTAAGTAGAATTTCTAGCTATCGGCTAACTAAAAGATTTACCCCAGTCAGCTCTTTTTTCATACGCTCTGAAAGCAATTCAGTTTCGATACCAGCTTCTGGAACCGATCATCAGCAGGTTTGATCCCATAACACGATATCCTAGCTATGTTTTGAAATAAATTTTTCCCCGAACAGTGCCAGTCTTATCTAAGCTCTATTCGATCTCTGTCTTCTGGGGAATTTCCTTCATCGTGGAAGTTAAAAAATGTTCAACCTATTCCCAAAGCCATTCATCATCAACCACTGTCTTTCCTTGAATCTAACAAACTCCTTAGTAATCACCAATATGGTCTAAACAGAGTCGTTCAACAGCTGAACTTCTTTCATATGTGGCCCAAGTTGGGAACAATACGTTAGAACAATCCGGTGAAACAGTTTTAGCCGCTTTAGATATCTCAAAAGCGTTTGACCAAGTTTGGCATAAGCGTTTACTTGCCAGACTCACATCGTTTGAGCTACCTGATACGCACATCAACCGAATTTCTAGTTTCCTTGATAAAAGACGAATACATGTTATAGTTGATGGGTTGTTTTCAAAAGAAGTTGGAATTAACGCGAGCGTGCCACAGAGATCAGTCATAGCTCCTACACTTTTTCTGCTTCGCTGAAGACTGCACTCTTAATTGTAGTTCATCTCAGCCTACTCATAATGGTAATCCACCTCTTATGACAAATCAAAACATTAAAGCTGAAATGGGCAGTGGTAAGTGGGAATTCTCACTACCGGTTACCAGATTTTCGATTTATGGCATTAATAGAGGCCATACTAGTGTAATTAACTACAGTCAACACTTGACTCGGTTTTTTGGTAAATAGAACAGTCGAGTTGTAATATAATATTAGTCGACTAGTAGTATAAGAATTTAGTAACTTGTTGATCTCTGAAGAATTCATGTATTTATACTAGTCGACTAATCGGTCAATAATCTTACTTGACCGAGATTTGCTTAGTTTATTATAGCGATTAATGATATTTGTTACTTCAACTAGTCAACTATCAGAAAAATGTTTACCACTAACTTTAATAATAATAAGAAGTGTGACATTGATCAAGAAATTGGGACTGGGGGTACACTTTGTAGTGGTAAGTAGGATTTCTAGCTATCGGCTAACTAAAAGATTTACTCCAGT
Source organism: Vesta saturnalis (assembly GCA_036346205.1). NCBI lineage: Eukaryota > Metazoa > Arthropoda > Insecta > Coleoptera > Lampyridae > Vesta > Vesta saturnalis. Next base: position 3,200,882 of record JARFJB010000793.1, read on the forward strand.
CAGCTCTTTTTTCAAACGCTCTGAAAGCAATTCAGTTTCGATACCAGCTTCTAGAATCGATCATCAGTAGGTTTGATCCCAATAACACGATATCCTAGCTATGTTTTGAAATAAATTTTTCCCCGAACAGTGCCAGTCTTATCTAAGCTCTATTCGATCTCTGTCTTCTAGGGAATTTCCTTCATCGTGGAAGTTAGAAAATGTTCAACCTATTCCCAAAGCCATTCATCATCAACCACTGGCTTTCCTTGGATCCTCCTTAGTAATCATCAATATGGTCTAAGCAGACTCGTTCAACAGCTGAGCTTCTTTCATATGTGGCCCAAGTTGGGAACAATACATTAGAACAATCCGGTGAAACAGTTTTAGCCGCTTTAGACATCTCAAAAGCGTTTGCCCAAGTTTGGCATAAGCGTTTACTTGCCAAACTCACATCGTTTGGGCTAACTGATACGCACATCAACTGAATTTCTAGTTTCCTTGATAAAAGACGAATACGTGTCATAGTTGATGGGTTGTTTTCAAAGAAGTTGGAATTAACGCGAGCGTGCCACAGAGGTCAGTTATAGCTCCTACACTTTTTCTGCTTCGCTGAAGACTGGACTCTTAATTGTAGTTCATCTCAGCCTACTCATAATGGTAATCCACCTCTTATCACAAATTAAAACATTAAAGCTGAAATGGGCATTTCAATCAACAAAGACATCCAACGTATCCTTGAATGGGGAAGTAATAATAAAGTTTTTAGACTATGTTGGGAATGACTTTATCTTCAAATCTATCGCGGGTTGGCAATCCTCTATCAGCTACTCGTACAGATCTAAGCAATACTTTACCTCCCGACAACTCTTTCAGATATATAAGGCCCAAATTCGACCTCACCTAGAATAAATTTCTCACCTATGGGTTGGTGCTCCCCACTGCGCTCTCGATATCGTTGGTCGCATCCAACGAAGAGCCATTAGACTGATAAATGACCCGTCCTTAACTTCTGAGCATACAAGAATCGTTTCAATTCTTTCTTTGTACTATTGTTGGCTATCGTGCTGCTGAATTACATTCTTTGATACCATATCGGGCCTCTTTTGCTAAGAATACTTGGTTTACTCATTTACACAACATGCAGTAGAAATATTCACATGTACCGAATGGATGCAATCCACGTTCTTCTAAACTCTGGAATGATCTCCCTAATTTCTGCTTTCCTCTCACGTATGATATCAAAAAATTAAAATTAAATGTTTCTGGGTGTTATAGCACCTCTGGGTTGGTGCTCGCCAATGCGCTCTCGATATCGTTGATCATATTAAAAAAGAGCGATTAGGCTTATCGATTTCCCGTCCTTAACTTCTGGCATACAGTCCCTTGAGCATAGCAGAATCGTTTCAGTTCTTTCTTCAGTGCTTTAGCACGGTGAGCCAAACTTAGCCTGTTCACGTCCACAGTTATTAAAAAAAAATCTTAAACACGCATAATTTTTTATCGGTCGTACGCATATAGCGAAAAGCACTCCTGATAAATGTAATCTCAAATCAAATCATATTAATTTGTATTTCAAACAGGATATTTCTTTTTTTAATCTGATGAATACTTTCTAAAAAAATATGGTGGACCGATTTCTATGCACGCGAGCTTTCATATGTATATGTAACTTGGAAGGTGCACATGTTTAAATAGGGCATGGAGTTAGAGAGGTCATGACGTCATATAGATATCGGTGAGTCAGGGTTCACAGATTCTGGGTGCCAACAAAAATGTGCAAAAATTTTTGTTATAGATTTGGCAGGATAATCTAATTCGAAGGTTAAGAATCATATGGCATGTTAATGAGTGTTAAAAGAATTCATTTGCAGAAATTTGCTTTTCGATAAGATTAAATGGCGGCTTCTTTGATGTTATTATCAGTTCCGCCGCCCGCTTGGTGTTTTCTTAAGTCTTTATGTCTTAGAATTCTTACTATGCGAAGTTACCAGTTTGGAATTCCTTATAGTTACTGAATAAACATCCAAAGAATAATTTATTTATAATGAGTGGCAGGAACTGTTCTGAATCAATTTTCTCAAAATGAAAACTGAAGTTATACTAAAATGTATGTAATCTGATAAATGTGATACAGATTCTGCAAGTTTATCTAAATATTACGTTAATCTATAAAAGTGCCTTTTATGAAACTATCGTATATTTGAAGCGCAATCAAAATGATATTTTAATGTTTAACCAAAATGAGACCATCTTTGATAAAATGGCTGTGCTTACTCATATCCAGAGTAGCGCTCTGATTTTTAATATAAAAATGAATCCTCTAAAATGTTTTCTCGAATAAGAGCGCACTGTCTTGATACTTCAGGCTGAGCATATTGTTTAATAAATTAATACAAATAAACCTTAATCGTTGGTTAGCGAAACGAATATAGATGAGGCCAATATTTATACAGATTGAATACTTAAAATACACTCCTACATTTCACTTCCGCATTTAAGGCTATTATCGCGCTTCAAAGTTTCAAAGATAATGGTATTTATACATAAATTTATCGATTGTTTGTATGATGAGTGATCTTTGAAATTACTAGCAAAATCATATTTCAGGGCCACTCCGTGAACAATTATTTATTTTGTACACTTATCTCTTGTTTATTCCAATTACCTTTAGCAACTTCAACCAATGATTTATTTTAAACATTTTTAGATTACTCTCTACTATTTGTGTGTGAAATTGTTCCTTACAATCTCACAATTTACAACTTCCTTATTCAACACCATAATTCCTTGTAGAAAGTATTTTAAACGTTCCAAAGTAAATGTTACTGTTGTAACCAGAAATAACAATTTTCGTGTTTAATTTAATTGAAGTACCTGGTTCACCTGTCACCGTACCACAAAGAATAACACATATTTTAGAGGATGTTTAAGAAATGCATTAAAAAAGGTCAAATTTTGTTTTCATGGGAAATATGTTAGATTAAAAAAAGTGAGGTCTTGTCATAAACAGAGATTGATGTTAGTTAATTTACAACCCTTATAATTTGAAATTGGTTTTTTTGCTCTAATTGACTTTAGTTTCATATTAATCTTAAGAAATTTAACATTACAGTGAAACTGATTATTTTGTAATTTGTATCGGTTGGTAAAGCAGTGCGTGGTATAAAATTGTTACGGTCTAATTCTATACTTTTTCTTTTAAATTATCGTACAATATATAAACAATGATGTATACTGTTAAATTTGAATGGCGCGCAAGGATAGTGCACCCATCTTTTAATTGTACCTGTAACGGTTCTGCAAGAAGATTTTAAATGAAAATTAAAGTGGAAATAATAATTTAGCAATTGTTTTGCATAATTGTCATATCCTTGGATATGTAAATGGATTTGTACCAAACGGGCCGTTGAGCATCGACATAACCACGCGTACCTTTCGGTCGGTGACTTTAGATTTATCGGACCATGAAGTGCTCATGCTATGTCGAGATTCTTACACGAATACTCCTGACTTATTTCAATACTCATTTCCGTTTTAAACAGTTTTTCTGATAATATTAGTCTTGCTTATTTTCTTTTTATGATGCATAACAACTTACATTTAGTAAATGATCTCACTTAGAAATTGGAAAATTAAATGTTAAATATGGTGAATTCCGTGACCAAAGAAGTACTTTTAAATTAGTTGTTTTGCAATTCTAAATATGATCATGTCTTCCTGTAATTTTGACCAGTTTTTGTTATGTAAATATATTGAAATGCGTAATGGATTTGCTTTAAAAGTTAGTAAATGACAAACCATGGTTGATATTTTAAAGAAGTTAATGATTTTTTTTTTATTAAACTGGCGGTATTTGTTAAAAACAAGGAATAACGAAAGTCCTATCAACTGGAACATGTACAAAAATTTACTAATTAGCACTTGTAAAATAACCTATGTGAATGCGATGCGCTTCAACGACTTTCAAAATATAAAGAACTAATTGGTTTTTTATATTTTCACCAGCACAGTACGTGTTGAGAATGAAACATCAATATTTCACAATGGAATATTAATACCTCGATTTGTAGCCGATCAACTGCGTTAAGGAATCAGTAAATACTGAAATTAAAGCTATGACCCTTGTAATTTCTGCTAAACTAACACCACGCTCGCTGAACTGAAATCTTACAACTAAAGTGATGATGTTCCTCCACAAATGCAGAAATTTTGTTCTGCTCGATTAGTAAAAGATTATAATAAATCATGATTTTATATAACCACACTGAGTAGTCTACACGCTTGAGCAGCGAGCTTTGTTTAGTGTAATATTACACGATTACTATAAAATCAATAACAATCAATAAAACGTAGTATGAAAAGTAAAAACATTTTTTTCTCTTTTACGCCATAAACGAAGGTTGAGGGCATATCTGCTACGGTTATTCACTCTATATCATACAATCACAAACACCAAGCTCAAGGCTGTTTAAAACATTCAACCAAGCCTCGAACCGTCCGTGGTATCTTCATTTCCCAACCCTTACCGCTCAACTTCTGGGATCATCTACTTAAATCATGACATATTTAATACAAAAAAATACGATTGGGAAAAATATGATTCAATAAGGGCCTGATTTTTACTGACTGGCCACAAATAAGGAAACAAAATAATTATTGAGGAATTCCTATCATATATTTTTATGTAGTAAGGAAATAACCATAAATAAACGCAATTGTATCAAATGAACTTCAGGATGTAATCAGTAGAGCAGTCAAGCGGTTCAGGATTACCCAGATAGAGAGCAAATCTCTTCTGAAAAAAATAAACATATTTTTTTTAACTTCTGAGAAATTTTATTTTTCTTGGTAAGTTAATATTTAATTCTGTAAAATAAATATTAACATATTAATTACTCATTCCTTGTTAATTCAAGTTAATTGAAATCATTTCCATAACGAAGATGGATTGCATATATTACACTTTAAAAAATTAATAATACATTTTAAGTTTCATGACTTCTTGTGATGATGAACTTTGAGCCATTTAAAAATGATACACTATTTAGATCCGTTAAGTTTATATGGCATTAAAAATACAAACTTTAATTTTTTTAATTCGTGGTTTGAGTCAGTCCTATCTATCCGATTGTTTGGCTCAATTTAATAAGAATTACTGAGACCAAGAGACATCTTGGTTCTTTAGGTATTGAATACGTAAGTCAATGAAATCATTAAATGCAATACGCTGATACCAAATGATAATAAAGCACTACGTACTTCATTACGTTGCATCGGTTTTCATACACTCTTTTATTACTTTATTTTCTATATTTTTGCTAATTTTTTTTACTGTCAGGTTAACGTGTTAATGTAGTATAAATGTTATTTTAGTTACAAAAATGCATCAGCAAAACCAATTAACATACATTCGTCATAAAAAATAACCAATGTTTATTACATCTATATTCTGTAACGTTACTTCGTGGATTTTAATTAATTAAAATTAATAGCACTTAATTAATTAATAGCACGAATGTTTCAAATATAATTCCACAATGTTTTATGTAAATATTCATTTCTCATCGCGTTTCAATACAACGTGTAGAATAATAACAAATCATTAAGGTAAAACAGCCAACTTGATCTCTGTTAAAGGTGAGTGTATCAGATCACTTTCTGTTTATGTTTATAAATGTCGAATGCTCCTAAAGCATTTAATTTGCCTTTTTTTATTACAGAAATGTAAACATTTAGTATTGTTTTGTGAAGTCATAAGGTGATTATTTTCTATTAAATGCTTGGCATAATTTGATTTGTCTGTGCGTTTGTATTTGTAACATCTATCAAAGTTCCAAAATGTTTGTCCAATATAAACATAATTACAAGATGTGGGGGGTTAATTTATAAATATCCGACTTCTAAATTTCGTTAGTTGAATCCTTTGCATTAAATAAAGGTTTAAGAACATTGGTGTTAGCCTGGTTTATATACATTATAAACAAGAGTATTAGTTTTGAAAGATACTTTGTACTTCTTATTCTTTTGTAATACTACTTTTTTGTCATATGTTCCAAAATAGGGAATTAATATGTATTTATTTTCTGTCGGTTCTGTGTTCACTGTGTAAATGTTTTTGATAGATAATTCGTACTCTTGATTTTTAACTAAAGTCTCGATCATATTTGAAATATAACCATTTACTTATGCTGTTTGTTTTATAATGTGGTTTATTTAACTTACGTGTTTTATGGTGACATGAATCGTTTGGAATTGTAATGTGTAGGTTTGCTGAAAATCGAGAAGTCAAACTAGTTCTGTGTATTAATTTTTATGTTTAAATCAAGGACATTACTGGCTTTATTGTGTTATTTCTCTAGTATGTAAATTGTTAATATTAATTAATAACTCATCAATAAAATCTGATGAACTATCAAAATATGGTAAAATATAATTACGAAACCAAAATACAGTCTTATCAGAAACATTTAATTAAAAATTTGATCTTCTATATTATCTATATATTACCTAAATTTGGCGAAATTGGACTTCCCATAGATAAACCATTTTTTTAATTAACACAAGGATCAAATAATTAAATTGACTGCATTCTTGTAACTATTTCAACATTATTATTATTTAAAAAATTTAATAAATGCTTACATTCTTGTACTACTAGTAACATCAAAACGTACAAGTTTTGGATGTAAGAAACTACTGGTCTAATAGGAACATTTGGTTTGTGCATTTTTATACCGTATAGTTTTGGTGTTTGTGGGTTTTTGTTTAAAATTTGTTGTTTCTCTAAATCTGTAAAGTAGATATTGCAGTTTTTGTAAACTTTGTTTCACATCTTTTTGAAATTTCGTTGTATAATTTAAAATTTCTAAATTTTCGTTAATAATAACATCATTAACTTTCTGCATACAATTATCTTTTGAAACAGTTACTAAAGTGTTACCTTTTTCTGGTTTAACAAAAATCACAGATTATTTTGGTTAATTGTATTATTAACTGATTTGAGTTGTAAGATTTGTTCTAGTTGTGTTAACTGTGTAAATATCTTTGATAGATAATGTGTACTCTTGATTTTTAACTAAAGTGTCGATTATATTTGAAATGTAAATATTTACTTATGCTATGTGTTTTATAATTGATACTTTGGTTTGGTTTAATGGTAATCACTTTGCTCTATGTGCTAATGATCAATACGCGGCTAACGTATGTGTTTTATGGTGACGTGAATCGTTTGGAATTGTAATGTCTGCATGTGCAGGTTTTCTGAATATGGAGAACTGAAACTTGTTCTATGTATTAATTTTTACGTTTAAATCAAGGAAATTAATGCTATTTCTCTAATGTAAATTTTATGTGAAGATGTAAATTGTTAATATTAATTAATAACTAAAATCGGATGAACTATCAAAACATGCTAAATCAACATAACGAAATCAAAATAAAATCTTATCATAAACATTTAATTGTAAAATTTGATCTAAATTATTCATATTTTTGATTAACAAAGAGATCCAAGAGTTGAATTAATTCCATTTTTGTAACTAATTCAACATTATTATTAAATACAAAATTTAATAAACGGATACATTCTTGAGGAGGTGTTTTAGAAAACATTAATACTAGTAACATCAAAACTTACAAGTTTTGGATATAAAAAACTACTGGTCTAATAGGAACATTTGGTTTGTGCATTTTTATACCGTATAGTTTTGGTGGTTGTAGGTTTCTGTTTAAAATTTGTTGTTTCTCTAAATCTGTAAAGTAGATATTGCAGTTTTTGTAAACTTTGTTTCACATCTTTTTGAAATTTCGTTGTATTATTTAAATTTTCGTTAATATTTTCATTTTCATTAACTTTCTGCTTACACTTATCTTTTGAAACAGTTACTAAAGTGTTACCTTTTTCTACTTTAACAAAAATCACAGATTATTTTGGTTAATTGTATTATTAACTGATTTGAGTTGTAAGATTTGTTCTAGTTGTGTTAACTGTGTAAATATCTTTGATAGATAATATGTACTCTTGATTTTTAACTAAAGTATCGATTATATTTGAAATGTAAATATTTACTTATGCTATGTGTTTTATAATTGATGCATTGGCTTGGTTTAATGGTAATCACTTCCCTCTATGTGCTAATGATCAGTACGCGACTAACTTATGTGTTTTATGGTGACATGAATCGTTTGGAATTGTAATGTCTGCATGTGTAGATTTTCTGAATATGGAGAACTGAAACTTGTTCTATGTATTAATTTTTACGTTTAAATCAAGGAAATTAATGCTATTTCTCTAATTTAAATTTTATGTGAACATCTAAATTGTTAATATTAATTAATAACTAAAATCGGATGAACTATCAAAACATGCCAAAATATCATCAACATAACGAAATCAAAATAAAATCTTATCATAAACATTTAATTGTAAAATTTGATCTAAATTATCCATATTTTTGATTAACATAGAGATCCAAGAGTTGAATTAATTCCATTTTTGTAACTAATTCAACATTATTATTAAATACAAAATTTAATAAACGGATACATTCTTGAGAAGGTGTTTTAGAAAACATCAATACTAGTAACATCAAAACATACAAGTTTATTACGCAGTGGTAATTTCATTTTTGAGTTTTATTAATTAGTTATAAAGAATTCTTAATACAATGTATTGATTTGTACTTTAAATTGTTAGTTAATATATGGTTTAGTTTATTGGCTAAGATATGATTAGGTGCTTGAATGTACTGGTCCAATAGGCTTATCTGGTTTGTGCATTTTTACTAGACCGTATAGTTTTAGTGGCTGTGAGTTTTGTTTTTAAAGTTGTTGTTCCTCTAAATTTATAAGCAGATATTGCAGTTTTCGTAAACTTTGATTTATATCTTTTTGAAATTTCGCTGTAGGATCTCTATTTAAAATTTCTAAATTTTCGTTAATAATAAATTCAATAACTTTCTGTATAAACTTACCTTTTGAAATAGTTGCTAAAGTGTTTTATAGTGCTTTATCTGATTTTAAAAAATCAGAAGTTTTGTTAATTTTATTCTTAACTGCTTTAGTTGTAAAATATGTTGTTATCCTATTCTTGTGTGAAAATTGTAGTAATTATTTTTATTTTATTTTGCCACCATAATGTTCTTTATACGCCCCCAAATGCGGGCGTAATGTGGTCTTTATAGCACGGAAAGTCATTGTTGCTAAGCAGCATGATTGACAGCAAACACATGACATGATATGTCACGTAAGTTGAAAGAATTATTGAAACAACAACCTTACTATACAACCTTTATTAATAAAAATAATAGTAATGAAACTTATTCTTTATAAAAATTGAAAATACAGTTGGATGGATTTGAAATTGTAACTCCAGATGAGCCAACACCAAAGCTGACAGTTTTGTGGTATGCTTATACCAAAGAATTGGAAAAAAAAACTAAAATCGTTATACCTTAACTAACAAGTACGTATGATCAGGCGCCTTCAACATGAATTCTTCAATCTGATGCCGTTGCAATACATAGGACTTTTTAGCTTGATCACCTACAGAATTATACTCATGAATTCTGAGAGCATGGAAAAATGAGATATATCAACATCTTCCTTCAACTTGAACATCTTTTTCAATTTAGAATATAAACACCACAGTGACGACGGCTTATAGATCTTTGACTGCAAAAATAGATATTTATTGAATAGAGATAATTGACTAATGTATATATATACAATCCCTTACCATTTGAGAAAAGTATGCCATCACAACTTTTTCATCACATTTTGTGGACACATTTTTTGTGCTCCCACGCGCGAAACTTTTCGTACTCTTTTATGTATAAATATTTCGATTTACTTGGAATTATTTTTGCCTGGGCGGCCTCAAATTCATCTAAAATTTCTTGTGAATAAGTTTTTGCGTTTTCACCTTCCATTTTAGAATGCAAATTATTTACAAACAAACAGTACCTTAGCAACAATTTAGCAATATCACAGTATCTTAGTAACAACAAATTAGCCTACTGTCGACTTTATTTCACTGCATTTGCATTTAAAAATTTGCCGAAAATACTGAATCTTTTTAAAATTTTGTTCCAGTTTCATGGTGCAAAATAAAATAAAACATTGTATGTACCACGGACATAATTGTAGATTATGGCTCTCAGGAATATAAAAGCCCTCCGCTTCGTGTCGGGCTTTTAACATTACCTCGAGCCATAATCTTCTGATTATGCCCTTAATACATAAATATCTATTATTTATTTTATTTGATGTATGTTGATGGCGTTTGTTTTTGGATAAGTTTTAGAATTTTATTTCTTTGTGTGATGTATTTTTTGTCTGACGTTATTGTCAAATATATCAAAATTCAATATTATATATTATATATACTTTTCAGCTTCTTCTTTAAGCCATCTTCTTTGAGAATGATTAATTATCTTCACAGAGCAATGTCATTACCACTAACCAAACCAATTTCAATAAACAAATATCAATTACAAAACAAATAGTACAAGCGAATGGTTACGTTTCAAATATTATCGACACTTTAGCTAATGAAGAATACAAATTATCTATCAAAAACGTTTACCCAATTAACACAAAACCGACAGAAAATAAAACATGTCAATTTCATATTTTGGAAAAATAACAGAAAAAGTAGCTCACGCATTTCAAAAGAACAATAAATGCAAAGTGGCCACATCCCAATATTGAAGCTTTAAGTACCATTTGCAAATTCTTATTGCTTCACTATAGATATTTGCCTTTTTAATTGGTTTTTGGTACGATGGTTGCGCAGTAAAACAGGTGTTAATTCTTTGGAAATTGAAATCTATAAAACTATATATAGCTAACAAAGTCCGTAAAACAATTGTGTAATTATATGACTAAAATAATCACATTTTGATAAGTGTACTGATTTTTATTTCAGTAAAACGTATTCAGTTAATAACTAATATGATTGTACCTACAACAGTAATACAAAGTGCATATTTTTAACGTCATAATACAAACAACTGCACACTTATTACTCCATCGATAGTATACCGATCTCAATTAACATTTACAGAAGCCCAAACAAGTAGATTTAGAACACGTATTCAAACTTGACTGTTGTATTTATCGGTTTGGTTAGACGTTCGGTTTGAATTCGCTTGTTTCAATTTATTTGATTAAATAATATCAAATTTGACTTTCTGTTTAATAAAGACGATTTCAAACATCAAAATAATATCACTATACAAAGTGCATGGATTCGCCGCTATATAATCTCCCATCATACTCCGAGTAAAGAGTCTGATCAAACTTTTTCCATTTGAGGGCGTTTTCAGGAGAAGCCATCCAAGTTCGCACAACACCATTAAGTGAACCAGTACATACCAGTATAATGGGATGCAAAGGCAGCGCACGCCACGCACACGCAAGCACAGCACACACACACACACACACACACACACACACACACACACACACACACACACACACACAAACACAAACACAAACACACACACACACACACACAATATATATATATATATATATATATATATATATATATATATATATATATATATATATATACAGGGTTGTCCAAAAAGATGTTACCACTTAGATGGGATTGACTGTTATGTCAAAACACATAATAACACACTATGTACACACGTCCAAATGAAGCTAGGTCACTCCTTCGACCTGTACACCTTCGTTAGCAATGCATGTTTCAAGTTTTTGTACCATACAGGCCATTGCTCGTTCACACATTTCTGTGGGTATAGAGCGGACGACTCTTGTTATGCGTTCTTTAAGGTCATTTATGTCTGTAGGTCTTGTAGCATACACGCATTCTATCGCCATTCCCCATAGCCAGAAATTACAGGGAGTCAAATCTGGTGACCGTACTGGCCTAGCCAAAGGTCCACCTCTTCCAATCCAGCGTGCACCAAATGTTTCATCCAGGTAATGTCGAACTGTTAAGGAAAAATGTGGTGGTGCACCATCTTGCTGGAAGTAACCTGATGTTAAGATACGGAGGCAAAGATTATCAACAACAAAAGTTTGCAACATATCTAAGTAAGAAGTACTCCAAAGTTTTGAAATACCGCACCATACGTTAACTTTCGGAGTGCCTCGAGTGTGCTCTCTTACCTCATGTGAATTGTCTGTACTACAATTGTGCTTACTCACGTTGCCGCTGACATGAAATGTGGCTTCATCCGACATAAAGAACACAACATTAGGGTCTATGTGCACCATCTCTCATAACACCTCTGCAGCTCATGCACGAGCAATTTTATCAGCGTCAGAAAGGGTCTGCATCAGTTGAATGTGGTACGGTTTCATGCTCAGATCGAGGTGGAGAATTCTTAAGACCCGGTGCGTACACATTTTTCATGCAGTCGACGGATAGTTAAACGGCTTGGAGGGTCCTTATCCAACCATTGCTGGAATCTCTTCCTCACTACTATATATAAAGTCGTAATGATTTTTCAAAAATGACGCCTTTTCACTCTATTTGCAACCATAAAATCTAAATAATTCACCGATTAACGTTAAGCCCATTTTGATCAGAATGAAAATGTTTAATTAATGATATCATATCTGATTTGCGCAGCGAACTCAGATTTAATATTTAAAAGTGTTAAATTCTGCATGAACACTCGAGTCTTCAATGGGTACATTTTTGTTAGACTTTTACTCAGATTATGAAAGGGAATCGCGTCGTGGAGAGTTTTAACTTCTTACTTAATTGAAGTAAATTAGCTTTTTTAAATGCAGATAAGTTTAATTTTGTCTTTCCTCAGATTTGAATAGGAATTTGAAGATATTAAACTACTTCATGAAATCCTGGATTATTACAGTAGCAATCTCAAGATTCCAGATCGTCAAAAGTTTTAATTTCAATCTGTTTCACAGAACGACATGCTCAATATAATTAATAATATTACTATAGCGCGTCCAAATCTCCAAATTCAGTGTGGGGCTTATGGAAAAACAGGGGAGAATTGCGAAACTTATTATGCCAATAGATTACTGCACCTATAATACCGTATTATGGCTATATCTACTGTACGAGAGACACAATTGCTAACATCAAAATTAATAAAAATAGTTGCAATGCAATACAAACTTAGATAAATCTGCAATGTACTTATGAATCTACCGAAAAAGACTTACCCTTAATCTATACAAATCGAATCTTTGAACTGTATTTTTTAGAAAAACGAAGTAGGCGTATGTAATGTAGGGGTACATTTCATGGCAATATGATGGGTTAGATTGCCCTGTGCATGGAATTGTGTGAGAAGTTCAATAAGCAATAGCATGAGCAAATGGTAACTTTATTCTTTACATACGGAAGGAGTTTGCAGTATAAACAAAATAACAATTTTATTAAAGTTTGATTATATCTACATCATTAGTTCCATTGTAAGATAATATAGGAAGTGTGGCTATTAAATAACGAGACATTTTATTTTGATTTAATTATTTAATATTTTAGTAAATTTTTTTGTTTTTCAGTACAGTTTAATCGCTCGAATCGATTTCTAGTTCTTCGAATGATGATTTTGTTTCTCTGCGATATCTTCTTGAAGGTTATCAGCTACCCACATCTTACCTTCAACGATCTTTACATGACTTATATAATGTTGCCAATTTTCCACTTTCAACGGTGGTGTCACACCATGCCTTACTAAGTCTGTGCCCCACGTTAACCCACTATTCATCGGTGTATATAATATATTTACCTAAAAGTGAACATTGCTAATTATGCGAAATACGAAATTATTTTATAAACATGTAATTAGAGATCGAATAAAAAGGCTAAGTACCTTCTTCTCGGAACTTTCTGATGCATCTTAAGTGTTTATGCCTCGATCTTATAATGTCATCACGTTCAACAAGGATACTCTTGCGTCGCATCTTTTGAAACTCAAAACCCATATCTTTCAAGAGGTTGAATAGTGTATTGCGTTTAAAATTTGGTAGATCATCATCGCCATTAATTAAAGAATTCATCGTTGGGGGAATGTTTTCAATGAAAAAATTGTGTACTTTACGTCGAATAATTGACTGTATATTCTGGTCATATACATGAAGACGATCATTGAGTTGTGCACCTTTTCGTTTCATCAGTTTTTTCGGACTAGCTACTGCTCCCGTTTGGTCTTCCTTTTTGATAGCATAGATACTACGCTCTGTGCAACATAAAGCTTTGCTTGCTTCTGTAACAGGTGCACTCATAATGAGGCATTTCTCCTTACGTCTGAAGTGTTTTCCACTATATCGTTTTATATTTGCAGGACCACATTCAGCTTCCATCTCCATATGATACAAAATTCTACAAAATGTACCTTAACCATACAGTTATAGAAATGATTCATCGTTACCTTATAAAACGCGTGAATGAGATGTAGGCTTTCTGAAAAGAACGATTTTTAATAAATAGAGTTAACTTAATTCGATAAATATCGTAGAAGAAGCAATCAATAAATTTGACAGTACACGGAGTCGATATTGATTTGTTATTAAATTACATTTTACGTTTTACAACATCGCTATGAAGAACAAGGATACCGTTATTTAGAAATGCCTAAACATAGTAAAAGAGAGTTACTTCATAAGAACCCGTACTGAATTTGGAGGTTTGGACATACTATAGTAAAGCGGTTGGCGCTGATGGTATTAGTACGTTTGTTATTAGAGCTTTTATGGCACATCTACTAAATATCATGACTCACGTCATAAACTTATGTTTAACTAAATCTTTCTTTCTACGAGTTTGGAAGCAGGCTAATGTAATCCCTATATCTAAAGTTCCACCTCCTACGTCGATAAACGATTTACGACCGAGTAGTGTTCTTCTTGTGTTTTCTAAAATTCTAGAAAAATGCATGAAGATACAAATAAGAAAATGCCTAGCCAATTTTCACATTTTACCCACTAATGAGTCTGGTTTCAGACAGAAACACAGTTGTGCAACAGCACTCTTGAACGTTTTAGAGGATCTCATTTTGGCAACTGAGAATAAGAACTTGACTTTGTTTGTGCTACTTCATTACTTTAAAGAATTTGACAGAGTTAATCATGATATATTGTATGCTATGCTGCACTATATTGGCTTTGATTCATAAGCAAGAATCTTTCAGCATCAATCTCTAAAGAGAAGATCACAAAGAGTTGTGCTCAATAATGAGGTGTCTTCGTGGAGTTCTGTTCTAAGTGGTATACCGCAAGGTTCGATATTTGGTCCTTTACTTTTCTCAATTTATAGATTTGTAATACCAGAAAAATTAGTTCATTGAAGTATCACTTGTATGCCGATGACACTCAAATATATCTTTCTTTTAACGTTAATCATGCTATAACTGCTTGTCAATGAGTTAATGAAGATTTAAGGACATTACTAGATATATCCTCAAACGTATGTCTCAGTTTAAACCAGAATAAGTGCCAAGTTATGTCATTTGGAAGAAAGAATAATAGATTAAAAGCTTTAAATGCTATCAACATCTGCATAGGCAGCTCCAAGCTTGAGCTTGTGAATTGTTCCAGAAATCTTGGATTGTACACGGATGTGTGTTTAACATTTCAAACTCATGTGAGTAAGTGCCTTCAGCGTGGGTATTGAAATTTTAAAAGAACTTTTGCTAACCGTAAATTTCTTAACAGAGACACAAAAAGGCGGTGATGTGGTATACAACACTTGTCTAAGTAATTGTGACAAACGAAGAATACAAACGTTATAGAACTCGTGTTTATGATTAATTTATGGTATACGTAAGTTTAGTCATGTCCCTCATACACTTTCTGAGGCTGGTTGGTTGAATATGGATAATGGCTACCTGCACTGTGCTTATACGTAGGTACTATCGAATTCTAAGCTCTAAGTGTCCTCCATATTTGCACAAGAGATTAAGGTTTAGAACGGATGTACACAACTTACAACTCCGACATAGGGGTTTATTAACTATTCCTTTGCACACAACTACTAAAATCGTTTTCATATGGTATAAGTGCATGTTTCAACAGTTTATTTGAACTCTTACAAAATATTTAAAAGTAAATTAAAACTATGCTTATTAAATGACCTACACATTCAGGTGAGCCAATAATCTTATTTTTTTGTCTGTTTTTTTTTTGTAATATTTATTTTTTCATGATGTAGGGTGAAGTTGTGTTTAAAATGCGTCAGTATATCATTTCGATATATAATGTGATACTTTGTTGTATTGCAACGGGATTTAAACAAATTTACCTTTTATCTATATGTTTGTCGCGGAAACTAGGTTAAGTGGTAGAGCAGCAGATGATCATTTTGTTTCATCATGCTGAACTTTGTCTGGACTTTAAATTTTCTTTTTATATTCTATATATGTACAAATTTTGATTAAAGACATTATTATTATTATTGAATTTGTGAAAACGAAAACTTATCTTAAATAAAATTATTTCTGAACTAGTATTGGGTAAACATTTTGATGAATAAATTCAAATTAAGATTTTTCCTAGAGAAGATTTAAGTTTTACAATAATGAATCTACTCCTTCCAATGGTAATTGGTAATTTACATATAAACTATGTGAATGAATATTCAATATATTAAAACAAAATCTCATGGAGTTAACCAATTTCATTTAAACTACTTAAATTTCTAATTTTTGGGATTATCCAAAAATAACTATTCAGAGGCAATGAAATTAGTAATAAATTTATCAGCATTTAAAACTACCTTTTACTTTGCAAATTGGGCACCCTCTTTCTGGCGCAATACCCACTTTCAGGTTATCCTACCAGGACAGCTTATTTACTGTCCCTAACATAGAAGAAAACGATTAAGAAGATTAAAACTACTTTATTTCTCAATATTTTGCATGTCCATGTTGAAGTGTCAAAATACCTTCTGACAAAACGTCAGAATTATGAATTGCAGCCATTGTACCACAATTTTTGTGCTAATGCTAATGAAACAGAACGCTATACCTCAACTTTTCTCTTTATTTCTCGTTGCTTAGCTTGACATAATGTTCATCCGTAGTACCACAGAGTTAGTGGTCACACGATTTGCTTAACACTCGGGAGGTAATGGGTTCAATTCTCGTTACCGTCTACCCTGTGTGAAGTTTTCCTCATATATATATAGCGGCATGATCACTGCATATACGCAGATCGTGTAGGGCTATTTAGGCGAATTTTGGAGGAGTAACTTTCCTCTTAGACTACTACTATCCTATCCTAACGGCACCTATCCCACCATGCATACATCATGTATGTATCATGTCGCTATTTCGTCATCCTCCGTAATGGCAAATAGTCGATAAAAACCAACCCTCATCATAGTCTCATAAAAACATGCTATAATCTTTACAACTGCAGACGTAACTCGCCACTCGGGCAACCCTTATACCTTTATTTCATACTTTGACGATTTGACTCTGGATAAAAGTGGTGAACCAGGACTTGATCTACCGTAGCAATTTTTTGAACGGTCGCCAAACCTCAATCTGTCTAATGCGTTCCATTTTAGGTCAGACTTTCCTGAAGCCCAACTCGTGCAAAATTTTTTACCTGTACCTACTGAAAAGTAACGTATCCCGCTATAAATAATAATAATAGTAACCTGCAGTCACTGAATACCATGTCGTGAACTAACTTTACCTTTTCTGTAGTAATGACTGTCTTCGGCGGTTTAGTTCTCCGTTTTCTTAGATTAGCTTTACATATAATTCACCTGCACTACTGCTATGTGGCGAATAATTGATAAAAACTATCCTTTCATAATCTCAATAAATATTGCCATTACGTTTCCAACTGAAGACATAACGCGACGTTTTCGAGGAAACCGTGAACTTTTATGCCACGCCACCCCTCTATGATTTGATGTTTCGACTCTCGGTCAAATTGGTGAACTCAGGTTTAATCTAACGTAATAACTTTTTCTAAAATCTCTCAGCCTGACTGATGCGATTGTGTTCGGTCGCTCACCGTTTTTCGTCAGACTTTTCTGAGGCCCAATTGATTTGAAAAATTTTTCAACCGTACCTACTGAAAATCAACATATGTTCGCTGTAAATGTGTACTATGTCGTACACTTAATTTAAATTTTTTGGAGTGATGACCGTTTTCGGCGACCGCGTTCTTCGTTTTTCTAAACTTTACATAATATTCACCGGTAATACTGTGCTTATGTGGCAAATAATCGATGAAAACTACCCTTTCATAATATATTGCAATGCGATTGATTATACACAATTGTGCAGCCGGGTTATATTGTTAGTCTGGGGATGTGTCTATCACTTCAAATGCATTTTGTCTTTACTTAAAGTATGTCTCAAAAGCTTTGGCAGAAAATATTATATTCAGTTTTATAAACAAATATGTTTTATTTAAACTTATACCTGTAAAATATAATTAATAGACTTATAATTAAAAAAAATTAAATGAAGTGTTCCGTGATTTTCAACAAGACGCAATTTTCTACGAACATCTCGCATAGGGTCTTGGGCCGCTGCAATATCTATCTCTCGAGTTTTTCTGTAAATTCTCCGTCTTAAGTGTTCTTCATTTTCGGCTTGCCATCCTCGATCATACACTTTTCTACTCAAAAGTGCCCATAATTCTTCCATTGGGGGGCCTGAGGCAGATCAGGGGGATTGTAGTTTTGCGGTACGAATGGTATGTTATGAGCATTGAGCCAGTTCTGAGTTTCCCTGGCGTAATGGCATGATGTTAAGTCTGACCAAAACATTATATTATCTTCAGCATGGTGTTCATCAATGAAATCATTCAGTTTCACTAGACAATTCTGAATACAGCGCTGACTATCCAGTGCGTCGCGTCTTACACGAGTCACATAAGACCTCGATATCCATCTTGTAGAAATCGCGCACCAGACTAAAATTTTATCAGCAAATTTTGCCTCTTCTTTATATTTAACATTCTCTGGCGGGTTTTCTATCTTATCAGTATAGAAACCATCGTTACTCTTAATTTTTGAGTTACTTAGAGCGAAATACATTTTATCATCAATAACAATGACTTTGTTGTTGCGAAAATGTATCCACCTTAAGGCCCGACGACATCGTGGTATCCGTTCCAACTGTTTTGGCGTATATTTTGGACATTTTCTTCTTTTTCCATATCCTTGACCATTCCCAATCAATTCCCTCCAAACTGAAGTTTTATACTCCCTTGCTAATTTCCTGACCGACATTCCAACAAAATTTAGACATGGTATACCTTGTTCACAATCCGGTATTGTGCGATAAATAGTTGTGCGGGAAATATTTTGATTTTCGGATAATAATCTCACGCTTAGGCATTTGCCCAACTAGACTGTAAATACTTTTACGGAGATCTAATCTGTAAGCCATTTTAGTACAACTGATTTCTAATACTGAACTGTTAAAGGGAAGACAAACATTCAAAGAATTTTTGTTTCCAAAGCCAACCTGATATTTTATCATTCCGTTCGATTTTGTGCCAAAACTTTTGAGACATACGCTATACGAGCGTTTACCCGCTACATCTAGCAGTTTTTTTGTCTTTGTACTACTATGTCAAATTAAATGCTTGGAATTATAGAGTTATGTTACATAAGTCAGCAGATCGCGTGCGTATTTGTAGTACAAAACTTAATTAAGTGAAGGCTTATTATGGGTAATTTGTTATTTGTATTTTTCATTTTGGGTATTAATTACAGTGACTTTTTATTTCAGTAGACTAATTTTGATCTTCATGAACATTTATAAGTTATTATAAAAAATGGTGAGTGCATCTAATCCTGCCAAATTAAGTTTCGGCACTTTGCACCTATGAAAGTATCGTGTCGGCGTTTAGGGAATTCAGTGCTTTAGTCATTCGGCGCTTTGGTTATTTGACGCTTTGGTCATTTTAGGCGTAATGGTTCAACATTAAAATTCGGCAGAATGGACGCATTCGGCGGAACGGACGTCGGAATTTTGGTCACATTCGACGTAATGGTTCAATACTGAAATTTGTCGGTATGGAAGCAGTGAGCGAAATGGTCCTCGGCGTTTTGGACATTTAAAATATAGTGTCGGCGTTTTGGGCATTCGGAGGAATGTCTTAAATCCCATTCGAAGCGTTGATGTTTTTTTTTTATGATTGTGGACCTGAACAGGCTAAATTTGGCCTATCGTACTAAAGCACTCAGGAACACTTAGGATCATAGATAGAGGAATAATGAATTACCAATAGATACCTATGAACAGCTACCTTAAATTTTCTCCTATCATAAGTGAGAGGAAAGCAGGAACTAGTGAGATCATTCCAGAGTTTAGAAGCCGTGTAGAAAAATGTGGATTGCGCCCGTTTCGTACGACAAGCGGAGATTTGTACTGCATACTGATGATGTGAATGAGCGAACCGAGTGTTTCACGCAAAGATAGCCCGAGATGGTATCAAAGAATATAATTCAGCAGCACAATAGCCGTTGTAATAACGATAATACAAAGAAAGAACTGAAACCATCCTTCTATGCTCAAGGGACTGTATGTGAGAAGTTAAGGACGGGTCATTTATAAGCCTAATCGCTCTCTTTTGAATACGATCAACGATATCGAGAGCGTATTGGGGAGTAATAACCCAGAGGTGAGAATTATATTCCAGATGAGGCCGAATTTGGGCCTTATACAGCAGCAGAAGGAGTTGTCGAGAGGTAAAGTACTGCTTAGATCTGTACAAAAAGCCTATTTTACGAGCAGCTGTTTTGGTAGCTGACAGAAGATGGTCAACCCATGAGAGATTTGAAGATGCAGTCATACCCAACAGAGTAATAGAGTCTGAAAACTTAAGAACTGAGCTATTCATACTTACAACAGGAAATGATCGACCTTTTTTGGCGGACATAAGGCAACATTGAGTTTTGTTAGCATTAAATTTAACTAGATTATTGCTTCCCCATTCGAGAATACGTTGAAAGTCTTTGTTGATTTGACATAGAAGGTGGATTATCACTATGAGTAGACTGATATGAAATACAGTGAAGGGTGAAATCGTCAGCAAAGCAATGGATGGGGTTAGTTGTTGAAGAAATAAGGTCATTTATGTACAGTAGAAAAAGTGTAGGCGCTATAACGGATCCCTGTGGTACGCCCGCGTTAATGCTAACTTCTTTTGAAAAAAAGCCATTACCTACGACACGTATTCGTCTTTTATCAAGGAAATTTAACCCAAACGAGGTGAGTTTGGCAAGTAAACACTTATGCCAAACTTGGTCAAATGCCTTTGAGATATCTAAAGCGACTACAACTGTTTCACATGACTGCTCTACTGTATTGTTCCAAACTTGGGTCACATATGAAAGAAGATCGCCTGTTGAACGACTTTGCCTAAACCCATATTGGTGGTCACTAAGGAGCTTGTTAGTTTCAAGGAACGTGAGCAGTTGCTGATTGATGGATTTTTCCATGATTTTAGACAAAATGGAAGTGATGGCAATTGGTCGGTAGTTTGAGGGACCGGCCTTATCGCCTTTTTTGGGAATAGGTTGAACCTTTGCTAACTTCCATGATGAAGGGAATTCCCCAGAAGACATAGAGATCGTATAGAGCTTAGATAGGACTGGTACTAGTTCGGAGGAACATTTCTTTAAGACAATAGCTGGGATACCGTCTGGGCCAGTCGCCTTATTCAGATCAAGCCTACTGATGATCGATTCCAAGAGCTTGTACCGAAAATGAATTGGTTTCATAGCGTATGAAGAAGAGTTGACTAGAGGCACATCTTTTCCAGAATCATTGAGACACGAGTTTGATGCAAACAAATCCACAAAAACATTGGCTTTGTCTACAGAATCAGCAACTAGCGATCCGTCAATAGATTTCCGGGGGTGAAATGAAGATGTTCCAAAGTTTTTACTAATGGCTTTAGCTAAAAACCAAAATTTACGACTACCTAAAGGAGATGTAGCTAGTTCATTGCATTTTCGTTGTTCGAACAACTTTTTAGTTTTAGTGATGACACTGTTGCAGATATTTCTAGCACCAACGTATTCTACATGACTGTCGACCGATGTATTAGATTTCCATTTAATGTAATATTTATTTTTTAAAGATATTGCATCAGCACAAGCCTTATTGAACCAGGGTTGGGAACGTGAATGACGTATACGGTACTGTTTTTTGGGAATATATAACTCCATTCCCATGAGGATGACTTCAGATACTGAAAGAGCGATGTCCGAAGAAGAGGACGACTCAAAACAATATTCACACCATGGAAAGGTTGCAAAGAAATCCCATAAATTGCTCCATCGAGCTTACTTAAAACACCACAAGGTTCTATCGGTTTTGCGAACAACAGTGTAATTAGGTATAGTAGAAATGATTTCTATTAGACAATGGTCGAAAAGACCTAAAGGCGAAAGAACGGAATTTTATAAACAAGAGGGTTTGATGTAAGAAAGAGATCTAGAAGATGTGGAGTATGGTTAGGGTTATCAGGGATTCTTGTGGATTCAGAAATCATTTGTGTGAGATCACATGAAATAGCAAATGTTTCTGCACTATGACCAGCAGGATTTGTAGTAGATGAAAACTGAAGCCAATTAGAGTTATGAACATTGAAATCGCCTACAATTGAGATATCGCAAGATGGAAACTGAGACAAGAGATAGTCAACTTTCATACTAAGGTAATCGAAGAAGTCTTGAAAGTTACTGTCATTAGGAGACCAATAAATGCAACAGTAGAATTTCACAAAATTAGGACCAGAATGTTTAAACCAAACCACGTCAAAAATTTTTATTTTCTAAGGAAGAAACTCTCTGGCAAGCAATTCTGTCCCTGATGAAGGCACATACGCCTCCTTTATATCGAAAGTTAGAGTAAAGGTGGTATTGAGGAAATTGCAAGTCGGGTAACTCGGAGCTTTCAGAGGAGACTTGTGTTTCAGATAGAAACAAAATATCAGGTTGTAATTGTTCAAGATGTTGGTGAATAGCATTAAGATTAGACCTGATACCGCGGATGTTGCAGTAGTGAATCAGAAAGTTGATACTTTCGATGACCGTGGTCGCTTGGGCCCTGCCCTCCCGGACATCCGAATGGGGCAGAATTTTACGGCCGGAATTTTGTACCCTAGAAGCCATAGCCATCTTATTTTTTAATTTGGGACTTTTAATCCGATAGGAAGACAGTGAGGGCGAGAAGGAAGAATAAGGATGAGAATAGATTAAGGATGAAGGGAAAGGTAACCGGCAGCCCTTACCGAGCTCAGAAAATCGAAGACCTAATATTACGGAGCCCATGGTAAAGGTGGTGGTACCTCCCCGGCTGGCATGGAGTATACCACCTACTTTTGTCGGCGTAATGGCCCAACTCTAAAATTCCACAGAATGAGCGTTTTCTGCAAAATGGTCGTCGGCGTTTTGGACTAGTTCGGTGTTTTGGCTAATTAAAATATAGAGTCGGCGTTTTGGGAATTCGGCACAATATGCCTCTTCTTCGAGGAAGCAATGAACCGTTATGCCACGCCGCCATTCTATGCCTTAGTCTTTAACCTACCGTAATAACTTTTCCCAAAAATCGGCAAGCCGGTCTGTTGCGTTTGTGATCGATCGTCACCATTTTTGGTCAAACTTTTCCGCGGCTCATTAATCTTGCAATTTTCAACTGCACCTACTAATCTAACAATAATCCTGCAAACACTGTGTACCTTGTTGTGAACTTAATTTATATTTTATGAAAGAAGCACTTTCACCAAACACTTTTGTTATGTCCTTACCTAATCAATTTTTTGAGTGATAATCCCAGAGATGCTTAACAGCCCGTATTCAGTTTTCTCTATTTTCAAAAAAAATCACAAACAGCGGTACAGAATAAAATAAACTTTTAAATGAGAGACTAAAATCATACTTGTTACCTATGTTCGGGATCATAAATATGAACCATCCTAGTATTCTACCTTCGCTACATGCCGAGACAACGGAACACAATCTACATGTCACCCATTTATGAATCCAGCAGCATGGAATAACTTTTTCACTCAACGCCAGCAGTTCATTCATTCATTTAGTAGCATATGAAAATACTCGATCATATCACCACTTCTGTCTCGCTATGGCTCGTATTGTACTTTTCAACACACATTTGTTCGTCTTTCAACTCCGCATTCCTTGTGCTACAACACTAATTATTTGTAAGACCTTGGATATTTTTTAAAAACTATTTTGCATTATTAACAAGGCATTGTCCTTTGCATCCTTTGCTTAGATTCCACTTTCCCATATTTTGTGGGTAAACGTACCTATTTACACCGAACAAAGCAGAATGTAATATCTAACAACTAAATGTTATTAGAAAAAAATTTTTTTTTATTGCTATTGCTGTTATAGACACGATTCATTAAAATGTAAATTTTTATATAAATTGTATTAAATGTTATGGATATTTTTATTAGATCTACTACTTAATCTAACTGTATAAATACCTGATCACCCTAAAAAGACATAGTCGAGAAACCAGTGCAGAATTTTTAACTCCTACATTTAAAAAAACGCATTGGTCAGTATATAATTTACATTAAACTGTATACGTAATAATTAACATGCTCAAATTTGCAAATTAAATTTGATAAATTTATTATGTTTGTTACACGTTATAATAGAGTGATATCATCAACAAATTTATAAATAAAACATTAGTTTATTTACGAAGAAATCAACACTTTCATTTATTTCAAACATTTAACTGCCACATTATATATGACTTTTCCGATTTTTTCCAAAATAAAAAAGTTTTGGCCTGAATGTGGAATTTTGTGTTTGATGTTGATTACAAAATTTTTTTATGACTGTGGGAGGTGTCCCACAAGATTATGTTTTAGGGCCCATTTATACGTGTTATAATTTTTTCAATATTAAAATGTTGCTCAATACAACTATTATTATATATTTTAATTAAGTATATAATGAATTAAAACAGTAAAAAAGAATTAAATTTACAGTTTGCAGCAGCCGTAACCATATTTCCACTAATTTAAACTTAATGGCATACGTGATACAGTTATTTGTATATTCACGGTCAATCTAATGAATAATATTAGTAACAGAACGTTTTTGAATCCATTTCACAGTAACATTGCAGAATATGTTTTATCTTTTTCGGTAATATTTGTATTTGATGTGTGTAAATTTATAACACTAAGAACCGTAGTAACTGATGCCCTCAACCCCTCAACAGAATTTATAAATAAAATTATAAATTTACATCCGGTTCAGTAAGCTTTCTCTAAAATATCTACATGCTTTTAAGAAAATTGAGTTGTGAATGAATAAAATTGCTTAAGTTAATGCATAAATATTGCTTTTTAAATAAATGAATAAGTAATAATACAAGGTATATATGAACACTTTGTTGAAGGAGGACTTGTTTTAGTATCCAGTAAATAGTGTGGTTCACCATTGGTTTAAATATAAACATTTTTTTTCATATGGCGTTACCTGGACTTCGCTCGTATGAGTATAGAATTTAATATAATTGTATTTACAACAGTAGAAAGGGTACACTATAGGGACGCAACCTCTGCTCATGCGCCCTGTGTAGTTTTTAATTCCAGCCCCTGGAGAGTATGCACCCGTGGACACGTATCTTAATTGCAGGCTTCTTTTCAGACGCTATTTTCAACCGTGATGCCGTATTTATGGTCCTCGCCCTATAATTTAGGCCGTTTTGGCGGTATTAAGAGTCTTTTTTTGGTAGTCCAGTAATGGACTGGTCCTAAAGTAATAAAGAAATAAT
The DNA here is from genome assembly GCA_036346205.1 of Vesta saturnalis. Classification (NCBI taxonomy): domain Eukaryota; kingdom Metazoa; phylum Arthropoda; class Insecta; order Coleoptera; family Lampyridae; genus Vesta; species Vesta saturnalis. Next base: position 3,226,621 of record JARFJB010000793.1, read on the forward strand.
TTAACGGTTTTCACCAATGATTAATATAAAATAATTATCTTCTGGATTTCCCCAGTTATGTAACCGCAATAATATCCTTTCACTATTCAAATACCTCCATGGAAAACCCCGTAATTAGCTAATTACTTGAAAGGCAAACAGACCTTGAAATTACATAAAAGACGACTTTCATTTCCAATTTTGATAATTGCTTCTGCCAACCTTATTCGATATAACACAAAAAACAATGTGCCAGTCTAAGATGTTGATTTGAAATTAGCTTCTACCAAACTTATTCGATTTAACACAAAAACAATGCGCAAATCTAGGATGCTGATTTGAAAACAGCTTCGTCCAACCTTATTCGATTTAATACAAATACAAAAACAAAAACAGCTATATACGACAATAAGGTTGGCAGAAGCTGATTTCAAATCAACATCAAAATTGGAAATGAAAGTCGGCGTGTCTGTCTTTTATGTAATTTCAACGTCTGTTTGCCTTTCAAGTAATTAACTAATTACGGGGTTTTCCTCTAGATGTATTTGAATAGTGAAAGGATGTTTTTACTGTTACATAACTGGGGAAATCCAGAAAGTAATTACTTTATATTAATGAATGGTGAAAACCATTATGTTATTTCTATATTAATAGATAATTAGCGCTTTACAATAATAATAATAATAATAACCCACAGCTTGATAATTAGTTAAGTAGGAAGATTTGTAATGTACACTATATTATCTTGACAGCAACTAAACTATTAATAAAACCTATAGCAGTTAAGACATTGTTGATATTTTAATAAAAAAAATTCTATAGCGTTAGATCATTTTCTCTTTGGGTTCTTCTTCTCTGTAATCATCCACGGCAACGAGTTGCTTTACTGTACTGTATACTCTCTGGCTACCTCGACATTGGGTTCTTAAACAATTTTGCCACACCATAATGGCTTGTTTTTAATTTATTCAAAGGTGTAATATAGAAATTAAACACAAAAAACTTTTCACATAATCATTTATTTAAAATTTAAATCTTATGAATAATTTAGGTACTGGTTTCGGCAAGAATTATCGTCTCCAGGGCAAGGTAGAAAGGATCAATTGTTAAATTTTGCTGAAAAAATTTAAAAGGCAAAACACAAGACATCAGTTGAGTGAGGCAAAACAAAGCAGCAAAAAATAAAACGTAATAAACATCAACGCCCGTTTCCAAATGGAGTTGCCAGGTTTGCCCTTCTATGCCTTCCGTATTAGATTTATCAGCTGTGGTGGTAGTAGAAGGCCACAAGTTGGATCCATTTTTACCTTTTACATTTTACGATACTTTACACTTTGATTTCGGCGCCTTCAGCTTCCATTTATTTTGCTGTGTGATGCTGTTGATTACCGATGCTCTGTTTTCCTCAGTAAAGCTCTCCCTTATATTGAAATATAATCTTTTTTATAGAAGTTTTGGTTTTGTCTTGCACAAGAGGTGGTAGGCATGTATACAACATGCCAGCCGGGTAGGTACCACCACCCTTACCATGGGGTCCTTAATATTGGGTCTCCGATTTTCTGAGCTCGGTAAGGGCTGCCGGTTACCTTTTCCATCATCCTCAATCTATTCTCATCCTTATTCTTCCTTCTCGTCCTCACTGTCTTCCTATCGGATTAAAAGTCACAAATTAAAAAATAAGATGGCTGTGGTTTCTAGGGTTATAAATTCCGGACGTAAAATCCTGACCCATTCGGATGTCCGGGAGGGCAGGGCCCAAGCGATCTCGGTCATCGAAAGTATCAACTTTCTGATTCACTACTGCAACATCCGCGGTATCAGGTCTAATCTTAATGCTATTCACCAACATCTTGAACAATTACAACCTGATATATTGTTTCTATCTGAAACACAAGTCTCCTCGGAAAGCTCCGAGTCACCCGACTTGCAATTTCCTCAATACCATCTTCACTCTAACTTTTGATATAAAGGAGGCGTATGTGCGTACATCAAGGACAGGATTGCTTGCAAGAGGGTTTCTTCCTTAGAAAATAAAAATTTTGACGTGATTTGGTTTAAACATTCTGGTCCTAATTTTGTGAAATTCTACTGTTGCATTTATAGATCTCCTAATGACAGCAACTTTCAAGACTTCTTCGATTACCTTAGTATGAAAGTTGACTATCTCTTGTCTCAGTTTCCATCTTGCGATATCTCCTTTGTAGGCGATTTCAATGTTCATAACTCTAATTGGCTTCAATTTTCATCTACTACAAATCCCGCTGGTCATAGTGCAGAAACATTTGCTATTTCATGTGATCTCACACAATTGATTTCTGAACCCTCAAGAATCCCTGATAACCCTAACCATACTCCACATCTTCCAAATCTTTTTCTTACATCAAACCATCTTGTTTATAAAACTTCCGTTCTTTCGCCTTTAGGTCTTTCCGACCATTGTCTAATAAAAATCATTTCTACTGTACCTAATTCCACTGTTGTTCGCAAAACCGATAGAACCTTGTGGTGTTTTAAGTAAGCTCGATGGAGCAATTTACGGAATTTCTCTGCAACCTTTCCATGGCGTGAATATTGTTTTAAGTCGTCCTCTTCTTCGGACATCGCTCTTTCAGTATCTGAAGTCATCCTCATGGGAATGGAGTTATACATTCCGAAATATCTGCAAAAGTGTCATCACTAAAACTAAAAAGTTGTTCGAACAACGAAAATGCAATGAACTAGCTACATCTCCTTTAGGCAGTCGTAAATTTTGGTCTTTAGCAAAAGCCATTAGTAAAAACTTTCGAACATCTTCATCCCCTGACATCTATTGACGGATCGGTAGTTGCTGATTCTGTAGACAAAGCCAACGTTTTTGTGGATTTGTTTGCATCAAACTCGTGTCTCAATGATTCTGGAAAAGATGTGCCCCTAGTCAACTCTTCTTCATACGTTATGAAACCAATTCATTTTTGGTACAAGCTCTTGGAATCAACCTCAACCCCTCAACAGAATTTATAAATAAAATTATAAATTTACATCCGGTTCAGTAAGCTTTCTCTAAAATATCTACATGCTTTTAAGAAAATTGAGTTGTGAATGAATAAAATTACTTAAGTTAATGCATAAATATTGCTTTTTAAATAAATGAATAAGTAATAATACAAGGTATATATGAACACTTTGTTGAAGGAGGACTTGTTTTAGTACCCAGTAAATAGTGTGGTTCACCATTGGTTTAAATATAAACATTTTTTTTCATATGGCGTTGCCTGGACTTCGCTCGTATGAGTGTAGAATTTAATATAATTGTATTTACAACAGTAGAAAGGGTACACTATAGGTACGCAACCTCTGCTCATGCGCCCTGTGTAGTTTTTAATTCCAGCCCCTGGAGAGTATGCACCCGTGGACACGTATCTTAATTGCAGGCTTCTTTTCAGACGCTATTTTCAACCGTGATGCCGTATTTATGGTCCTCGCCCTATAATTTAGGCCGTTTTGGCGGTATTAAGAGTCTTTTTTTGGTAGTCCAGCCCTGGACTGGTCCTAACCAATCATTAATATAAAGTAATTATTTTCTGGATTTCCCCAGTTATGTAACCGCAATAATATCCTTTCACTATTCAAATACCTCCATGGAAAACCCCGTAATTAGCTAATTACTTGAAAGGCAAACAGACCTTGAAATTACATAAAAGACATACAAGTCGACTTTCATTTCCAATTTTGATAATTGCTTGTGCCAACCTTATTCGATATAACACAAAAAACAATGTGCAAGTCTAAGATGTTGATTTGAAATTAGCTTCTGCCAAACTTATTCGATTTAACACAAAAACAATGCGCAAATCTAGGATGCTGATTTGAAACAGCTTCGTCCAACCTTATTCGATTTAATACAAATACAAAAACAAAAACAGCTATATACGACAATAAGGTTGGCAGAAGCTGATTTCAAATCAACATCAAAATTGGAAATGAAAGTCGGCGTGTCTGTCTTTTATGTAATTTCAACGTCTGTTTGCCTTTCAAGTAATTAACTAATTACGGGGTTTTCCTCTAGATGTATTTGAATAGTGAAAGGATGTTTTTGCTGTTACATAACTGGGGAAATCCAGAAAGTAATTACTTTATATTAACGAATGGTGAAAACCATTATGTTATTTCTATATTAATAGTTAATTAGCGCTTTACAATAATAATAATAATAATAACCCACAGCTTGATAATTAGTTAAGTAGCAAGATTTGTAATGTACACTGTATTATCTTGACAGCGACTAAACTATTAATAAAACCGATAGCAGTTAAGACATTGTTGATATTTTAATAAAAAAAATTCTATAGCGTTAGATCATTTTCTCTTTGGGTTCTTCTCCTCTGTAATCATCCACGGCAACGAGTTGCTTTACTGTACTGTATACTCTCTGGCTACCTCGACATTGGGTTCTTAAACAATTTTGCCACATCATAATGGCTTGTTTTTAATTTATTCAAAGGTGTAATATAGAAATTAAACACAAAAAACCTTTCACATAATCATTTATTTAAAATTTAAATGTTATGAATAATTTAGGTACTGGTTTCGGCAAGAATTATGGTCTCCAGGGCAAGGTAGAAAGGTGATGCAATTGTTAAGTTTTGTTGAAAAAATTTAAAAGGCAAAACACAAGACATCAGTTGAGTGAGGCAAAACAAAGCAGCAAAAAATAAAACGTAATAAACATCAACGTCCGTTTCCAAATGGAGTTGCCAGGTTTGCCCTTCTATGCCTTCGGTATTAGATTTATCAGCTGTGGTGGTAGTAGAAGGCCACAAGTTGGATCCATTTTTACCTTTTACATTTTACGATACTTTACACTTTGATTTCGGCGCCTTCAGCTTCCATTTATTTTGCTGTGTGATGCTGTTGATTACCGATGCTCTGTTTTCCTCAGTAAAGCTATCCTTTATATTGAAATATTAATCTTTTTTGTAGAAGTTTTGGTTTTGTCTTGAACAAGACACGAGAGATAGATGTGAGTTCTTTTATATTTTTAGCTACCTTTGTTCACATTAACAGTTAAACAACACAAATATAATAAAATAATAATATTTATAATACTAAATAATTAACGGAATTTTAACCTTAACATAAAATTATAACTTTATAAAAAACTCCATCGTCTAAGGTCATTCGGTCCCTTTGATCTGGCCTGGGCGGGTTCCTGCAGAAAATACGGTTAATATTACCGTAATTTAACTGATTTTTTTATGGGAAATTGAAACTTTTTGTATACAGCGAATTTTAGAAAATACGTGCAAGTAAGTATGTATGCGAGAGTTTATTTTATTTTCGGTCTATATTTTAAAAGAGAGTTTCTTACAGGATTATTAATTTATAATCTATACAGAAGATAGTAAACTGTCTTTTTATACAAATTAACTACGAGACTTAAGTATAATATTTACAGACTTAAAACTATTTTAATTACGGGACGGACTTAATTAGAATACTGACATTTTTATTTAGAATGAAAATTACGGAATGTTAGTTCATAATATTAACATTGATGGTATAAAATGTTTTTGTTTTAAATGGGTCTCTTTTATAACCAAAATGAATTCAGTTTCTCTTATAAATATCGCGGTTGCTCGTTGGGTTTTTACAATGCGACTGCAAGTTTTGTTACAAAAAGGATTTACGTTAACTAGGCAAATCTTTCCTTAAAAATAATTAATTGGGATGGATTATACTAAATATACTGGATATCTTGAAATGCGCCCAGAACATGATCTTTGAAACTTCTTGGGGATTCAAAGATTAATTTAAGGTTAATACGAACACTTTAGAGGTATTATACAGCGGGTATTTAGCAAATGCAAGCAGCAGAATTTGTTGTAGTAAACTAAAATAAATTCTAAGATAACGGATAGGTATTTAAATCTTCAGGAAAACAGAATAAGTAAATATTCAATATTTAGGTACTTCTGGAATAATGGTTAAATTAAAATGGATTTAAGTTAATATTTGTAGTATTTACTTCTGGGAAGAAAATTCATATCTCGATTTCTGAAGGACACTAAATATCAGAATCAGGACCAGGCTCTGGTGTCAATTACGATTACGTTTTTGGTACGCCGTGTTTGTCTGTGGCGTCATGTTGGTGAATGTAGATGTATGTGCTGAGATTTACTAGTGGAGCGGGCAGGTGGCCCGTGTAAAAAACCTACTAGAGATGCTCTCTGTGGGCGTTGGTAGATACGCCTTTAACATCTTGCATAACGCTTTGTCCAGTGTTTTGCATTGTGCAAACGTGTATTTACTCACGTGTCGGTGTAATCGTATGTTTGGACAGTAGCTGGGCGACGCAAATGACTCAACAGACTCCAAGGACAGTTCATAAACAGTCAGGGAGACACTACCAGGAGGCAAATTCAAAAAGAATAACTTTTGGGTGGCCAGAGGGAGGGTCCCTAATCCGATACAATTCTGCTTTAGTAAGCGTGAAACGCGGTTGCATTCAATCGTGGCGTAGGCTGATACGGCTTGGTTTCTGACGTCAGCATCTGTGATTGGTTCATGCGCAGGTGGAGATAAACCCTGGTGATGTGTGAAATTTTTCAACGGTTTTAATTTACGGACGGGAGGATATGAATTGATTATTTGTTTGGATATTTAATAATTAAAACAAAAATTGTTAATTAATAAGTAATTCGTTCAACTCTTGACACAACCCAATTGAGTACCCAAGAAAGAAAATTTAAGTTGAATACTCTTAAGTGGGGAATATCCATGTATACAACAAAATTCAAATATTGTAAAAGCTAGCGATTGTGCTGCATTCATACTTGCAAAGAAGATTGAGCCGTTTAGAGGCGACTGTGAATGATGTTTTATCAAACAAAAGCAACCTATTTTCGAGCATAAGTCTCACGTCGACGCATTAATCATAAATTGGCTACGTTGAGAAACCGCATTGAAAAATTCAGAGCTTATTCGTTAGCGTTCTCTGGAATTACGAATATTTCGGATAATTCCCAACAGGGGCGTGTGGTAGGTGTTATGCCGGTGTGGGAAAATTTATCAAGAGCAGCACCCGGCGCTTGAAAAAATAAACTCGTATTGTATATATATGTTCATAACATGACTAAATCACACAATATTTTTAAAACCATTGCATCAAAAGCAATACTTAACCGTCTCTTCAGCGGACCGTTTCACTCGATCGGCTGCATCCGCTATGCCCGGGTTTGGAACGACACCTGCAAGTGTTGTGCTTACCGGCGCACCGGGAAATCTCTTGGCTTCCCGATTCACCCATCATCTTCTGTATCCCAACTCACTGTAGAGTCATTATACTGGTGAAATGATGAACCTTGCACGTTCAAAAGGTATCACTAAAGGTGAAGCTACCGCTAGCTAGGAAAAAGTGTTAGGATTTAGGGACACTCTATGTATATTCTATTCTGTTCTAGTGTATATTCCTAATTTTAGATGGCTAAGTTGTAGAAACTGTTTGAGACATGAAAAATGAAATGAACAATGACGGACTCAATTTCATAATCAATTAAATAATGAAGAACTGACTATTTAGACCACGTTACCTTTAATAAAGGCATCAAACCAGAGTTTTAGTAAGTGCGAGCCAAGACGAATAACAACAAAAGTGAAACAAGTTTTAACGTTCCTTTATATATATATATATATATATATATATATATATATATATATATATATATATATATATATATGTCAAACTAATAGTTATAAAATATCAATAATGTTGATAGATCGATAAAATTGATACGTAAAAGTATCGAAGTCATCGATATATCGAATATATTGATGTATGGAATAACCGATATATCGATTATATTCAAAATATTTATATATCGAAAATTAGCGAAATATCGAAACTATGGATATACATTATTATAAGTTTTTGTTATGAACGAATAAGTTCAAAGGTAAATTTGTAATTAAAAATTATTATTAATTTTATTAAATACATAAATAAAAAGTTTACCTCAAGTAGGATTTGAACCTACGACCTGTACTTTGTTAGAATACCGCGCTAACCAATCGATGTAAATTTTGTCTTTATGTATGTAGAACTGATGTAAATTCTAAATATAATGAAATTACAATCAAATTACTTATATTAATGGAATGTGAGCCTGCAATAGAATTTACATCAGTTTTACATACATAAAGACAAAATTTACATCGATAGGGGCTTGAACCTCGATCGCGCAGTTGGTTAGCGCGGTACTCTAGCAAAGTACATGTCGTAGGTTCAAATCCTACTCGAGGTAAACTTTTTATTTATGTATTTAATAAAATATGGATATACATGTCCATATATCGATACAATCAATACGTAACAAATATTTATGCATCGAATAACCGACGTTTCATTTTGTTTTGTGTCGTTTAGAATTTTTGTGAATTTAACAGTAAAGCTTTATAATGGTGCCTGTTTGAACAAGTGTTACAATTTACTTAAGTACCTCAGACAAAAATTACTTTCTGTGGTATAATATTAAAAACGAAACTTATAGATTAAGTTTAATAAATCATATGTTAGGGTTTTGGTTATTAAGCGGTTTTTAATTAGGGAGAAAATTGTTTCTTTATGTATATAACTACAAAATTTCAAAAACTTTGTTTTTATTGTGAGAAACGTTCAGAATACTGACAGATAATGTAACACATTTTCATAAATCTGGAACACTGACATGTGAACTGTGGCAGCAATGTGCGTCAAATAAAATACACTCACGTAACGCATAGTGGTTGCATACTAAAGTACCAATAAAATTACACTAACCGCTAATTGACTTTGGGTTCGACTCCTTGCCGACGCTCTAAACTAATAGGCCCTCAGGCTTGGGTGTAAATAATCACCTCAGTTGATAACCTCAACAACCACCATCTTTGGGGTGGAATATATTACCTATCAGCATTAGCATTCAAATAATTTTCTTTTGCCTCTTTCCTCGAACCATAAACCTTTCATCATCATCAAACCATGATAGTTAATAATTAGAATTCGGATCTTCTTGGTGTGACCAAAACATTTGTAAAAAAAACTAGAAAGTGATGATGTTGATACCTACTTTTGAAGGCGTTAGATATTTATCTTAACCCTTTGTAGGACAGTGGTTGATTTGTATTCTGGGTGATTTTACAACCGTATTTCACACGACAACAGTTTACGCATTTTGTGGTTGATTTTTCGGCCACCGCGCCTTACTTATTTTTAGTTGTTTGGTGCATATTGTAAGGTACAATTAGATATGACTATACTGCAAGCATTTTTTATAATTGATTTTTATAAATTATTTCATGCCCCTTCCCAGATTTATCAATGTGAAATTAGCCACGGATTTGAGCCACGAATTTTTTTGCGATAAAATGCTTAATTTTGCCCAAAATGAGCGTAATACACGTATCTTGTGCGTAATGTATTGGTTTTAACCAAATTTCGATTAAAAAACCCGTAAATGCATGAGTCATTAATGCGTGCGTTTTTTCACAAAAATTAGTGTATCTTTGGACCTGAAAATTAATATAAAAAACCACTTTTTTATACAGGAAAACAACACTTTTCCATTGAATAAAAGAAAAAAACATTTGGCATAAAGTTGCAAAAAACTAGCAAAAGTTGCTTAAAGATCACATTTACCTCAGTTCTTAAGTTTTCAGACTCTATTACTCTGTTGGGTATGACTGTATCTTCAAATCTCTCATGGGTTGACCATCTTCTGTCAGCTACCAAAACAGCTGCTCGTAAAATAGGCTTTTTGTGCAGATCTAAGCAATACTTTACCTCACGACAACTCCTTCTGCTGTATAAGGCCCAAATTCGGCCTCATCTGGAATATAATTCTGACCTCTGGGTTAGTGCTCCCCAATACGCTCTCGATATCGTTGGTCGTATTCAAAAGAGAGTGATTAGGCTTATAAATAACCCGTCCTTAACTTCTCACATACAGTCCCTTAAGCATAGAAGGATGGTTTCAGTTCTTTCTTTGTATTACCGTTATTACAACGGCTATTGTGCTGCTGAATTATGTTCTTTGATACCATCTCGGGCTATCTTTGCGAGAAACACTCGGTTCGCTTATTCACATCATCAGTATGCAGTACAAATCTCCACTTGTCGTACCAAACGGGCGCAATCCACATTTTTCTACACGGCTTCTAAACTCTGGAATGATCTCCCTAGTTCATGTTTTCCTCTCATTTATGATATGAGAAAATTTAAGGTAGCTGTTCATAGGCATCTATTGGCAATTAATTATCCCTCTATCCATCCTCCTAAGTGTTCCTGAGTGCTTTAGCACGATAGGCCAAATTTAGCCTGTTCAAGTCCACAATCATAAAAAAAAACCTTGTAATGTAGATCGCAGATCACCACGTTCTAGGCCCAAGAGTTTTTGGAAAACTTTGTTATTTTAACAGGTTGCAACACTAAATTGTTCGTGGCTGATCTGATGGCCGTAAATTTTTTGAAACTTTTGTTATTTTAATAGCTTATATATTGATTAATTACATATAAAAAATTCGAGGTACAGGTATTTTGCATAACTTCAGAAAAAATTCATAACGTTACAATTTCCCAAAAGACGCTTACCGGCGGATACAGGAACAAATAGTACATGATTGACTCTAAGGCCCTAAAGTTTTTGGAAACATGTTATTGTAGCAGCTTATATATCAGACTTTCACATGTAGGTATTTCACATAACTCGAAAAAACTACACCTACGCAGAAGACGCTTTGAGCGGCTACAGCACCTGTCATGATGGCCTTAACATTTTAATACAACATATCAAAAATTGAGATGTAGGTATTTCATGTAAATTCGGAAAAAATTATAAAGTTATACTCTCGCAGAAGGTTCTTATGGGCGTCTGTAAGACCTGATTGCTCGTGGCTGACCAGATAGCCCTAAAATTTTTTGAACGTTTTGTTGTTGTAGCTTGTATATTAATTAATCACATATAGAAGTGTTGATCTATAGGTATTTCGTATAACATCAAATAATAATCATAAAGTTATACTCTCGCAGAAGACGCTACGTGTGGACACAAGATCAAATAGCTCGTGGCTGCTCGATGGCACTAAAATTTTTTGAAAAATTTATGTTATTATAGTAACTTATATATTGATTACTCACATATAAAAAAATTGAGAAGTAGGTAGTTCGTGTAAATTAAAAAAAAATCATAAAATTAAGTTCTCGCAGAATACACGTATGGGTGATATAAGGCCAAATAGCTGGTGGCTGATACGATGGCCGTAAGATTTTTTGTACAAGAAATACCTGCATTAAAAAATTTTAATATGTGATTAATTAATATGCAAACTATTATAATAACAAAATCTCAAAGAAATTAATGACCATCGGGTCACCCACGAGTAATTAAGTCTTGAAACCGCCCGTAATCGTCTTCTGAGATGGTGTAAGTTTATGATATTTTTCTGAAGTTATAAGAAATACTTACATCTCAATTTTTCATATATGATTAATCAATATATAACCTATTAAAATAGCGTAAACGTTTTCAAAAAATCTTTACGGTTATCGTGTCAGCCACGAGCTATTTGGTGATGTAGTCACCCATAATCTGTATTCTGCCAGAATGTAATTTTATGATTTTTTTTTCTGAAGTTACAACATATAAGCTAACATAAAAATTTCAACAAATTTAAGAGCCATCGGGTCAGGTAAGAAGGCATGGTCTTCTCTCAGAGTATAACTTAATGATTTTTTATGAGCTTCAAAAAATGCCTTTATCTATATATACTATATATATATATATATATATATATATATATATATATATATATATATATATATATATATATATATATATATATATATATATATATATATACGCTACTAACACAGCATAAAAGCGTGCAGGGCATTTGGAACCATCAAATCAAATACGAACAATGTGGTGTTGCTTCCACTCGCCTATAAGCGTATTCTGCGGGAATATAAATTTATAACTTTTTTTAACGTTACACGAAATACCTACATCTCAAATTTTTTATATGTGATTAAAATAACATAAAAGCTTCAAAAAATTGTAAGGCAACACGGACAATTTGGTATTGCATCCGCCCATAAGTGTAACTTTATGATTTTTTTCTCGATCTTTCCCATGACCTTCCAACGTATGGAGGCAGCTTCTCGTTTTACATTCCATTTATCCGCGAGTTGTTGGATTTGAGCGTCATCCTTATCCAACCGTGTTTGCAATTCGCTGTCTTCAAACCTTTTCGGTGGTCTTACATGTTCTGCATTTCTCACGTGAAAATTGCCACTTCAATTTTTTAAACCACTCAAAGCACTGTGATTTGCCAAGAGCATGCTCATCGCATGATACTTATAAGTCTTAGTATCATGTGCTCACCGTAAGCTTCAACATGTTCAGCACTATTAAAAACGATGCTATTATACGAGGCTTGTATTGTTGTGAGCTGAAAATCTTTGTCAGCTGTCAAAGAAATATAATAGGGCCAACAATACGGTTTTTCGGTAACTACATTGACAACTAAAGCCATCTATGAGCACATTCCGGTTTCTTATTTCCATATCTTGTATTCCATGCAAGATGTGTAATTATGCTCCTTTTTTACAAAATTAAGCATTTTATGGAAAAGAAATTGTGGCTAACTTCATCTATGTTGGACAAACTGTGAAATATATCATTATAAAAATTGTACACTGGTACGATAGGTATTTTTTAGTATATTAAAGTAAAAATAGTGTGTAAATCAGAATACACTTCCAATAAATGTGGCTTTTCGAAAAATTGCTTAATTTTTTGAAACTCAGTGTTTAGATGTGTATTATTTTTATGATTACTGTTACCTGTCTTTATGTAACATAATGCTAAACATTCGTTTTTATTTCAGATAAACCCACAACTGCATCATGCTACTTTCCATTAGAATTTCAAGGAGAATATAAAATGCAGAGTTCGAATTCCGGTGATGGAGTACAGTACAGCGTTTTAAATATCACAACTAATTCGATACCAATATGGGGAAACTGTCATAGAAGAATTGGAAATAATTTTATACTTATGATTAAGTAAGAATTTTTAAATAATTATTTGTAACGTTACTTTAAGAAGCAAGTATAAAACGTGATGTGAATATGGAGGAATTTTGTCCGCCATCATATAATAATATTAATATGGATGGGATGCGATAACATTCTTCAGGTTACCAAATGTTTCTTGAATTGATAATAGGTTCAATTTGTGACAGGTGCACATAACTTGCTATCACTGAGGTAAATAAAGGGATATCTCAACATTTGCATTGTCACAAGTATTACAAATTTGCTGATTAGTATGCTTTTCTTTTGCTTGTTGATAGTGATCACATGTAATGTGTGAATACGCCATTTTGATAAGTTGCAGATAAGAAATTGTTTAACTGTCATAATTGAGCGCAATGAAGTAAATATAGTTTAACTGTATATTGTAGGGCTTATCTATATAACATATTTATTGTTTAAACCACATGAATTTAAGATATTGCTAGGGGATAATGGGGGAATGATGGTCACTAAACCGAAATTTCGTAATGAAGAAAATCTATTGATTATTTCTAATAAGTGTTCGATGAGAAGTCAATCGATCTGATCACTATACCTACATTAGCTCAATATCAGAATTAAACATTTACTACTAGGAGGAAAATTAATTTTCACTATGCGACTAATGCCGGTCACTAATTTCCTAACATATCTTGAATTGAAAAAAATACGTTTAGTTTTTTTTTCAATAATAACTCAACTGTTTATTAATGAAAATAGGGTATATCGATAACCCTTAAAAGAACAAAAATACGACTGGCAAATAAAAAACAAAATAAATGGTTCTACCTACACTCTAAAACACGTTTCGCACATGTAGTTTTCGGCAGTGTCCCATTCACTCCATAATTCCTAACCCCAGTGACCGCAAACTGCACAACGAAACCAAAGTTCTCCCCCTTTCCCACATTTCTCGCAAACCATACATATCTCTTAATCTACCTGATCCATGCCATCTAGTTCATCATCTTGACACAATTATTTTTCATCAATATTGTGAGTCACTGCTCTATAACGAATTTCTCCTTAATCCTCTAATCCGTCTTATTGTCATATTTGGCTTGTTTTGTCTTTCCCCTTTGTTTTTCTAGACATTTTGATTTTTTCCGATGTTTTTCCTACCTTGTTTTTTTTTGTTTCTCTATCCTCATCTTTTTCCTTCTGGCTTGTTCTTCCAGTTGCTCTTTGAAAGGAGTAACTCTTAATACTTCAGAATGCTGTTTGGTCCGATTAACTTAACGTGTTTAGTGTTAAATTTTGAGGATGCACCAGGTAAAAGATTATAAAATGGCACCACGGGAATATCATTACTTTTAGATTAATTGTTTCTTTCGGTGTAGACATTCTGGGGTTACCATACCTTTCAAATTGCAAGCACGCAGACTTGGAGATAAGCCATTAGGAGACTCGTTCATAAAATTATCAAAGTTGTTTTCGGTAACTATATCTTCTGTAACTTTAATTCCTTGCACAACGTTGAGAGTGTCGGCAGCCACAAAAATTTCCATCTGCATATATGTTGCGATTTATTGGATATGTTCCAGTTTTTTCAAAACCCGAAATACCAATAACCATCGTTGGTGTTCTAGAATATGCTTTATTGAAAAGTCCCGACCAAGGAGTAACTTTTTGCACTGTATTCGATTCATATATCAATCACATTCTCTGTGAAAAGCGGCCTTTAGTGGTGAGTGCAGGATGCAAATTCAATTAATAATCATTTCTTGAATTCAGCGCAATCGTTACGAAATCCTAACTTCAGAGACTTGCTATATTATTATGCTACTAAGAAGAAACCTGATTCTGATATTCTCGACGTCATTTTTAAAATATGTTCTTCACTTTCAGGTAGTGATGATATTATATATGCTTACTTGTATTACTCATATTGTCATTCATTATCCCACTAATGGTAAATTCCCTTCGACTTGCAGAAGTTCCGTCACCAATACTGTCGAAAATTCTTTAACACTTCGTTAATACCCAACTTGTACAACATTTAAACTCATCAGATGTCCTTCCAAAAGTTCAATCTGGTTTTCGTCATGGTCATAGCTGCACCACTGCCCTTCTCAATGAAATTGATGGCATTTTTAGATGTATTGATCATGGCAATTTTGTAGCTCAGATCATATTAGATTACTCGAAAGCGTTTGATACTATTAACCATGTACTTCTACTTGCGATTTTACGTTACGTAGGTGCCGATCAGAATGTTCTAAAAATTTTTTTAATTATTTAATCAATGGACACAAAGAGTTAAAATCAATTCAACATTTTCTGAAACCTAACACGTTCCCAATGTTTCGTAATAAATCAAGATCTTAATAAACTAGCTAGTATTTCTAACGATCATTGTCTAACCATCAACCTTCCCAAGTGTCGTTCATGATTTTTGGAAATATAGTATCCGCAGTGGACATTGAAAACGGCTTAAGCTTAAGCATTAAAGGAAACAGGATTCTTTTTGTATATAATCCAAAAAACCTGAGTCTACATCTTTTGACTCTAATTACGCTTTAAAGAATACTTTATCAGACAATTTAAAAAATCATACTCGTCATTAAAAATTCTATATGGTAACCATACTATCCTAGGATCAAACTAAAAATAATGTTTTGTAACTTATTGGTTCTTTCTCATTTTAATGTTTGCAGTTCTGTGTGTCACGTCTGTTAAAATACAGCGAGTTGATAGTTCCTGCTTAAGATTTACTTGTGGCTTAAAAAAGAGAGATAAACTTTTACATAAACTGGCCAGCGCCAATTTGCTGAATATGTATAACCGCCGAATTCGGCAAGCATGCTTTTTTTACTATAACACTATAACACTGCAATTTATCTATCTGAACGGTTACAATTCAGAACTGATGTGCATAATCTTACTATCTGATATGAAGGATTGCTCACTCATATAATGTTGCTAAGGAATTTAATGATAGATTTTGAACATTTACAGGTGATTCTCTGAGAATATTTAGAGCTAAGCTAAGGTTACTATCACAGCAGTAGGTTAATAGTCCAAAAGTTCTTATAAACTGAACGTAGGGTAGAGTGGGGAAACATCGACCCCCTAAGTGTTCACGATTGGATTATAAGGTTTACGAACTTGAGAATTAACAATTAGATAAAACAAGCATTTTCCAAAAATATTATCGGTTTTACACGCTTGATGAACCCACCCAGCACACATTATGCACCTTACCCACAATTCACGTTTTTTTTTCAAATTCTCCGCATATTACACAAATATCTTCAGTAACCATTGGCTCACTTGCTACGGAGGGTTCTGATTCTTCAGCTGAATTTTCTTCCAGGTATGTAGGGATTTTTCTTTTTCGGGCATATTTTTCACGTGGTTCCAGCTGTGATCTACTAGAAGTTGTAATATTTTTTATTGTCTTTACCGTTCCATCACGTTCTAAAACATTTCTTTTAACATTTTCTTGTTTAACTTTACTTGCTGCTATTCTTCGTTGTTTTCTTTCTTTTTGTTCCTCCAATAAACTCTTCATAGGGGTTGCAGTAAATATTTATGAAGGCTGTCTTGCTCTACCTTTCTTTTGTGTCTCTACAGATAATACAGATTTAGATGTTGAAGGATAGTTCAGGTGTAGTATCTTGGATATTATGAGATATTTCAGTTAAGGGACTTCTTGGTGTAAAGATGATAGTATTTTCTCTAAGTGCATTTTATTTTTCTATTAAGTTCGTACTCTTCTTGGAAGTTTTAATAAAATTCGCAGACAGAAAGTCATCTTCTGTAAAAATATTCCCATTGATTGGAAAAATTTCACTGGCCTCGAAACCATTTGTGGCCTTCTCAGAAGTTGCCACTGTTCCAAAAGCTTTGTTAAAATGTTCTGCAATTTCAGAAGTCGATATTCTCTCTCCAACATGGGTTCTCAAACATTTGTCACACTCGTTATTGTATGCTTTCTTTAAAGGACCGTAGGACCGATCGAGGGGTTGGATCCGATGAGATGTATGTGGTGGTATTGTTAAAATTAAAAGTCCATTTTCTTTGCAGGAGTTGTATGTTTCTATCGTGCAATGTGTGGAGTGATTATCAATTCCTAGCAACACTATAGCAAGTATTTGAGCCATTTTACAAAAATTTTTTCCGTTATCCATCCATTATCAGAACACATGTAAACGGCTGCAGGTGGACGATTTTTGTTAAGTGTGGTTCCATTCTTTTGCATGCAAAAATAAATAATGGTGGAACATATGCTCTAGCTGCACAAAATGCACACAATACAGTGGTCGTATTACCTTTTTCGGCACTGGTGACAAATCCCACTCTTGTTTGTCCTTTTACTGCATAAATTTTATTAGGATGCTGCACTTGAATGCTCTAGAGACGGTAAGAACTTGTATTTATCGTTTAGTTTATTCAAGTTGTCATAAAACAAAGTAACTTTCTCTTTATTAAAGGCTTCAATTCTATTTACACTGATAGCTTCGTGTTTTCGTAGAGAAATTATGGGGTTTCTTCTCAGAAAACCTTCTAACCAATCCCGACCAGCTTTTTCGTGTAGGAGAAAACGGATGTTTCAACTTATTGTTTACAGCATAGGTATATGCGCATCTCTGAATCTCGAGTGGTAATATACCATAAAACAATTTTCCTAGTTGGATTACTTGGTCACTAAGTTCCTTTTCTTCCGCTGTTGTAAAGATTGGTTTTCGTCCCAAAGGTATTTTTTGAAGGGATACCACATTTTATATGATCTTGTAATGTAGCTCTCGGTATGTTAAAAGCTTTTGCAACTTCCCGTTGACTTCTACCATTTTCTATTGCTTTCAAAGCCGCCTTTAGATTTTCGGCTGACCAGGTCCCTCTGTTTGTCTTCCGGGTATATTTTCTTAGCATCTGAAAAATGAAAAGAGTGTCTTAATATTGCTGAATTTCAAAGTAGGGTAATATAGACCAGGCCAAAATTCCCCGCATAGGCAAGGCCGATATTACCCCATATGTATGGAAAGTTACAGACGTTTTTTTTTTCTAAAAACATTTAAATTTATTATAAAATGTTACCGAAATTTTCTTAGTAAAGTTGTACACAACTAACGCGTGCTGACGCGACGATATCTACGCGACTACTGACTTGATTGCACTCAATGGCTTACAACGTCACGAAGTTCATAGTCCAATTTACACCTGAAAAAAACGGTGGCCGATTTTACCTCCACGGTAACATATTTTGCTAATTATTATAAATAATATATTATTATTGTATACCATTCATAAATTTGCAACATTATTTGGCTGCTGTATTACCTAATATAATCAAAGCAGGGTTTTGCTTACTGCGCTTGGAGAATTTTATTAATGCTCAATTGACTCGTAAAACAACTATTCATTTAAGCAACCAATGTGTGAACATTTATGTACAGGGCAATGTGCCCTGTCCTTGGATAAAAGAGGAGAATTTTATTAATGCTCAATCGACTTGTAAAACAACTATTCATTTGACCAACCAATGTGTGAACATTTATGTACAGGGCAATGTGGCCTGTCCTTGGATGAAAGAGGAGACACTCTCATTCGTGGCAAAATAAAAAAGAAGATTGCATTCATTCCAGCAATGACGGTTGCGGTTTTACCCCTCTCCCAACTTGCTACGGAAAATCTTTTTCCCCTTTAGTCGCAATGATAGGTCCAGGACCGTGGCTGTCTCAGTTTCGTCCACATTGTATATTTAATTTGGAGAAAACTGGTGCTTAACCATCACTGCTTCTAGTTGAGAATAGAATTTTCCTACTTTTCGGTTGAAAGATGTTATTCGATTTAAGGTCGTCACTTCTGGTTTTCGAACACTTATTGTAGGATTTCTTTTAAGAAATCAATAAAACCAATCTTTACCTGCCATTATACATTTATTTGAAGGAATATGTTATATTGTTGGGCGTCACGTACTTATATGCAATTCGGAGAACCTCTTGGGTGCCCATAGTAGCGGTATTATAAGATTTTCTTTCTTGAAATGTACTAAATGGAATTATATATTTTTTTTTGCTCGCGTATCGGATTGAATTACCTTCGTCTGTAAACTACAAACCATCTTTAAGCTGCTCTACAGTCCATTTTACTTTTACGTTTACCATAAACCGTTTAATGATAGATGGCAGTACAATACAAGAATAAAGTCAACTGTGTAGACGACTGGCATTACCCACATGAGCGCGATTCCCCTATTCTTCATTTGCAAAAAATTGAAATAATGAGAAAACTAAAGCAAAGTCCTATTGGTGATTAATGTACACTTCAACATTGCAACGCCTTTCGTTTTACTTATGCTTAGTACCTCCTCTACTATTTACACCGTTGCTACTTTATAAGTTAACTGGTCAAAAATTTTTAGAACAAAAATTTTGTTTTAGTTATGGATCAAATAGCTGTATTCGATGTTTACACTTGAAATTACGGTCAAGAAATATTTTGCAAGTTCATGCTGCAGGTGATGAACCAATTTCAAAAAAATGCTATACCAATGAAGAATCGGCGGTAGCAAACTGCCCAGTAGAATCTTCACTACATAAACGTTTTGCGACTGAAATAATCCTATTTAGTGAGTATTCATAAAAAAATTCAAATTGATTATTACTTATCTGTTTTTGGGTATAAACTGCAACTGCAACTATTCTCCTCAGTAACACAAAAATGTGTTTTATATATATATATATATATATATATATATATATATATATATATATATATATATATATTTGAAATATTAATGCCAAAATGTCGTAAATACATTTATATTAAAATACATTGAAAACAGGATGTTTACATTTAATTTTAGTTTTAAGTATGTATGTTAAATCTTTGCAAAAACTAGTCTCAATGTCTCAAGCGCTTCTCGTTGCTAACGAACATAATAATCAGTTTCCTTATTATCAAACTTGATGATATTGTTTAAAGCATGCTCGACCACTGCGGATCTTTCTAGCTAACTACAAAATCCCATATGCTCCTTACGTTATGTCTTCTAATGTATGCTTTTCCACAAAAGATAGACAAATTATGCACTCCGGAAGCCGACAGCGGATTCGAAGCATTTTTAGAGAATTTCAAATGTTCTTTAATTTTTCTTGTAAGTTTAAAAATAGCCCTAATACCATGGTTAATTAATACTCCTTTAATTTTATCGTTCTATCGTTACCTATGAAAGAAAGAAAAGCAATTAACTGCTAGTTTTTTTAAAGCTAAGTCTAAGTTTAATAACAGTATAATATATTTAAGGGAATAACAATTAGCTTATAGTGATTGTTTTAAATAGTTGTTTTTCTTCCAAAAATGCAGGACCACAATTAGCTCAGTCCACCAAAGATTTAATCGCACCAATTTTTGACCTATCGATGTGTGTAGGTTTTCTATCAACCTTAAAACAAAGAAAAGAATTATTTTTAGATATTAATATGTCTCAAGTTGTTTATAATATGTATTATTCCACTGAAAATAAGTAGAACTCTGAAAACGAGGAGTTATTTGTTTCAGAAAAATTTAATCAATATGTTCAATAGTTTCTTTTGAATGAACTGTTGTAAACAGTGAACACAACATCAAAAATGACCAAAATGTAAGATGTTTTGCATTTGTGTAGAAAAGCAAATTGGACAATGTACGATAAAGGAAGATTAGATTTATGAATCTTTGGCAGAGTATACTATTGGTGGAATAGCTTCAGAATTATCTAATTTCTTTTTTATGTCTTTGAGAATAGAAGATATTTTAAAAAGTTCTTTAGTTTTCATGAAGAATTTCTTTGTACGGTGTTTTGGTAATTCACGTTATGTTTGGAGTTCTAATAGTTATTCAGTTTTTAACTTATAATCATTAATATTCAAAGTAACAGTTGCATCACATTTACGAGATGTTAATATTGTCACGGCATCAAACCTAATACTTTTAGAGAGTCCTTTAATAGTATCATCTGAAAATACTTGATTAGACAGATTTATATCAGTTCCTTATTAAAATCTTTTCGTTTAATATGTACTTGATTACGTAAAAGTGCATATTCAGTTCGTGTATATATACACATATATATATATATATATATATATATATATATATATATATATATATATATGATTAGCTTGCTTATTATTAAAATTTTTTTAATATATAGAAATTTTGAGATTAGTCTCTGCAACGTATTAAAAACGTGGTGGCAACAACCAT
Organism: Vesta saturnalis; assembly: GCA_036346205.1. Classification (NCBI taxonomy): domain Eukaryota; kingdom Metazoa; phylum Arthropoda; class Insecta; order Coleoptera; family Lampyridae; genus Vesta; species Vesta saturnalis. The sequence goes on from JARFJB010000793.1 coordinate 3,247,883, forward strand.
GATGGGGGTTTCTTAGTTTTTTAATGGAATATAAATTCTATAGATTATCTTATCTAATTAACTTAATATTAAACTTTCTTCAGATAGTAAGAGAACTGTTATAAATGTTTTTAATCGAGTGTTTTCAGGTGATACTATTGAAGTATTTTCTAAAGGTTCAAATTTTGCAGTAAACCAAGAGCAATACTATTTGAAAATATAATTTCTGATGTTGAGAACTATATTAAATATTTATCTTTTGGCGCTGCAAATGAAGTTAGGTTTGAAACCGTTAAAATATTATCTAATCAAAATCTATTTAAGCTAAACCTCCATTCATCCGTGCATTATTATATATTAAAAAGAGTGATAACTATAACGTAATTGCATTACTACCAGATAAAGGTAACTGTTATTTTAAATATGGAAATTTTGGAAACGCAATCAATTTCGATAAGATCCTATAAAAAGTTCCTTTTGAAAACTACTTATTAAAATATATGGTCTATCAAAGGTCTCTAAACATAATGTTCCTTTAATGCTCATTGTCAGTGAAATTGCTTCTCGTACATGCAAAACTTCTTACATTTGTATTACTCATAACGGTAAAACACTGCATTACATTAAAAAATGTTCGCATTTTTTTCAAAAAGTATGCAATTTTAATAATCAGGATAGTAAGTTTTTATGTTTTTTTTTAAAAGAAACTATTGAACATATCAAATTTTTCCGAAATATATCACTCCTTTTTCAAATCTGGCTTATTACAACTTATTTTCATCGAAATAATAATATTATCAACAACTTGATGGTGTAGCTATGGGAAGCCTTCTTAGTGTAGTTGTAGCTAATTTTTACAAGAAAAAATTTGAAAAATTAGCTCTATAAATTGCGTCTTTAGTTTGATCATACTTTTGTGATAAAGATACATAGAGAACAAGCATTAAATGAATTTTTAGATTGTATAAATGATTCACCTTACTATGGAGAAGGAAACTATTGGAAGTTTCCATTTTTAGAGATATTAATAGCTCTTTCTTTTAAGGTTTATAGAAAACCTACACACACTTACAGGTATCTTCACAATTTATCAAATCATCATTCACATCAACAAATTATTGGGATCAAATCTTTGGTAGATCGAACTGAATGAGTTTGTGATCCTGCATTTTTGGAAGATTAACTTAACCGATTGAAAAAATCACTACAGACTAGTGGTTTTACCACTTTTCTTTCTTTTATAGCTAACGTCAGCGATAGAATTGAACGAGTTTTAATTAATTATGGTATTAGGACTGTTGTTAAACCTATAAGAAAAATTTTAGAATATCTAAAGATGCTTCAAATCCAATCGGTTTCGGGAGTGTGTATGTTCTCTTGTTATTGTGGAAAACTGTACATTGCAACCACAAAATGTAGCTTTGATACTAGACGTAAAGATTATATCAGATTTTGTAGATCGGGACAAGCAGAAAGATCTGCAGCGGCTGAGCATGTTTTAAACAATTTAAGTCATAACATCAAGACTGGCAATATGGAAATTGTACCAAAACAAGCTCGTTATTACATTTGTTTAGATCGAGAAGCCATTGAGATCTATTTAAGTATCCAAATAACGTCAACAGGCAAGAAGAAAATCTCCGATTAAATAAGATTTGGCATCTTTTAAATAAGAGCAGGCATAATGTTACACCATAATTTCAGCTTTTGATATATATATATATATATATATATATATATATATATATATATATATATATATATATATATATATATATATATATATATATATATAGGTTTTTCGTCCATAGAGTCATAGTCATTAATCGTATCTCAGAATAATGTAATACTCAGTAATAAGCATTTAAATTAATTATTATCGCCGGCTTGCTCTTTGCGTTTTCATATTTTATTAATATTGTTGACATTAATATTTTAAACATTTGTAAACACTGTTCTTCTTTTACTGAGGAGTATAACTACAAATACTATGAAATTAAAACTTGTACAATTTCATTTCCATACAAACTTGTTTTACAGAAACCAAAGACTCAGAAGGAAATAATATTCAAAAGGAATATTGTCCTATATACGGAAAATATAATTTAAGGTATTTTACTACAGATAAGTATTATAGAAGAGAATGTACAGGTTACGAATCAGATTTAGATTCGTGTCCGTCCGGAGCAACATTAAATATTCACTTTAAGCAATGTATATTTGCGAGTTATGGTATGATTATCTTCAATTGGTTAAATTGAATAATAATTTTTATATTTCAGATTTAAAATTTGATTGCCTTGGAAATTGGGAAGCTCCAAATGGTCAAATGTATTTAGCGTTAATAGACCACCGTCATTTGAAAAACCGTTTACCGCAGTATCGTTGCGCGGTTTGTAAAACTAGCGAAATGAAATAAAACTTACTAATTGCTAATTTATAGATGTACAAACGTAACGAGTCGACTGGAAACATATATCTAGCGTTAGGTAAAGATTCAACGTGCAATACTGATTTGTATAACGCATCTTATGGGCACGAAGTTTTTGAATTAGTTCCTATAGATGAAAATAACTGGCCACAGGAGGTGAATTTAGAACAATGTCGGTAAGTTCACTGTTTTTCAGCTATTTAATACACTATCAAAACACAACTAGAGATTGCGAGGCATGTTTACCTCATGTCAGCGGGAAGGTACGACTACCCTTACAATGGGCTCTTTAATACTGGTTCTTCGATTTTCTGCGCTCGGTAAGGGTTGCCGGTTACTCTTTCTATGTTCTTAATCTGTACATTTTCCCTTTCACTCTCACTCTCTCTTTATCGGATTGAAAGTCCAAAATTTAACAAAATGTGGCTATGGTTTCTAGGGTAAAATATGCCGGACGTAAAGTCCTGTCCCGTTGGGAAGGCCGGGAGGGCAGAGCCGAAACGACCTCGATCATCAAAAGTACACCCTTTCCGATCTATTATTCGCGGTATCAATGCTGTTCATCAACATATTGTTCAATTACAACCCGAATTTTGTTTCTATCTGAAACACAAGTTTTCTCTGCAAACTTCGATTCACCGGACTTGCAATATCCCCAATAGAATCTTCACACTAACTTTCGATGGAAAGGGATGTACGTTTATCTCAAGGACAATATCGCTTGTAAGAGGATTTATATTTTGGAGTATAAAAAATTTGACGAGATTAGGTTCAAACATTCTGGTATTGAATGTTTGAAATTCTACTGTTGGTCTCCCAATGACAGTAACTTTCAAGACTTCTTGGGTTACCATAGTTTGAAAGTTAACTACTTTCTGTCTCAGTTTCCATCTTGCAATATCTCAATTTTGGGAGATTTCAATGTTCATAACTCTAACTGATTTCATTTTTCATCTAATGCCAAACCTGCTGGTGATTGTGCTATTCTATGTGATCTCACTCACACAAACACTTTCTGAACCCACCAGAATCCCTGATAACCCTAACCATACTCTACATCTTCCAGACCTCTTTCTTACATCAAACTTACTTATTTATAAAAGATGAGTTCTTTCCCCACTAAGTTTATCCAACCATTGTTTAATAGAAGTAACTTATACTGTCCCTAATTCTACTGTTGTTCATAACGGTGATAGAACATTAGTGGTGTTTTAAGTCGGCTAAATAAAGTGACTTATGGGATTTCTTTGCCACCTTTCCACCGCGTGAATATGTTAAGCCGTCCTCGCCTTCGGACATTGTTCTTTCAGTATCTAAAGTCATCCTCATGGGCAAGGAGTTATACATTTCCAAAAAATTAAATCATGTATGCTATTCTCGTTCGTTTGTGTTGGTGCAATTTATTTGAAAAATAAATCTTATACCAAATAGAAATGTAATAAAACGGTCAAGAGTCGTGCAATCTACGTTGGCGCAAGGAATACCTGTTTACTTGCCGAACTCACCTCGGTTGTGTTAACTGATACGCTTATCAACTGTGCTTCAAGTTTCCTTGATAAAAGACGAATACGTGTCGTAATTGATGAATTCCTTTTAAAAGAAGTTGGCACTAACGCGAGCGTTAGGTATCAGATTCTTACACTTTTTCTGATATACATAAATGATCTTATTTCCTCAACGACTAACGCGATCCATTGGTTTGCTGACGACAGCCCGTTTCATTGTAGTTCATCTCAGTGTACTCATAACAGTATACCACCTTCTGTCTTAAATCAAGGCATTAAAGCTCAAGTGACCATTGCAATCAACAAAGACATTCAATGAATGCTTGAATGGGGAAATAATAGTTAAATTTAATGCAAACAGAACTCAGTGTTGCTTTGTGTTTGCCAAAAAAGATCGATAATTTCCCATTGTAAGCATGAATGGCTCAGATCTTATGTTTTCGGACAGCATTATCATTATGTTGGGTGTGACCGTGTCTTCAAATCTATCATGGGTTGACCATCTTCTGTCAGCTATTAAGCAGCCACTCGTAAAAAAAGATTTTATGTATGAAATCTAAGCAATACTTTACCTCCCTCCTGCTGTATAAGGCTCAAACTCGACCTCATCTGCAATATATTTCTCACCTCTAGGTTGGTGCTCCTCAATATGCTCTAAATATCGATCATATTTAAAGAAGAACGATTAGGGTTATAATTAACCCGTCCTTAACTTCTGGCATACAACCCTTGAGCATGAAAGAATCGTTTCAATTCTTTCTTTATTCTATTGGTATTACAGTAGCTATGGTGCTGCTGAATTACATTAGTTGATACCATCTCGGGCCCCTTTTGCTAAGAACACTCGATTTGCTTATTCACATCATCAATATGCAGTACAAATATCCACATGTGGTACCAAACGGGCACAATCCGTTATGTTCTACATGGCTTCTGGAATGATCTTCCTAGTTTCTGCTTTCCTCTCATTTTAAGGTAGCCGTTCAAGGACGTCTCTTGGCAATTGAATATCCCTTTACCCATTCTCGTAAGCGTTCCTGGGTACTTTGGCACATTAGGCAGTTTAATAATTGTGGCCCTCTTAAGGACCACAATTATTAAAAGAAACAACTCACAAACCTATAATCTACATCATGTTTTTCAGATTCCCTGATTGGTTATCTGGTGATTGGGAACACGTCACTGCCAATATTAATACTTTTACATATAGAAATCAGAGTTCATTTGAAACATACTCCATGAAATGTCTTCGGAAAGAATCTGACGATAAATATTTAGTGTTTACCAGAACTCAATGGTATTTGGATAATTGTTATAACGTGTTATATTAATTGATTATATTTTAGCAATAAAGAACAGTATAATTGCCTTAGAGTCAAAAAACGGAGTACTAACATAATGGAATTTCAACTTGGAATCAACTTTAGTAATAACAAAAATGATGTTGATTTATGTTCTGATGCAAGCTTCGTAGAGAATTCTTGGATAACACAAGGACGTTAGTTCATGTGAACTAAATGAGTATACAAGCATTGTAATGTACATTATGTTTTAGGTTTAGTTAGAAAACTTGAAGCATCTTGCCCAATTTCTGGGGAATATACTGGTGTAATACCTGATATAACAGATATAACAGAGTTATGTGCAAAGTTGTGGTCAGACTGTAGAGCTCCAGAATTGATGTACTATCAAGTATCAGATTGTGCAACAAACGAAATATACGAAGAAAGAGAATATAGATGTTTAGGCCATTGGACCGAGTCAGGAGTGCTTTATACGTATACACAAAGAAAAGATGTTGCTTCAGAAGCATTTGAGTGCTTTGTTGGGTCTATTATTTCGGACAAAAAAGATATATTCATTAAAGAAGCAGGTGATCATTGTGAACGTCAAATTGATCCATTGCAAAATGGAATGAAATTGATCAAGCAAGGGTTGTATGCGTGTATAGGTATGAAATAATTCAATATCTTAGCGTTTTAAAAAATACTTGATTCCTTCAGGGCAAATTTCTACCCAAGACGAATTTACTACAAAGAAACTTCCTACCATGTCACCTACCAGGGTACCTACTAAATCTTGGAATATTGGAGCTCAAGGTAAATTCAACTTTCTTTTCATCAGTCCAGATATAATTAATTTTTTTTTAGATCATGGCATAACAGAGGGTGACAACACGATAAATTATAGTGCTACTCCATTTTCGTTTAAATCTTTAATTGTTTTAGGAATATCAATAATTGTGATTGTAAATGTTTAAGAAAAAATTTATTCTTTATTTATATTTATTTATATATATTATTTTAGAGACTGTATTTATTTAATGTCGATTTCTACTTGCCACTGTTGTAATTTATTGTATTTGTACTTACTCTTCTTTGTTTGCTCGCTATATAACCAGAAATGGACTGTTAATTTTTATTTTAAAAAACCTGAATGTGATGTATTTTGTACATAAAGAAAAATAATAAAATTTTTGTACTTTATTATAAGAAAATTGCAAATTAGATACTTAATTTCCATCACGAAACTTAAATGAATAATAAACATTACAATAAACACGAAATACAAGATAATAATAATAATCAAAATAAATTAATCTAACTTCAAACCTTTTTTAATTTTTTAATTAAAGAAGTGTTACTTTGGGAATCTGCGGGATTTTACGTCTAAATAATAATAATAATAGTATTGGTAGTTCCGGATGAAACATTACATCCGAATATCATTATTGAAACAGTTGACAAATACAAATTAACAAAAGTAATGGCAATGTGCGCTTACAACACAAATTGCAATTTTGGAGGAGCAGCAAGACATGACCAAGATAACGTCTTTCATAAAGTTCAGCAGTTACTTAAAAGACCTTTAGTTGGGGTGAACTGTGCTGCTCGTATACTTCATCAGTGTATTCAAACATCAGCAGACTGTTTGCCTATTGACATCGAAGCCATTATTGTGAAAATCTACGACTATTTCTACATTTATGCTGTTCGAGTGGACCAATTAAAAGAATTTTGTTGATGTTGAATACCAACAACTGTTGAGATGCAGTAAAACCAAATGGCTAGCATTGTTACCTTCAATAGAAAGAATATTAAAAATGTTCAAACCGTTACTTTCTCTCTCAAGAAAAATGTCCCACATTTATTCTTAATAGTTCTAAAAACAATTTTTTTGAAATTTGGCTATTGTTTCTTCACTCACAAGTTTCTACATTTCAAAAATGTATGCTAGTAGCTTTGGTAAATGAAGGAGAAGACCTAGCAACAACTCAATTTAAAACGTCAGTGGCCATGTTTTATACTACATGTATAGACTATTTGAATAAATGAACGCAACACTGAAGATTCGCAAGCGTTTTGTTGGGTATTGCTAAAAAAACAACCTCTGTGGTCAGATGTTGGAAACTCATTAACTGTTTTTCAAATACAACACCCTGATATTCATATAGATGATTCAGAACTTTTTAGTCAAATTGTGTGCATTAAAAAATGTACAACCAGTCAAAAAATTAAAGAGTGGAAAGAAGTTTCCGTTTCTATTGACAAATAATAAATCGAGCTTTTTAACCACTTCAAGAGTGAAGATATACCACACAACATCATATTAAAAATTTTTGAAATGTGCATGTGTTTACCCGAATCCAATGCCGTCACGGAAAGAATTTTTCCTGAGATGAATACATTTTTTACATAAATGGTTACCTTAAATAAATAAAATGAAAACAGTGCCTAAAACTAACTTAATCTAATTTAAACTATATTCTATGTTGCCGTCACGCCGATCTGATTAACAAAAATGTATTCAATAAAAGCTTAAAAATTTGTTTCTCAAAAATACTCATATTTTCCTTTTTAATGTTGTTAGGAGTGTAGAGCTTTGCTGTAGTGTACTTAAAATAAAATTTATATTTCTAAATTTGTATGACGTACAGCCGTTTTGAAAGAAATATAAAGATATGAAGACTTGTGCATAAGTATAATCTTATGAAAGAGAGTGTGCAAGTCTCCTGTTGTTCATGTTCAGACAATTACGGTAATTAGTTTATGGCTAACAAGTTCACATGTTCTGATACCAAAAGTAAGTCTACTGCAAGCATTTTGCACTCCTAGAATTTATTATTTGGTATTAGAATGTATACATGATCCATATACAGTAGCACAAAAAGATAAATGTGACATTAATGGATCACTTAGTGGCTTTAGTTAGATAAATTCTGTGTGTACACAGCATTTTTAATGTTACTGTGTGCATGCTATTTAAATCTTAATGACGAGTCAAATATAAGTCCTAAATTTTGTACGTCCTCAACATAAATGTAATTTAAGCACCATGTATATCAAATTTGCTCATATCTTTAAAGGATTGGCAGTGTCTTTTATTATCAAACAGTAGCATAGCAGATTGGTTAGGATTTATTACGAGTGAGTGTTTTTTTGAAAACTTAGCTAATTTCTTTAAGTCTAGGTTTATGTCCATTGCCACGAATTAGGTTTATGTCCATTGACACGAATAATAAAGCTGTGTATCAGCAGCGTACAAATGAATTTGTTTTTAAGAGACATTTTGGTGGATGTTACTGTAAAACCACGAAAATTAAGTAAAACCTAATCGGTCGGTTATAAGAGGTATTTATTACTATATTGCACAGCTTTATGCAACTTACTAAAAGTAACAAAAGAAATGGTTTATGTAAAATGCTACATTAAACAAAACAGCAACTTATTATTAGATGACAAGCTCCCATGACATCCGAGTTACAAAGCTTGCTCGAAGCTTTGCACAGACATCTTTATGTGGTACATTTTCATGTACAGCTACATCGCTGATATCCTTGCCCGCCAGATAGAGATATCTGTCATACAGCTCTTTTAACAGTTATGTCAATACATCTGAAGTAATATTTTCTTTGGAGACAGTAAACTGGTTTCTTGTAAACAACTGCGTGGTACATCCCGCTGTTGCTCCCAGATGATAGAATTATTTGTTTTGCACATTTAGTGTAACTACTCTAGCGTCCTTGGATCTGTTCACGTCCGTTATTTTTGATTTTACGGTTTGTCCCCGCTCTGCGGTGGGAAACTTTTTATTGGATGACATCTTTATTGTTTTTGCTTGTTCCTCTAATGTACGATGTGATTCATCTCTATGAAGTTTTATATTTTCACTAACAGTATCATGTTCCACAGGATTTCGTTCTTATAGTAAAGTGTTTTCTTGGTTTAATTCGTGCATATCTTTCTGATTGTTGTCATGCGGTAGAATGGACTCATTTGATGATGGATGTGAATTCGTTTAAGCTGTGTTTTCTTCACGCATGACCGAGCTGGTAGCGTAGTGGTGACACGACCTGCTTAGCATTCGGGTGGTAATGGGTTCGATTCTCGTTACCGTCTGCCTTGTATGAGGTTTTTTCAGAAGGTTTTCCACATACACATGTAGCGGCATGGTCACTGCGTATATGCACACCATGTGCGGCTGCTTAGGTGAATGCTGGGGTAGTATTTTCCCCCTCATAACTCTAACTCCGTTCCTTCCGATCATATCCTGACCATACCCATCCTTAATCCCACCATGCATATATACGTAATGTATGTAATTAAAAATTATTATTAATTTTATTAAATACATAAATAAAAAGTTCACCTCGAATAGGATTTGAACCTACGACCTGTACTTTACTAGAGTACCGCGCTAACTAACTGCACGATCAAGGTTCAAACCCTGATCGATGTAAACTTTGTCCTTATGTATGTAGAGCTGATGTAAATTCTTTGAACTTATTCGTTCATAACAAAAACTTATAGTAATGTATGTATGTATGCTGGGAATCCATGATTGTGGCTGAAGAAGCTCGGAAAGCTCATGCAACTCGCCCTCCCCCTTGGGGAGGGAATGAAATACGTGGCCTTTTCCTTTTTTTTTCGTTCACGTATGTCTGTAGTGCAATAATTATTGTGGGCTGTATTTTGAAGTTCATGAACACATAATGCTTGGAGTTCCTCTTTGCTGTGAAAAGATTAGGAAGCAGATTGGCCTATATGCATCCGCAAGACCCATTCTCATAAAACAACCAAAGATGACCTCATAAAGTGAATGCTTAATACCCTCATGATAAGGTCAGTTTTTCATAGCCTGCACAAACCTGAGTGATTCAGACCACTATTAGATCTTTTTTTTATGAGTGTGGACATGAAAAGGCTAAATTTGGCCTATCGTGCTAAAGCACTCAGGAACACTTAGGAGGATGGATAGAGGGATAATGAATTGCCAATAGATGCCTATAAACAGCTACCTTAAATTTTCTCATATCGTAAGTGAGAGGAAAACAGGAACTAGGGAGATCATTCCAGAGTTTAGAAGCCGTGTAGAAAAATGTGGACTGCGCCCGTTTGGTAGGAGAAGTGGAGATTTGTACTGCATACTGATGATGTGAATGAGCGAACCGAGTGTTTCTCGCAAAGATAGCCCGAGATGGTATCAAAGATTATAATTCAGCAGCACAATAGCCGTTGTAATAACGATAATACAAAGAAAGAACTGAAACCATCCTTCTATGCTCAAGGGACTGTATGTGAGAAGTTAAGGACGGGTCATTTATAAGCCTAATCGCTCTCTTTTGAATACGATCAACGATATCGAGAGCGTATTGGGGAGCACTAACCCAGAGGTGAGAATTATATTCCAGATGAGGCCGAATTTGGGCCTTATACAGCAGAAGGAGTTGTCGAGAGGTAAAGTACTGCTTAGATCTGTACAAAAAGCCTATTTTACGAGCAGCTGTTTTGGTAGCTGACAGAAGATGGTCAACCCATGAGAGATTTGAAGATACAGTCATACCCAACAGAGTAATAGAGTCTGAAAACTTAAGAACTGAGCCATTCATACTTACACCAGGAAATGATCGATCTTTCTTGGCGGACACAAGGCAACACTGAGTTTTGTTAGCATTAAATTTAACTAGATTATTGCTTCCCCATTCGAGAATACGTTGAATGTCTTTGTTGATTGAATTTGCCATTTCAGCTTTAATTTCTTGATTTGACATAGAAGATGGATTATCACTATGAGTAGACTGAGATGAACTACAGTGAAGAGTGCTATCGTCAGCAAAGCAATGGATGGGGTTAGGTGTTGAAGAAATAACGTCATTTATGTACAGCAGAAAAAGTGTAGGCGCTATAACGGATCCTTGTGGTACGCCCGCGTTAATGCTAACTGAAAAAAAGCCTACGACACGTAATCGTCTTTTATCAAGGAAACTAGAAACCCAGTTGATGAGCGTATCATTTAACCCAAACGAGGTGAGTTTGGCAAGTAAACACTTATTCCAAACTTGGTCAAATGCCTTTGAGATATCTAAAGCGACTACAACTGTTTCACCGGACTGCTCTACTAGATTGTTCCAAACTTGGGTCACATATGAAAGAAGATCACCTGTTGAACGACTTTGCCTAAACCCATATTGGTGGTCACTAAGGAGTTTGTTAGTTTCAAGGAACGTGAGCAGTTGTTGATTGATGGCTTTTTCCATGATTTTAGACAAAATGGAAGTAATGGCAATTGGTCGGTAGTTTGAGGGATCGGTCTTATCGCCTTTTTTGGGAATAGGTTGAACATTTGCTAACTTCCATGATGAAGGAATTCCCCAGAAGACATAGAGATCGTATCTTAGATAGGACTGGTACTAGTTCGGGGGAACATTTCTTTAAGACAAGAGCTGGGATACCGTCTGGGCCAGTCGCCTTAATGAGGTCAAGCCTACTGATGATCGATTCCAAGAGCTTGTAGCGAAAATGGATTCGTTTCATAGCATATGAAGAAGAGTTGACTAGGGGCACATCTTTTTCTGAATCATTGAGACACGAGTTTGATGCAAACAAATCCACAAAGACATTGGCTTTGTCTACAGAATCAGCAACTACCGATCCGTCAATAGATGTCAGGGGGGAAATGAAGTTGTTCCAAAGTCTTTACTAATGGCTTTAGCTAAAGATTGCTGATATTTCTAGCACTAACGTATTCTACATGACTGTCGACCGATTTATTAGATTTCCATTTAATGTAATATTTATTTTTTACAGATATTGCATCAGCACAAGCCTTACTGAACCAGGGTTGGGAACGTGAATGACCTATACGGTACTGTTTTTTGGGAATGTATAACTCCATTCCCATGAGGATGGCTTCACATACTGAAAGAGCGATGTCCGAAGAAGAGGACGACTTAAAACAATATTCACGCCATGGAAAGGTTGCAAAGAAATCCCGTAAATCACTCCATCGAGTTGACTTAAAACACCACAAGGTTCTATCGGTTTTGCGAACAACAGTGGAATTGGGTACAGTAGAAATGATTTCTATTAGACAATGGTCGGAAATACCTAAAGGCGAAAGAACAGAAGTTTTATAAACAAGAGGTTTGATGTAAGAAGAGATCTAGAAGATATGGAGTATGGTTAGGGTTATCAGGGATTCTTGTGGGTTCAGAAATCATTTGTGTGAGATCACATGAAATAGCAAATGTTTCTGCACTATGACCAGCAGGATTTGTAGTAGATGAAAACTGAAGCCAATTAGAGTTATGAACATTGAAATCGCCTACAATTGAGATATCTCAAGATGGAAACTGAGACAGGAGATAGTCAACTTTCATACTAAGGTAATCGAAGAAGTCTTGAAAGTTACTGTCATTAGGAGACCTATAAATGCAACAGTAGAATTTCACAAAATTAGGACCAGAATGTTTAAACCAAATCACGTCAAAATTTTTATTTTCTAAGGAAGAAACCCTCTTGCAAGCAATTCTGTCCTTGATGTAGGCACATACGCCTCCTTTATATCGAAAGTTAGAGTGAAGGTGGTATCGAGGAAATTGCAAGTCGGGTGACTCGGAGCTTTCAGAGGAGACTTGTGTTTCAGATAGAAACAAAATAGCAGGTTGTAATTGTTCAAGATGTTGGTGAATAGCATTAAGATTAGACCTGATACAGCGGATGTTGCAGTAGTGAATCCGAAAGTTGATACTTTCGACGACCGTGGTCGCTTGGGCCCTGCCCTCCCGGACATCCTAATGGGGCAGAATTTTTTACCCTAGAAGCCATAGCCATCTTATTTTTTAATTTGGGACTTTTAATCCTATAGGAAGACAGTGAGAGCGAGAAGGAAGGATAAGGATGAGAATAAATTAATGATGAAGGAAAAGGTAACCGGCAGCCCTTACCGAGCTCAGAAAATCGGAGATCCAATATTAAGGAGCCCATGGTAAGGGTGGTGATACCTGATTTGTTTCCATGCAAGCTGTTATCAGGTTTAGTATGTGTTGGTTCGCTTGGTCAGCAGACCCTTGTGATTGGCTATGGCGTAGCTTACCATGGACGATTTTAACTTTACTCCACAAGTAAAAAAGTTCAGTTACTACAGCATTTGAAAACTCTCTTCCGTTATTTGAATGAAGTATGGCAGGAACTCCAAATAAAGCAAAACTGTCAAGGAGTTGATAAATTATTTCTTCTGCCCATTTAGAACGAAGAGATCGAATAACAACGACGCCTTGGTAAACCATGATAAACTTTAAATCCTGGCCCGAGTGGATTGCATGTGGACCAAATCAATTTGGCATCGAGAATTAATTTCTCTGTGCATTATAGGTTTAACGAAAAACCCTTTCTTCGGCATGCCTAGCTTGGTGACATTGTTCGTACAGTTGAAAATGCTGTACAATTGCTTCAACAGTCACATTTTTGTACTTGCGTTTAACTTCATTTAATACTCTGACTCTATCTCAGTGTCCAGTTGCAAGATGAGCTTCATGTACTACGGTGATGAACTCTTCATTACACAGATAATAACGGATATCTTTGAACCCTGGAGACAACAAGTTTATCTTCACTGCTGATGCTAACAATGCAAATCCTTTCAACCTATGATAAATGCAATGATTTTCAACACCGTGAAAATTTATCTTATCGTTCTTACCTTCAAATTGATTTTCGAGACTTCACAGCTGTCGCTTCATTTCCTTCCGAAATGAATTTAGCGTTTTAGTCACGAGTAATATAAAAGTTATTGTCTGCGTTTTTGTTGGAGATTTTGTCCTCCATCGATCAATTGATAATAACGTTCTGAACCTAAATAATACCATTTTGTCTAGGGTTCTGAAGTTGGCATGAGCTTCAAACCATAGTGCTTCAAACACTTGCGTTTACATCTCACACATACTGCATTTTAAATACGCATGCGTTGCTGGAAACTTGGAACCTAACTTGAATTGTTTATATTTACCAAATATTCGTTCTGCAGATGAAGATGTTTTAGAGTAATTTCCGTATTTGTTATGTGTGAAAAATTAAATTAAATATTTTTCATAAAACTTTATCTTTGATATTTTTAATACCTTTAATACCGTGTGGTACTTTAGCTTTGTTTAAATTAAAACTGGCTTCGTGTATCTTTTTCGAATGGGCATTTAAATTTGACCGATAAGAAAACTGTTTGCCATAGTTTGTACACAAATGAATTGTCCTAAAATAATAATAAAAAATTTAACATATGTAACTTTAAGGAATTATCAGAGAACAAATTGTTCCCTGGAATTACTATCATTTTTGAAAATTTTCAGCCTCAAAAAAAAATAACTATCCACCTTTATCGATAAACAAAAAACAAATTGTTAAAAGAAATCACTGAACGACTGAGAACTATGACATATCTCAAAATGAAAACAGGCTAAATTTTCACAAGCGCATGCGTATTTAAAATGCATTAAGGCGGCAATGCACATGGCCTGACATGTGTATTTATGAAAAAGCATGCCTGTAGAAGGCATGCAAGTTACTTGCGCAAGATTTGTTTTTCTGGCATGCAAGTTGTGCCGGTGGTGTGAGGGGAACGCAGAAGGTATTCGAAAAGGCATGTTAATAATAAATAGTAAAAACATTTAATATATAGTAATAATAGAAGTTATAGGTTTTATTTATTGTAATAAATAAGATGAAAATGTCTCGCTGGGGTGACGAGAAAACAATACAATGTATTAATTTATACCATGAGTACGACTGCTTATGGGACCCAAGATCATCCATGTATAAAAATAAAATAGCTCAGGACAATGCTTATGGACAAATATTACAAGAAATGAAAGAGCCAGAATTAACCATAAAAGCTATAAAAAGTAAAATAAAATGTTTACGCAGCACCTATCACCAATAACTAAATAAAATAAAAAAAAGTAAAAAAACCGGAATCGGTACTTATCAAGTATATAAACCAAACCTAAAGTGGTTTGACGAAATTGATTTCCTACGAGATTACTTTGAGTATAGGGATACCATATCAACAGAGGTTAGTATTTTATTTATGTACACGATCATTTTTTCGCACACCTCTAGTAAGCATGATAATATAAATATTAATATCAGCATGCTTTGTTTACGATTTCATGCGATACCAAGTCGACCTGCTTATCCAAATAATGTATAACCCTACCTGTTATTTTCCTATTATTATTTATTGGTTGGTCCGTTTGTTTATCTATCTACTGTTATTATTAGGTCATATAATTTTTGGCGGTTCGTTAAAATAATTGATAGAACTATAATGTCTCATAAAATGTTTATTTACAGAAATTATGTACTGAATAATTATCCAACCTATAATATTGATCATACGATCTTGCCTCTGTAATACTTCTGTTGTAATGAACCAGTCTGCATAATTATTTCGCATTTGTACGGCGTCTCTAGACGAATGATTATTACGTATGGCTGCTAAATCTTGCGATGCATTTTGAAAGTGATGTCTCCATGAACCTCCAATCGCAGTACCCAATTGCACATCTTCATAGTCCAGACATCGTTGAGTTACATAATTATCAGTAGTGTTTCGTAGACAATTGTGTAAAGAACAAGCTGCTAATACGATAACATCAACTTTGTTTGGTGCAAGACCTATAGTAGTCTGTAAAATTCTAAATCTGGATACAAGGATACCGAAATCGTTTTCTACTATACCTCTGCGCTTGATAGTCTATAGTTAAAGACTTTCTCTCTTTGAGTTGACGTTGTGGCAAACGGTTTCATGAGATACGGTTTTAACGGAAAAGCTGCATCTCCAACTATAACAGAATTTTCTGGTATATCTAAAGTATTCATTTGTAACTCTTGTCCCAAACTTGACTTTGCAAATATTCCTCCATCTGAAGCTCTTCCGTTGCTTCCCACGTCAACATACGAGAAACAGTACATCTACAGTAATATCTACCAACGCCAAAAGAACTATACTGTTGTAACCTTTGTAATTAAAGTAATCGGACGTGTCGTCAGGGCCGATTATAGATATGTGTTTCCCATCTACAGCCCCAATACACCCTGGGAAGTTCCATTTAGTACGAAATCCATAATCAATTTTCTTCCATTCTTCTTTCGTTGGTATCTAAAAAAACGTTTCTCCGTTGTATGAAACAAAAATTATTCGGTTGAGTATTTATAGGTGCCACAGTCATGCTCTGAATCGACTACTGAAGCACTCGAACCGCAACGGCCACACTCTTCAGCAAGTACTGAAGCAGTCGAACTGTCGTAGCCATCCTCTAGCACACCAAAAAGTATTCCACTGCCACAAAACTCAAATGCGCGTCCGCAATTGCTTAATAAAAGACCAATTCAGAAAAGAAGAAGACTTTAAAGATAAAATGTAAATTTGAAATAGGGGCATTTATTAAATCATAAAGTTAAACAATAGGAAATTCAGCACTTATTTCGAAATGTAAGGTTATTTGTCCCAAAATGTACTTTTGCATCATGAGCGAAAAAAATTGTACTCAAACGGCAACGCAGGCGATGTGCATTAATAATCAGGTGTTTCGAAAACTCAGTGAGCATGCGTGAGAGGAAGTATTCCAACGATATTGAGATTTGCACGCAGCAATTTAAAAATCTTAGTATTTACCAGCGATGAATTAATCGAACAACGTTTCGGACATTTACGTTCAGTTTTGGTAAATTCAAGATGTACGCGTTAAACCTAGGTTTTAGCTAAGTTTCGAGGTTTTACAGTAATATATATTAAACATACCTATGCAAACTTATACTAAATAAAGTGGACCTAAAATAGAGCTTTGTGGTACTCCTTTTGAAGTACACCATGTACATGAAAAGTTAACACGTTGCTTTATATTAGTTATGGAGCTATGAATCAAGTTAATAGAATCACGACTAAACCCGACACATCGTAAAATTGACAAATTAATACAGGATGTGAAATCGTATCGAAAACTTTACTATTATCAAGGAGAATTAAAGCAGTTCTTGATCTTTAGCAGTAACTACATCATGTGTTATATCTAACAGTGCTGTATGTTCTTTAAATCTTGACTGCATAGCCGGTAATATATTACAGGTTTCTAAATGTTGTTTTATTTGTGCACAGATGACTTTCTGCAATTTTTGATAATACAGGCATTAGACTTATTGGTCGGAGATCGCTAAAAGTTTGATGCTTTTTTTTTTCACTGGAATTACCAGCTATCAGACCCTACTGCATTAGACGACAATTCATGTTTGTACTTTAGGATTGTGTGTTGATATAACTAATCTTCAGAAAAATTATAAAATATCCCTTAAAATTTAAAAATATTGATCCTAAATTTTAGCAATCCGTTTCTTTTGCTTAAGATTTCCAAATTCCTTCAGCCACAATCATGTATCCCGGACATACATACGTTAAATATGTATGCATGGTGGGGTTAAGGATAGGTGCGAAAGGAGCAGAGTTAGGGTTCCGAGGGAGAAGATACTACCTCAGCACCCGCCTAAATAGTCGCACGCGATGTGCCTATACGGAATGATCACGTCGCTATAGGTGCACGAGGAAAATTCCATGACAAAACATCATACACGGTAGTCGGTATCGGGAATCGAACCCATTACCTTCCAAACGGTAAGCAGGTCATATTACCACTGGATCACCAGTTCGGTGCAGAGCATCAACGGAACTAATTCAAAAATATTAATGCCAACTACCAGTTTTGGTTGTCTACATGATTTCAAATTATTATAGTTATTTTACAACGTTGGTGTGACTCATATTTTCTGTGTTACGTTGGGATATTTAATTTGATCTCGGATTTTAATTTAGGGTAGTCGTACATCTCCTAAGTGTTTTTAAGTGCTTCAGCACGTTAAGCTAAATTTAGTTTGTTTAGAGCTACAATTTAAAAAACCTATGAGTTGTGATTCGTAGCATCAATACAAATCACAATTTACACTTTTTCTGAATTTTGTAGTAAATGTAGATAAAAGATAACACATAAATCACAGTACAGTAGAATTAATTTCTCAATAATGCCAATTAAAAGTCACCTCGAGAGCACGCAGTGGCGTGACTGGGGAGGGCAGGTGATCTGGTCCTCTCTAAACATATGAAAAAGTTTCTATTGATTTGGTAGGATAAGTGGTTAGTTTGAAACCTACCAAGGCGGAATACTACTTTTCCCCTAAACCAAATATACAGAATTTTCTACGCAAAGTCATGTGTAGTCTGACAAATTGATGATTTTAAATATTCATATAACTAACTTATAAGACTTCTTGCAAAAAGGAGAATGAAAAATAAGAGTTTAAAAAAACGACGAAAGTACAACGTTGAACGGATCATTAATATTTATTTAATATCAAACGTGTTTTAAACGATGTTAAAAGTACTAGTAGGAGCGTATCTACCTTCCCGTGGGCGTTTCGATGATTAAAATAAGGGCCCATTTTTAAAATCTTCTTGCATGATCTTTTCAAAAGATGGCGCCCATGAATTGTGCAGAGGGCCTGAAGGGAGCTGGGATAATTTTTGTTACTAATAACATAAAAATTTCTGTATTTAAGACACCAATGAATATACAATCACCAAATAGTTATTTCTCAGTGTACATCCTGTATGCGCAAATCCAAGGGGTACTTGGCTTATCAAAAAGACCAAGGAGTCTGTCACATCAACCATTGGGTATTCATTTGGGTGCAATTTGGGTTTTAGGACAAACCAATTTAGACAGCTCGTATTTACTGAATGCAGATTCCTCAAGTCACAATGTAAATATAGTGTTGCTAATCAAGTTAAGTTATCGTTAACAGCGATTAGATACACATGGCCGCGATATCTATTACTATAATTCATGCTGGATCAAAAACGTTGCCAATATTTTAAGGAAGAAAGATTCAAACGAAAAATCTGGATCACTACATCTGTGGCAGGACCTGTAACAACCAAAATATACCCACTTACGACACAAAATTAAAAAACACCGAACGTGTTTCACTAGGTCAGCTATCAATCATCAGCGGTCAACTAGGATGAACTAAAGAAATTTCTAATATCTGGTGAAAGTAATAATTATGAAATAAGGATTAATCAATTTTCAAACTCAGGGACAATTATTAGAAATCTAAACGGTTCGTAGAATAGGTGTTTGCTGAAGAATGAGAGGTTGTCTATGCTAAAAGGTAGGTCAAGGTTAAATGGTTCTTGTATTGGCTAAATGCTCCTCAAGGGCAAATTCTTGGAAATAGCAGCATTCCTAATCACTGGCTTTGCGCATGCGCGGGTGAGTATCAAGGTCACTTACAGTTTTTATTTCCAGCTACCCCCACCATTTGCTTTCAAAGTCACGCCTACAATTCTGAGAAATCTAAAAATAGAATTTTCAAGGTCAAAGGTGATACATTTTTCTTATATAAACCACAGTGTGTCGAGATCAGTCAGTCAGTTAGCAACTTGTAATTGTTAAACATGAAATTAGCAGGGTTAAACCAAAGCACCTATTGCAAACTCTATAAAAATGTATGTGACCTGGAGATATCGAAAAAATGTAATACAATGTTATTAATGTGACAATAAGAATACGAAGTATGGTAAAGGTATAGCGTTGGAAGCGGAGGAGTTTAAATGTGTATTACCTCAGCGCTTTTACAAGTATTTCAAATAAGCAAATCGAATTGAAAAATTTAAAACGTTGCTAAATACAAAGTATGTGTTCATGAGTAGTCTGGGTGCAGTCAGAAAAACAACAAACATAACATTTTGTTTGTAATAGTAGTGTCCCCAACCATATGTAAACATGCTTTAACTATAATCATTTCGTAAACAGTGATTAGTCGTAGTGCAAGTAAGGTCATCCAAGCAGCAATAAAATCATATCTGGAACGATCCAAACTCAGAAGTTCACCGTAATATATGGATACCCCACACCGTTGTAGTAACAATATGAATAATAATTTAACATTTTGTTATTCATGTTGTCAAAATAGTGATAGTAGTAGCAGTAGTAAAAATAAAAATGTAAAGAAACAAGATGAAGGTTATTCCGTTCGTAACACTGACTGGTCAACATCATCACCATCTCAACATAAGGATGAGGTGTATAAACAAGCAGCTAATGAATACCTTATCGATTGTGCGTTTTATAAACCATCGAACGATACTCATCATGAGAAACATATTGAAATTAGGTACCTTGCACCAGTAGTGCGTATGGGGTGTGGCAACTGTGATCATAGTAATAATGTGGTATTAATACGCGAAGCAATGGAATGAACTCCAAAGATGATATTCATATGTAAAATTGCAATTTTTCCGATCCCAAGAAATTGAAAACTAAATTAATTGGTCAAATGTAAACGGTGAAGATGATATAATCTATGATCAACATTATGAATGTCTAGCAATCTTGGTATTTATTACAATTGGGAATTGATTAAAGGATATGACAGAATTTTGAAAACTGTTATGATAGAAAACTACAAATGCTGTTCGTGCGCATTCAATGTCCATAATGTAGAAGAACTATTTAATTTGAATGATATAATAAGCTATAGATTGGAATTTCTTGAATCGTACAATCTGCTGTGTTTCTATGACAAGTTCATACAAGATGTTGTTGACTACCGTCGTTTTCGTATGTAGGTATAAATACCCCACCCTATCCATCTAGATAAACAATGTTAGGGAAGAAGCGAAAGACTGCACGTGGTGGTAGTTTAGTGATTACGCTAATCAATAAACTTCCGGTTGAATTACATTTACCCGGTTACCAGTATTGTGGTCCTGGAACAAAATTAGAGAAACGGCTCGCACTCGGTGTCCCGGTATTAAACAATTAGATGCTCAGTGGAAACTTTATGATATCAGTTACAGAGATTACCAAGATTTAGAAAGTAGACATAGAGCAGATAAAATTTTAGAAGAAAAAACTTGGGAACGCTTTAAATCATCAGACGTAACATTAGGTGAACGCACTGCAGCTTTAGCAGTCGGTACCACCATGAAACCAAAAAGAAAATTTGGAATGGGGTGTAAACGTCGGTCTAATCTGAAGAAGAAGAAATTATTACGCAATCGTGGAAATTTATTGCATGTACGAAAAACAATAGCTAAAAAAATTAAAGCTAACGGAAATTTCACAGACACAATAAAGTCAGCGCTTTCAGCAGCAAAACGTGTGGTAAAAAGTTTAAGAGGAAAGAGAAACATTAAAGTTCCTATAGTAATTCCCCTATCTAAACAAGGAGGGTTGTTGCCATTTCTTATTCCGTTATTCGCAGGTTTATCAGCTATCGGCGTTTTAGCTGGCGGTGCATCGGGAATTGCTAAAGCAGTCAATGAGGCTAAAAATACCAAAAAATTGCAAGAAGAGACGTCGCGCCATAATCGCATGATGAAATCGATCGCTATAGGCTCCGGGAATAAGAAAGGTGGCACACTTTACCTAAAACCATACAAATCTGGTGGGGGTGCATTATACTTAAAACCGTTTCCAAAAAAATTAATAGATTACCCGAAAGATCGTTAACAGATATTGATTTAAATGAATACACAAAATATGTGCCCTTCTTTAGGGATATTTTTATGAAAGACAGCATGCCTAAATTACTATGGAAAAATGAATCTGGAATTATTAACTTAGATAGCCAAGGCGGACCAGACACGCATTGGGTTTGCTACAACAAGCGTGGTAAAAAGGTATGGTATTACGATAGTTTCGGTAATCTTCGAACACCAATCGAAGTTACTAACTACTTTCGGGGATGTAAAATTTATTATAATTACAACCAAGATTTAATACCATTATTTTCGAGCACCTATGCCTACAATTTTTACATAAATAATCGATACAACTTCAAATTTTCTCAGTTATGTCAATAACATTCAGTTTAGAAGGTGTTGGTAACTTAGCTAGCTACAACTTCTATCCACCGATGAGATAGATTTGGAGAAAAAATACGTTATTGGTTTGAGTCTAAAATATTAGAACCAAATATTTTAAATACATCTGCGTTAGACATCCAAATGCTTAAACACACTAATCTACAAGTAAAGTGCAACATTATAAAATGATCTTATCGAGACGGGAAACCTGCAAAAGTATTATATGAAATTGACGTTTCAGTCCCACAAGGTTATCGTCTAGATAAAACTCCCAGCAATACTGAATATTGAGAAGTCAACACCGACATAATTAGTAATATAACAATTAATTTGATAAAGCAAAAGGGTGAATTAATAGACTTTGGTGAAAGTGAACCATTCACGGTATGCTTAGAACTAAAAGAAAATGGGCCTGAGAATTAATCAAGGAGAAATTCCATCGTTCAAACATTAGTAGAAAAGACTTCATCGCTACAGTAAGGCATTAATGACTCATCAACCTTCATTGCTGTTAACATCTACAGAGAAATACTTTTTAACGTCAATTGGTTTAACAGTTCTCAGCGACAATGGTCGAATCGTTAAACGTGCTTCAAAACGTACATTTTGATGATAATTAAATGAGATGTTCAAACCTATCTTCCATATGGATCCTCTAAATATGAACCTTCCGAAGAAATATGCATCTTAATTCAAAGCCAAGATCAACTTACGGCAGGAGTAATTACAAAGTGTTTGTGTGTGTGTGTGTGTGTGTGTGTGTGTGTGTGCGTGCGTGCGTGTGCGTGTGAGCTTGTGTGCGTGTGAGCATGTGTGCGTGTGTGCGTATTGTTCTATATATAGATGGGTCTGAGAATTAATCAAGGAGCAATTCCATCTTTCAAAAATTCATGTAAAAGAAAGACATCATCCCTGTAGTAAGTCGTTAATTATTCATCAACCTACTGTGCGGTTAACATGTGCAGAGAAATGCCTTTTAACGTCAACTGGTTTGGAGGTTCTCACAAATAATGGGCGAATAATAAAACGTCTTTCAAAACGTACATTTTCATGATACTATAATTAAATCAGATATTCACACTTATCTTCCGTATGGATCTTCTAAATATGAACCTTCCGAAGAAATACGCATCTGAATTCAAAGTCAAGATCAAATTACGGCTACCTACGATAGTTTTCTGTAAATATAAGGCAAGCTTTAGCTCAAAAAGGAAGATGAAATAAAATCATGCAACTTAACCAATAATTTCCCCAAATTTCTTTTCGAAGAAATTCTTTTATGAGTTAGGTGGTCAAAGGGTGGACGGTTGCCGAAATCTAGGTATAACATCCACACTTAAGGGATATATGCCTTATACGGCAAGCAAGAGCAAAGAACTAAGCCATTTGAGGTAATCGCCAAAGAATGAAGAACCATTACAAGTAGAATTCGATGAGCAAAATGGAGAAAAATCATTTACAGTATGCATACCATTGAACCACATATTTGGAGTAATGGAGGATTATCGTCAAGTAATGGTGAATATGCGTCAACAGTTGATATTAATTCGATCTAGAAGCGATACAAACTGCTACTATGGTGACGTTGATGCGGAAATAACCTTAAATAAAGTTGAATGGAAAGTACCGCACTTAACACTTAGTGATGCAGCGAAACTGAACGTGTTTGAAGAATTGTATTATTACTTATTACAATCCGCACTAGGCGTCGCGTATGCTTACATTAGTAAGCGGGTTGCCAAGCCAGCTACAGTGGAAATGGTCGGGGTCGAGATAAGGAGTAAAATGATTGAATAACAATTTCAAACACCTTACACTTACCATAAATTCACAACTTATACAGCTCAGTCTGGGAAAGATGTCTCTTGGCGCCACCACAACCTTAAATTGTGCTAGAATAAATCGTCTTAGGCGAGATGGTAAATTAATCCTGTCTGACTGTGGAAGATAGGATTGCAGCCTACACAGTAAATTGATACACTAACTTCTCAAAGTCAAACACACTCCCAAACAAATCAACTCAAAACTTCAGAAAATTTAGTGATACACGGGTTATTCATAAAAATAAAACGTTAACTTATGTAGTTTTTAAAATGTCCCCTATATATATATATATATATATATATATATATATATAAATTTATATGTTTAACTGTTATAAAATTTTGCATTAAATAAATGTTCCCAATTTAGAAAATTCTAAACAAAATATACGAAATCGGTTTAACAATGAATTGTTATCTAAAAGAAAAACTATTCATTAATTGCTGAATGATTTAATGTTAGAATGATTAGTGCTTGTATAATCAAGAAGATTGTTATATTTTATTAATACTTTATCTTTAAAATCGTAATTAGACATTCATAAATATGTTTAAACTTTCACTTCAAAATAGTAATGTAAGCTGAATAGTGAAAGAAAGATAAAATAAGTACTTTGTTAGTAGTGTTCTGCTTTAATATTTCAAAGCTAAAATGAAATTTTATGATCGATCTGGCTCATTACGCAATTTCCAATCGATCCTTAAATTCGAAAATATGCAAAGACTAGATTCGCTTATCAGAAGGTGTAACCAGCTAGGCACACGATTGACACAATTAAACGACAAAGTAAAATAAACAGTGGATGTATATTGACAAATTATCCACATAGATTATAAACAATGGCGGGGTTAACAAAATCCACCCATAAATATGTACGGTTAAAATTTCCCCTTTCTTAAAACTAAACAAAACAATCAAAATTCGATTACCTTTTTTATGAATGAGCCATACGTAATGCAACAATAACAGAAAAAATAATACATACTTACAAGATAATCGTACTTGTTTTGATTCAATAAAATTCTTATTTCTAGTCCTTACTTATCACTTTCATAAATCCTTTTTCGGTGTTATAATTGTAGTCCATGTGGTCTGCTTCAGGTAATCCTTTTAAAAATTCTTAGCTGCACTAAACACACACACGAGAAGTAGTCGTATTTGCTCCACGCATTCGGTTGTAATACTTACGAACGCAATGTCTATGGTTTGTTCACTCGCGTCCGGATATAGCGGCTCTTTAGCCTAATAAAATATCACCTTCTACTGTGATGTCTGTCCTTCAAAACGTTTACCACAATAAAGTAATGGTTATTTCCATATGTATACACATTAACATTCTTCTCTACCTCCCTACAATCACTTTGGTATTGCTAATGATTGTACACCTCCAAAATTGATTATGATCACCAATATTTTAGATAAATTTCACAAACTTTTATTGCGTTAGTATAAATGGTTACTGCCAGGTCTCTTTCCACTAACCTAAGTTTCACGCTTCTCATAATCAAACACTAATAACAAAATATTCGCTATATTAACTTCTAATCTGCCTAAGCACTTTTTATTTTTTTTTGAAGAAAATCTCTAATGTTTTCCTTCAACTCACAATGTATTGCATTAGTTGTTTGTGAATGTCTATACGGTTTATCCCCTTAAGGGTTAAGGCAACGGCTAAACAGGCCCTACACCTAACCATTCTAATGGTTATCACGCGCGCAACCCGTACTTAAAACCCCTAATCATCTAGTTAACTTCTAACTGCCCTCCCTTCTAATTTGGGCACTCGCTTATATACCTTCTGCTCGCCGTCTTGCCAACACGTCACAATAAATTCGCGCTAAACTTAAAATTCACCTATCACAACTGAGCATTTCACTGCGTCTCTACTCTCGCGTCACAATGTCCAACATGGACAATCACGCTACCCTTATACAATACTCGTCGTCATCTTTATTTTACGTGAAAATTTATAAGCTCTCCTCGAAGAACTCGTCTATCCTCATCATATTCATTCAGTACATTCACCAGATCGTATCTCAACTTTCCATACATATCTTACGTGTGCGCGAATTTTACTTCCGCAAACTCCCTCACATTCTATCACCGTCATTCGTGACCATGCATTTATTTTTCATTATTACGCAACATTACAAATGTTTCTGCAAACAAAAATATGTATACATATTCCTTACCGTACGTGAACAAAACATCAACATATCACAATTCACCCACTCACACGTCTACAACTACTTCTTTCAGTACAAATTCCTCCACACACAGTAGCAAAAGACCAGTAGTTTTACCAGCGTCGTATCAATAAAATTTTACTCAAAACATTATTTCTCAACCAAATTTAACGCTTCCAATGCGAAACTCTTTCTATAACATTCAGATATTCCTTCCTTCAGTGGCGTATCCGTTACACCACTTACATTACGCATACTCAAAACAGTTCTTTTCATGCAAACTCGCTTCAGCTTCACTCAAAACACGTTACATATGTTATCAAAATCCTGCACATACACGGTGCTTCAAAATAACCTTACAAACCATTGAATGCAATCATTACCTCTATAAAGACTAAATAGAGATAAAGAATCATTGTATGAACACTTCAAATATGCTGAAAGGTGTATGTTTGAAGTGAAATAGAGTATTACTTTCGATGCCTGTTAAATTTGTACTCCTTTCTAAAATACTTTCTAAATCGGCATAAATTACAAATGGTACCTTTTCTTGGAATGCGAAATTTTTGAACTGCAAATTGATTTCTTCTTCGGTAGGCAGCCTAGCAGAGGATTGGTTAAGTTGATGACAGTGAGTGATATGTTTTTGTAAAAGGCAATCTGAAGAGAAATGGTTTAAACATCGGTAACAGATAAATTTCTTGTAGATCTTACTCGATAGTTGATTATAAACAAGAGTTGACATATTTTTAATCCACGTGAAATGATATGCAGTGTTATTTTTTGTATTAATAACATCCGCAAAAGCAGCGTGATCATTAGTAGACATTACTAAAGGATTTATAGGCTCCCTGTCACTATTTCGATTTTCACTTAATACATACGGTAATATACTTTTTCCTTGAATGCAATACAAATTAATGGAGAGGTAGTTTAATTTTTCAAATTTTTTTGTATGGTCCAGGTGAATGTGGAAGTGAATTGAATGATAATTCAAAACATCTCTAAAATGAGGATAAGTTTGAACCCTTTCTGAATGATGTTGCGCAGGATATAATGCTGAAACAACAGCCCACAGGAAGCAATACTCATCATTGTTTTTAATATTCACTACCGCGCGCTTTAATGCTGTGAAGTAAGGAACTTTAATGTAGGTTGAAAGGCCACTTCTAAATGGAACATAGCTATTAATATTCACCTTTAAATGTAAAACTTCATATAATGCCCAACCGGAATCCCTTTCGGAAAACCCCTTTGATTTTTTTTGTAACTTATAATACACGTTTTCATTGGACCACATACGTAAATTGGTTGCAATATCAATGACTTTTTTTACGGCAAAAGTTTTCAACTCAATAATATGATTATGAGGTTGCATGAAATTGCAGGCTAAAACAATATACACCTTTAGCATCGATTGCCTTAGCATTAATTTAACCTTACAAAACTATTGTATGTATTTTGTAAAAAAATAAGAGGGTCCTTGACGTTTGCTATAATGACTATAATGCCCCTAAGTAATCTACCATTAAAACATGAATCTAGCTAGTACCAGCCTAATTTGCGTGTACGTTTTTTAATGACAATTCCACTACCTGTTTTCTATGAAGCGTTCTTTAACCGTTTCAGTCTTACGAGATAACAATTTAACAATGATACATTGTTTTCGAGCTTACACAGACTTTCATTTGCCGCTAAACAAACTTTATTTTGAATTATATCCTGCAATAGGTTAATATTAGTGTTAACTATACGGATGTGCTTTAAAAATTTATTTCTTGTTGTCAGCAATGGAATAATACTTCTTGTTGAATTAACGATATTACTAGTAATATGAAGCACATACTCTTGTGTAACTTGTGATTACGTAATAAGGCACTTTTAACAAATATTATAACTAATATCTAATTACTCTTCACAGCAAGATTAATATACTTTAGGTTTACAATACAATTTTTCGTCACGATTGCAATGTGTGGACTGACATGACACTGCTCTTTAGCTACTTATATAGGTGCGTAAATTGCATTCAAGGTGAAATTACGGATAAGATCAGATAAGATCGGATAAGATCGGATAAGATCGGATAAGATCGGATAAGATCGGATAAGATCGGATAAGATCGGATAAGATCGGATAAGGTCGGATAAGATCGGATAGGAACAGTTGAGATCGGTTGAGATCGGATAAAATCGGATATGATCAGATAAGGATGGACAAGATGACCATGAAAAGCTTTTCTTTTAAGCACGCTCTTTATCGTCTTTGACGAAGGTGTGACCTTGAAATTTAAACCAAATGGTAGAGGTAGCTTACAATAAAAATTGTAGGTGACCTTGATAGACACCCGCGCATGCGCAAAGCCGGTGATTAGGAATGCAGCTATTTCACTTTGACCTACCTTTTAGCATAGACAACAACCTCTCATTCTTCAACAAACACCTATTTTACGAACCGTTTAAATTTTTAAGAATTGCCCCTGCTAGAGACCTTGAAATTTAATTTTGATACCAGTAAATTTTGACTTTAACTCAATTTAGCCATGAACCTACTTTTAGCATAGACAACAACCTGTTTGAATTGTTATATGATACCCCTCCAGGTGACCTTGAAAGTTGATTTTTAGAAATTAACATATGGTCTTGACTAGGCCAAATTCTATGAATTGCTCGGTGACCTTGAAACTTTTCCGCCAACATGAGGCGGTTTACTGGCGAGGTGATTACAATGACGAGGAGTGTAACATCCTAGCGAAAAAGTATGAAACAGAAGTAACGATATCTGAAAAGTTTTTAAATTTAAAGAAAATATGTGAAAAATGTTTTGTAGAAGAAAAGCTGCACAATTGCATCAGTTTTGCAACGATATAAAAAAAATGGACAGCATCTCCTGATGGTAGCAGTCCATCATCAGATTCAGTAGCCTACTGATGCAATTCTCAAAGCACACTCTCCCCTCTACCATCAAAATCGTGATGCAGTAATATATAGAAGGGCAATTCCGGTGTCAACTATAATTCAAAATCGATCTCGAATCAGTAAAGATGGATCTATCTGCATTGAACAGTAGCACTTTCTGTAAATCCTTCACGAAAGTAAAAGACTTGGAGGTGGGTGCAAAATATAAAGTGATTGATAACTGTTGGGAAATAAATTACATATTTTTTGTTGCAAAAAATTTCTTTTATTTCTTGATTAAATGAAGAGTAGGTACATCATAATGAAGAGAGTTGCTACTGATGAGATTAAAAATGTAGTGTATAATATGGTAGTGTGGGCCTTTGCTTATCGTAATGCAAGAAGTGGGTTGTGGGAAAGTTTGTTGCTGGATAGAATACGTTTTCGTCGTAAAATAAAACAATTGGAATGCATTTTATCACCCGTACTACATGAGCTACATCGTGTTGAGGTATATCATGATAGATTCCAAGAACTGTTCTGCCCTCTATGATCATAATAATGTTATGAGGTGGGGAAAAACTATATATAATAACAATAAAATATTTGCGATTACAAATTCATCAGTTGTTGTCGTCAACGCAAGTCCACTCGAATGAATTTGAAAAGATTCTATATGGATAGCAATAATAGCTGTAATAACTTCTTCGCATGTTCGTGTTGGTATACATCTACCGAGTGCTCTTCCCCAACTGAAACTTTGCATAACAGCCCCACCGATGAACTTTAATTGATTGTATGTCATATGATTTATTTGAGGTCAATTCTTCAAAGAAATACATTGAAATTGGATACATTGCACACCTACATCTTGCGCCAGTTATACGAATCGTATGTACAGGCGGGCTCCTCGTTATGAAAAGACAAGATTGGGAGATGCTACTCAAGTGGCAAACATATCTGGAAATGAAGTTTTTGTTCCCAAGTGACTGAATACCACATTTATTGGTTAAAATCAACGAGGACGCGGACATTGAATAAGATCAAAGTTCGGAATTGTTTGGTAGCAATTTTACCATTTGTTACAATCAGGAAGTAGTGAAAGGTGCATCATCATCATCATCATCATCAGAAACACTATTAAAAAGCGTAACAATTTGGCAAAACCACGGTCGTTACTGTACGTTGAAGAAGAACGACACTGAAGAGCTTTTCAACTTAAAGGATACGATATAAATTCTCACAATACAGTTTGCATGATGGAGCTGTTGCATTATCGACCTAGATATTTACTATATCACATATATGAAAAAATAAAATATTGGTACATCTATCTGTTTTTGATTGTAGCATTGATCGTTAGCTATAAATATAGCAATTCCTCCCTCCATGCAAACAATGCGAAGCGGATAAGTGCACGTGGGGGTGGCCTGGTTAATAATCTCATTAATAAGCTACCCATTAAGTTTCATATTCCCGGGTATCAGTATTGTGGTTCCAGAACTAAATTAGATAGCAGGCTTCAACGTGGTGATCCCAGTATCAACCTCCTAGACGCTCATTGCAAAGCTCACGATACAGTTATAGGGATAGTAAAGACTTGGCTAGTAGACATCGACCGGATCATATTTTAGAAAGAAAAGCGTGGGATCGTGTTAAGGCATCCGACGCAAAACTAGGTGAACCACTTAGCCACTTTAGCTGTAGCAGGTATAATGAAGGCAAAACGAAAAAACGATAACATATCAGTCTATTGAAATTATGTAGAATAATTGCCAAGAAAATGAAAAACAGTCCTAGCACCATAAAGGCTATAAAATCAGCTGTTATAGCAGCAAAATTGGCCGTGAAAAGTTTAGGTTGGAAGGGAAAAGTAAGCGTTCCTCGAGTAATTCCCCTGCCTAAAGAGGGTGGATCGTTACAATTTCTTATACCATTATTTGCGGGATTATCCGCCGTTGGTGCTTTAGCCGGAGGGGTAGCGGGTATTGTAAAAGCGGTTAACGAATCTAGTAGTGCGAGCAAAATGTTAGATGAAACTTCACGCCATAATCGTCAAATGGAGACCATCGCTGTAAGAAAGACAAACGGTGGGGCAATATTTTGATTTTGAATATCGGTCAGGAGGAAGTATGGCTTTGCACTTGAAACCAACAAAAAAAAAACTTGAAAGATTACCGAAAAGGCCGTTGACTAAAGTAGAGCTAAGAAAGCACGCAAAGGATGTACCATACTTTAGGAATGTGTTTATGAGAGATAATATGCCCAAATTACCATGGAATAACGAGGCCGGTATTATTAATTTAGATAACCAAAAGGGACGTGGCACTCATTGGGTTTATTACAAAAAACGTGATGAGAGCGTATGGTACTATGATAGTTTCGGAAATATTCCACCACCGAGAGAAGTTCTGGACTACTTTCGCGATTGCAAAATATACTATAATTACGCTCAAGAGCAACAATTTGGTACCACAAATGTGGACAACTCTGTTTAAAGTTTCTATATAAATAGCATACTCAGTAGTTGGGGACGTATACCATGTCAATCACCTTCAGGTTAGAGGGTGTTGGTAACATAGCGAGTAATAACTTTTATCCCCCGATCGAACTTAATTCCGAGAAAACCTACGTAATCGGTGTCGTTGGATTCTACGGTTGTAGTAGCATAAGGAATATACACGCTGGAAACGATAAATTTTATTATATAAAAGCGACAGAACTACAAGTCTCTTTAGTTTAAGGGAAATAATAACGCTCAAGTGCGAGCTTAGCTGTGAATTTGCATAGATTTTACCCAAAAGGATTCCATTGGACGTATGCGAGGTTTTGAAGCGCACATATTCGAAGCTAACGTTTTACATATCTCTGTTTTAGATATACAAATAATAATTAAACATACAAATATTCACATTGAGTGTAATATTGTCAAAGGCTCGTATAGGAACAGGAATCCCGCGAAGGTGCGGTGTGAAATAGACGTTTCTGTCCCACCGGGCTACCGTTTAGACAAAATTTCTAGTAATCCTCAATATTTGGAAGTAATCAGCAATACTATCGGTAACATTTCAATAAAATTAACGAATCATAAGGGTGAATTAATCGATTTCGGGGAAAACGAACCATTTACGGTACGACTAGAATTAAAAGAATATGGGCTTAAGAATTAACCAAGATCTGCTTCCATCTTTCCTCAATGATGCCATAAATAAAGGACGTGAGCATAAATTGCTTTATTCGAACAAGGGCTGGCGAATTAACGTCTGGCGAAAGGTACCTCTTGGAATCTATAGGGTTTAAACCATATAGAACTGGCAGATTCGTTAAACATGTTTCAAAACGCACGTTTTGATGAGACCATTACCAAGTCAGATATTCATACATATCTTCCGTACGATTCTTCTAATTACGGATTGTCCGGTGAGATCCGTGTATTAATAGAGAGTCAAGATCTGGTCATCGCTACGTATGATAGTTTCTTGTACATAGAAGGTAAAATTGAATGGAGTTCAGCAGAAAAAAGGGGCGGTGTAAAAACAAGCAATTTTGCACCATTCCTTTTTTATGAAGTTCGCTACAAGTTAGGACAGAAAGTGGATACAGCATTAGGGATGGTCTCCGACAAACGAGGAACCGTTACAAGTATAACACACTAAAACCAACAACGAAAAACATTTTGCCGTCTATATACCTCTAAAACACATATTCGGAAGTATAGAAGATTATCGACAAGTTATTGTGAATATGCGACAGGAGTTGATCTTAATACGTCCGAGAAGCGATTCTGATTGCTATAAGGGCACCGTAAACAATTCTAAAATAATCCTAAACAAAATTCAATGGAAGATTGCGACAGTGCCAAACTAAGTCTGTTCCAACAAATCAATAAATATACAAAAACCATTACAATTCCTCTCCGCCAATGGGAACTATACGAATTGCCGGCTTTAAAACAGGCACAGTTGAATATATGGCCAATTAAAACTTCCACTCAATTGGAGAAGCCTCGATGTGGCTTTTCAAAAGGGGAAAAAGTTTTCAACGACGGAAAGAGCGGCAGATTTCGTTAATGTGAATATTCGCAATCTAAAGTTAAACCTCAACTCGGAAAGTTGGCCATACGAAGAGATGCATCTGGATTTCAATAGCAACAAGTACATAAAGGTCTACCAAAACTATTTAGATTTTCGAAGAGACTATTACACCACCAACAATCATGAACATCAGGATGCATTGTTTGACTATGCCCAATATTCGTAATGGGTTGCTCAAAACAAAATGAATCGCTAAAACTCCAGATGGTAGATGTAAAACTTGAAATGGAAGCTCTGGAGGCGTTTGAAGCCGGCATCATTGCCTATTGCCTCATTCTACATGATGCCATGGTGTAATACAATCATCTGACGGGAGAGGTGAAGAAACTATTATATGTTAAAACAGACCCCGTTTAAAACAGACATGTTTACCTGTTTACCTGTTATTTCTTACCTCTTACCGGTGGATGATAAAAGATTAGCGTTGATCAAACATATAATTCAAGTTCGTAAAGCTATACAGCAAAAATATGATCATCTTAAGGATCATCGATTTACTAAAGAGTCAGATTTCATTAAAGCTTACAAACCACTCATTGAACCACTTGCAAACATCGAAAAGAAAATCGAACCGCTAGTAAAGATCGAACGAAAGACGGAGCCGTAGGAGGAAAGGTATTCGTGAAACCGTCACCAAAATGTCATTCGTCCCCTATCGAAAACAAAAGGTCACCGATTCAGCAGTATAGTACCACGCCATCAATACCTTATCATTTGCGACGAATTAACAAACGAAGATCATCTTCTTTAAGTGGTAGTAATTATGTTAGTCTATTCTCTCGACTTCCGTATTTTCAAAGAAATCATCTGCGTCAAGAGACTGCATCGTTCCTAGTGTGATTGGAGATATTGCTCACCAAGTGGAAGAAGAACATGTAGCGACTACGACCGATTCTATTTTACTCAATACCTTACATCGAGAGAATTTCTGGAACAATATGATCCATTACCACGAATATACGTAGAGCGCATGCTAAGCGATTGATTCCACTTATGGAGTTCATTACGACATTTCAACCGATAAGTGGGCAATTGGCAAGACACCAGTAAATATAGATGGAAAGGATTTGGTTATTAAGGTAGTTCGGTTCAATGGTACGAGCGGTCTCTATGACCTAATAATCATGAATGAACTAGACAGACGTCTAATAACTAGCGAAGACGAAGCGAACTATACACAGATCTTGATTGCAACTAAAGCAGCTCGTCGTGATAACAACCCGGATGAACAATCGAAAGGTACACGTGCCAAACAATATACCGGGATAATTAAACCCTTACTGGAGAAGGCGGAGATGAAGGAGAAAAAGGAGGTTGAAGTTACAGTATTCAAAGACGCCGGTTGAATACAAATACTGGAACAACGTGCATGAATTGATTCAAGATTTGGAAGTCCTATCGGCGGAAAAAATTGCCGGTAATACTGGACTCGTCAACGAGATCATATCAATCGTGGAAGAACTATACGAAAATGTATATATTGAGAAACCCTCCAAAAATTTTTTTAGTCAACTGTAGTTTGCACAACGATGGACAATGGACGCTCTCATGTCCACGATAAGTCGCTTATAGATGTTGTTTGTAATTACGTTGAGGTAGATTTGAATGCAACTAAAGAAACTTTAAGTAAATTGAAAGAGGATGGAACCAGTGGTAAACAAGTTGCATAAACGGGCACGCAAAAATTTCCCTCGTAGACGCACTATTATTAAAGGATTCGATGATCTATGGAAAGCCGCTCTGTGCCTTACGGGCAAACAGAATAAAGGCTACAAATACATACTGGCAGTTATCGGCTGTTTCTCTAAATACCTGTGGACGAGAGGATTGAAGACGAAGACAGGTGCAGACGTGACAAAAGCTATGCAAATCATTCTTCATGAACGGACGCCTAAGAATCTGCAAACAGATGCTGGAAAAGAGTTCTACAATAATCATTTCGATAAACTGATGATAAAACATAACGTTAATCACTACTCCACCTACAGTACTAAGCAGGCTAGCATAGCTGAAAGAGTGATTAGGACCATACAAAAAATTTGGGCTGCGTGGAAGGTACTTATTGATTGGAGGACTTCTCGAGGAAGTTACGACAAAACACAATAATCGTAAACATCGAACGATCGGAAGGAAACCTACTGAAGTAAACGCTAATACAACGCTTAATGTATATTCGAATCTCAAAATCTCCAGTACCATTCGTGCGCTCCTTTATGACGAAGGTCATCGAACGGCCTAAAAGGGTACTTGATATCCTGCTCCTTGCATATATTCCAAAGAATTTCTAGAGCTTTAGAGTTGGCGTGTTCAATGGCCGTACAACTAGCGTTGTCAACCACCACCGACAAATTCTTATAATTACCTAAGATACTGTGAACATTAAATAACGGCTTACTTAAATCAAGTATATACATTTTGACGTGTGGTTGTAAGGCAAATGATTCAAGTTGATTAGCAGTAATACATTCGCTATTTACAATCTTACACATATTTACAACTTTCTTAATTAAATTATCCAGTTCACTCTTTTTATTGAACAGCAATGTAATTTTATTCGCGCACACATTTCCCGTTTTGATGCACCAGTTAAAGCACTCGTCCCGTAGAACAATGTCTTGCAAGATCGCATTAATAAAAAAATAGTTTTCAGTCCACGCTCTATCCATTATAGCACTCTTTAAATATTTTGTATATATCACACGCGTAGCATGACCGAGTTCCTGTTCCATGGGATCGTGTTTTTCTAAACGAATGCTCCAACTGGCGCTCATGATCTGTAATGTAAATACAAAAATTAAACGTCACTGAGAAATATTCAGACGGAAATAGTTAAATTGTAACCCCAAGGACGAGTTGTAACAGAGTTTGCTGTTATAACTCGTTTGTCATCGTAGGGACTGAGAACAATTTTATGTTGCTTGATCGTATACACTGAATGTTTTTTTTGATTTAAGTAGGTGTTGATGTTTTTTTACCACTGTCTCATTAAACTAAGATTCCTTGTAATCCTGTACACTGAAAATAAGTCCCAAAAATGATGCGCTCATGGATTTTTTTAATTTGCCCCTAGTTCCAAATCGAAATTAATATTTTTAAAAACGTGATTACGTTTTACAAGCGGCACTTTATCTATTGCAATTTATCAAAAATATGAAAAATGGTCCTAAAAGTGACCTATTCAAATTTAAAACGATAAACTGCACTTAAAACGCAACTTTTTTTTGGCCTATTTACGTACACTCATAAGAAGTTTCAACGGAAACGATATACGGTCAGTCCAAATATAACACATCACAATTACGAGTGTTTTTCATTCGTATATTACAGTATACTAAAAATTATAATTTTACAAGTTTTGATCCCTTTGTTACTAAATCTTATCTTATCTTATTTCTTATAATTTAATATACCCACTAATTAACATACCACTTTTGATTCATTATTTGAAAATGAAACTTTACTTACTATTTAAAATGTGTATAATTGAAAGCGTTTTTATTTAATTTTAAGTTTCTATCTGCATAGTACTACTGAAAAAAAAATAAACAGTACTTTCGTATCTTTATTTTTTACCTTCCATTGTAATTTCCTATAATTTCAACTTTTGCATGTTCTGTATAAGAATGAGTCCCGTATAAGTTCTATTTTTGGAGCGTATTTGTAAGTATTTAAAAAGGTAATATTGTGATAAGTATACTGTGGAATTAATTTGTAATTGTATCTTTTCATTTTTCTAGCGGCACTTTATCTATTTGCATTTATTAAATTGTCAAAAATATGAAAAATGGTCCTAAAATTGATATATTCAATTTGTATAGGGTAGAGGGGGGGAATTCCGGTCCCTTAAGCCATTTCTGTAATTATATGTTACATTGTGGATTCAATAACTATGTAAAAATTTAGACCAACTATTAAACTACCAAAAAGAACCTTTATTTTAATTAAAAAAAAATACAATAACAAATTACAAACATTTCTTGTTACAGTTCATTTGTCCGGAATTGCCCGCAACGCGGGGGTAATTCCGACCGAGGTCCGGTATTACCTCCACAAAGAACTCAAATGCAAAAATCGCACACATATGTTGCTTTTCCGTCTACAGAACAAGCTTGGTGTGCCCATTGACCACACATTACGCACCTTATCCACATTTCATTGTTTTTACCAAATTCACCACATATTATACAAATATCTTCGGTAACTTCATTAACAGAACCTTCAAAATCATCATCTTGATGTTCATTGTATTGCACTTTCTTAGCTTTTTCCCTTTGTACTTTAATTCTTTTGTGTGAGTTTTCTTTGTTGGCATCGGACGGTCCAGGATTATGATAAAGATTTCTCTTTGACTTTTCCACACTTAATTGTTTCGTTTGAAGTCGCTTGCCTTTATTCATTTCTTTCTCCGCTAGGATGTCTTTCATCAGAGTTGAAGTAAATATTTGTGAGTGTTGTTTCCTTTTATTGTTTTTTTGTAGTCCGTGATCACCAGATTTTGAAGTGCCAGGGATGGGAATGATCTCACTGAAAGATACGGCTTCTTCATTGGATTCAACAACGGCAGTTCCGTTTTCAGGAGTTTTTCCCTAATAACATTTAAATTTTCAGCAGCTATGAAGTCATCGTCTGTGAATATATCAGGATTTAATGGGAAAATTCCTGTTGCTTTGAACCCGTTTATGGCTTTTTCGGGCGTAGCAATCCGCCCATATGCTTTGTTAAAGAGTTCCGCAATTTCATTTGGCGTAATTTTTTCACCAGGATGGCTTCTCATATATTGGTCACACTCAGAATTGTAAGTACTTTTTAGTGCAGCATAAAAAGAGACATCCAAAGGCTGAGTACGGTGTGAAGTATGGGGTGGTATTGTTAAGAGGCTTATGAAATTTTCTTTGCAATAATTGTAAGCTTTCAAGGTGCAGTGGCTTACGTGGTTGTCTAAAATTAGTAATATCGGATCTTCTTGAGAAGACTTGACAAAATTCTGGAAATGGTTTAACCAGTCCAGAAATAAATTTTCGTTTATCCATCCGTTGTCAGAGCACACGTAGATAGCTCATGGTGGACCATTTTTTTTTAAATTTTGTGCCATTTTTTTACGTGCATAAATAAACATCGGAGGCACATAGATACCTGAAGCACTAAAAGCGCACATAGCAGTTGTTGTCTTTCCTCTTTCCCAACTCGTTACAAATCCGACTCTCTTTTGACCTGTCTCCGCATAAATTTTATTTGGTCTCTGGACCGTCGTGATTCCAGTTTCATCCGCGTTAAATATTCTGGCTTGTGGAAACTGAAATCTTTCCATCAAACTTCCGAGGTTTTGTAAAATAATGACACTTCCGTTCTATTAAAGGCAGTAATGCGATTAATACTAGTAGCTTCCGGTTTTCTTAATGAAATGCCAGGATTTCTGCGCAGAAAACCTGCAAGCCAATCCCTTCCTGCTGCTTCATTCCTTATTGTAAAGGGATGTTTCAAATTATTTTTGCTGGCATAAGCAAATGCACACTGTTTAATTTGATTGGGAGTAATTCCAAAGAAAACTTTAGAAAGTTTAATAATGTGTGAAGCCAACTCTTCTTCTTCTTGGGCAGAAAACACTGCCTTTCGACCTAGAGGAACTGCAAATCTTCGCCCATTCTTGCGATAATCTTGTAATGTACTTCGCGGAATATTGAAGCGCCGTGACACTTCCCTCAGTGCAACACCTTCATTTATTGCATCTAACGCAGAATTCAAGGCATCAGACGTCCAAGACGCCTTATTCCCTTTCTAATGTAATTACGAGGCATCTGAAAATAAACAAAACATTCATACTTAATTCCTAGTAAGAGAATGGAGATTGAGCAAATACCGGCCGGCTGGAATTACCCCCAGCACTTTGTCCGAATTACCCCTAAT
Organism: Vesta saturnalis; assembly: GCA_036346205.1. Lineage (NCBI taxonomy): Eukaryota > Metazoa > Arthropoda > Insecta > Coleoptera > Lampyridae > Vesta > Vesta saturnalis. Next base: position 3,286,898 of record JARFJB010000793.1, read on the forward strand.
GCACTTAATGCACATTTACGCAATTACAATAAATTGAGGTTATATTTTCAAATGTTCTTACTTATACCGAAACAAACTATGTATGTGCCACTTACTTGCGTATATAGAATATATTTTAGACAGTTCTATGAGATAATACATACCTTTTAACAATACAAAATAATTATAGCAGTTAAACACAAATCATATATTTCGGTATAAAAACGTGCCGGCTCGTTACAGCCGATTATAGTTTCGTACAGTATTTCCACGACATTCTAAAAGGTGGCAGCAATAGACATAAACACAAAAATATTTATAAACTATGAGATACTGAACGGCCGGAATTACCCCAGAGGCCGGAATTCCCCCCCTCTACCCTACAACAAAATGCACTTAAAACGCTACTTTTTTTGCTTTACCTACGTATATTCATAATGAAAACAACTTTACTGAACGATTCAACAATTTTAATTAGATTAGGACCACAAATTTTTAAGTTTGAATACGACGTAGAAATTATACAGTATACTTTAATATGAATAATACTATCAATGAATAAATTTAGAAAGGAATATGTGTGTAGTCAGCAGTCTCGTTACAACATATAATTAGAAGTGTTTTTCTATCTTGTATAAACTTTATTTACTGCTTAAAATGTACATTAGTACAACTTTGCATTTTTTTTAGCTTCCATTGTAATTCGTATAACAGCACAGATATGAACCACACACATTTGGTTATTACGTGGGATCAATTGTCTTGTTGACTTCTGTCCTGAAGTCGTCACCTATCTTATTACTTCCGTCCTGAGGTCTTCATCGACCTACTTAGCCGCCGAATTATATTATTTCTACCTGCGTTCCCATTCTGGGGTAAGTCCTAAATTTTCTATCATATTTACCAGGATAGTCCGAACCTCGGTATCAAACGTAAGCTCCTTATCGCGTAAGAGCTTTTGTGATTTTTATTACAAATCTCTTAATTTCCAAAAAAGAACTTAGCGTTTTTACGCTCGTGGTTCCGGCATCATAATCTTCGCCGCTGCTTGGATACAGATAATACGAAGAAGCAATAGGTATCAGTTTAATAAAAATATTGTTTTAATTTAATTAATTTGTTTTAATTTAACACTTGTTTTCCTCAGTTTTCTATTTGCGTCTCTGATTTCCAAGCCTTTTATCCTCGAGGTCTGAGGCTGCACCTGGGCGGAGACCCGGCCTTCTCTTAAAATAATTATCTTTTCTTTCTTGAATTCAATTTCTAAAACCTCCACTAACAACAACCGCGATGGTTAAGCACGGTCGCCACCGTGCTACCGTAACGGTGCTATGCCCAACCCCCGACGGCACTCGTCCACCTACACCGACACTCACCACACACACAAACGCACACACCCTGGCCTCGCCACCAACATTCTCACGCACACGTTCCCACTCAAACGCCTCGTAGATTTCCACCTCATCAACACACTCTTACATTCCAACACGCTCCACCGCCTCCACAAAACCACACAAACCCACACACACACACACAGAAACCCGCACACAAACCCGCCCTCTTACCTACACCTTCCCAACCACCTGTACCTGCCGTGATTCCTACACCCACTTCCCCTAATCCTGAACCCACCCGCTCCCAATCCTCGAGGTATTGCATCCTAAATATCCCAAAATCCATTACATCCCAGAAATCCCTTTTTGATTCCTTGAAATCCCTTAACCTTCCCTGGTTGAATTTAACATTCAACCACAACCATACCTGTTCTCTTAGAGACCGCCTCTCCCTTACCCGATGGTGGGCAGCTTAGGCTGCGACACCATTTCGGTGATCCATCCGTCACCCTCACTCGATCCCCGTTTACCTAACGCCACTCCTAGAGCCTCCTCCTTCTCCTGCATGATTCGTCACGTAGATACGGACATCCTAGCCCAAGAGATCCTGGATGCGATCGATCTTCCACATGTGAAGAAGGTCGTTCGCATCACCACGAAGGCCACGAACACCCCAACGTCCCTAGTCCGCATCATAACTCCTTCCCAAACTACCCTTGAATACCTCCTCGCACGCGGTGTCGTTATGTTCGGTCGACACTACCATTGCGAAGCTTCCCTTATACCACAACCTCTCCCAAAGTATTGTTCTACCTGCACGCAGGTGAGGTATTCCGCTGCTGTCCAAACTGTGGCGAAAGTCACAGATCCTCCGCCTGCAAATCCTCTGCAAACCCAAAGTGTAACAACTGCGGGGATTCTCACCCTTCCAATTCCTTTAAATGCCGAAAGCGGCGGGAATCTCTCAGTTCCCCATCGAAGATGGCATCCCTTCAATCCATCCTGTCTTCCGAAGAGTCCGCCTCGGAAGACACCGCCCACCTCAAACCTACTCCCGATACCGACCCCCTTTCCATTAAGGACTTCCTGCAAGTCCTTACACACTCCCTTTTCCGATTGTTCCCTGACCGACAGGACATGGCCCTTCGCTCCCTTGACTCCCTCTGCCAAAACTTTTTCCAACGGCGTATCAACGTCTGCGTATCAGGTACGCGGATGAAGGTAGCCGTAATCAGCCAACCCAATCCTTAGCTCCTTCCCAATGGATATCATAGCAGGGACCGTTAATGCCAGGGGCGTGCATCGGAAACGCCCCTTAATCAAACACCTTTTACACTCCCACAATATTCACATCCTCTCCATCACCGAAACAAAGCTGACACCCAGATGCACCCTTAATTTTAACACCTTTCACACTTATTCAAACAATAGCCAACATGGAACCGCCATATTAATTAAAAACTGCTTCCCCTCCACTCCTTTTCAACTCCCGGCGCACATAAAGCATCCCGAATGCGTTGCTGCAACGGTGCACTTTCCCACTCCTATAGTACTTATTTCCTATTATAACCCGCAGGTCACAACACGCTATCAGATGACCTGTTATTCTACACTTCTAGCCTCCCAAATTCGGTCACCTTAGGTGACTTCAATGCCCGCCACGCCCAATTGGGAGACACGGCAACTAATGGCAACGGTAACATGCTACCATTCGCTGTGTTGCATTTGCCACTCCTGCGAATCTCCAACACTCAACCAACCTATTTCGAACATTTAGGTGCCTCTATAGTAGACCATCTCATAGTTTCCGAACCCATAGCCCACTATTTCGATCGTGAGTGTTTTCTAGGCACCACGATCACATCTGATCACACACCACTACTGGTCAAAACTTCATTTTATCCAGCTCCCCTACACCTCCTCAATACACAGTAATTAAATTTCTAGAGCAGACTGGAATGTGTTCTCCGAACACATCTCCAACAACATTCCTACACCCAATCTTCAAACGACCCAAGATCTCGATAGAGTCATTAGTGACCTAACTTTCGTAATTACGGAAGCGGTCGAAATCTCAGTGCCATTAAAAAACATCGACATCTCCCGCAAACCGCTCCCACAGCACATTGTGAACTGGATCAATAGAAAAGACGAATATATCGTCAATTCTTGCGATCCAGGGATCCGGCTCTCAAGACCGAACACAATCGCCTTAACGCCTTAATCAGATGAGAAACCAATAAACACGCTGAAGACTCCTGGACCAAAGCCACTTCCCAGCTAGATTATAGAAATGGTAAACTCTTCCGGCAACAGTTCGATAGACTGACCAGAAGGAAAGTAAACCCAAAATTCCACCTACCCGACCTTCAGGGCAAAATAATCTCTGACCAAGAAAATTCCGATTTCTTTGGTCACCACCTTTAATCCATTTTTCAATCCCCAGATGATCCCCAGTTCGACAACCGGTTCAAGGCACTCCTCAAGGGTCGCATTGAAGAATTCCGCAACCTTAACCTTCCTGAAACCCAACTCGATAACGAGAGTCCTTTTTTTGCCCCTATCACGCCCGACCAGGTCCAAACATATTTCAAAAAAGGGACAAATTCAACCCCAGGTCATAACGGCCTAAATAGGAAAATCCTCCGGCACCTACCTGACCCAGCCCTCCGTATACTTTCCGACATTTATAACAAATGTTTAACCCTCTCTCACTTCCCGATGGACTGTAAATCGGCCTCCACCGTCATGATACCAAAACCTTACGCTGACCTAACCTCACCCTCCTCCTATAGACCCATTTCCCTCCTGTGTTGCCTGGGAAAATTCAACGACCTTCTTCCCAACAGCCAATTCGGCTTCCGTCCCAACTGAACGTGTCATGATCCCTTGTTGAAGCTGCTTACAGAAAGCACCAGAGCATTCAATCACAAGCAATGCAATCTGGCTGTTTCTGAACATTAAGCAAGCATTCGATAGGGTCTGGCACGCCGATCTCCTGCACAAGATCCGTACCCTCAATATACCCGACCCCTTCTCCAAACTCCTACTTGACAGTTCGAGTCAAAGTAGGAAAAACCTTCTCTGATCCTTTTCAACCTAAGCAGGCGTACCGCAAGGCTCTGCCTTAGCCGTGCTCCTATACACCATCTTCGCATCCGACATCCCGAAGTCATACAACACGGAGTAGTTATTGAGCAGTTTGCGGATGACACCGCTTTCTGGGCGGTTAATTGAAACAGCGAAACGGCCTCCCGCCTCATATCGAGAACCCTGCGGAACTTCTCCAACTGAGCTAACCAGTGGAGAGTCTCCGTCAATCTCACCAAAACCCAAACTATCCTTTTCCGCCATCCTAATTACACTGAGGATAAGTTCCCAAAGCTAGCCTCCAGAAATGTTTCCCTCACCCTAAATCAAAAAAGACTCCCACACCTACCTGGGAATCCTCTTTACTAGAACCCTCAATTGGCTCCCCGATGTTAAAAAAAGCACTCAATAGGGTTAGGAACCGCGCAAACCTACTGGGCGCCCTCCGGGGTAGAATCAGAGGTTGCCACCCCAAAACACTTCTACACACTTATAAAACATACATCCGCCCTGTTATGGATTTCCGATCACCAATATACACAGAAAAACTTTGCACATAAAAGAATCTTCGGCGACACTATCCCTACCAAACAGATCCTTACCACACCCTACAACTACCGTTTTCCCCAATTCCCACGAAGAAAACCTAAATTAAAATTCAAACATCCCCCCGCAATCCTTACACAACTCCTCGACGACCTCCCCGACGAATCTAATAATCACACTAAGCACACTACACTCCACTCAACAATATACACATTTAGGCCAATTAACTCATTATTAAACATTAAATAAATAAACATTTTTCTTTTTTTACACCAAAAATAAGCACATCTCATGATTGTAAACTATACAATAACAACAAAGCATCGCAACACCACCAAACATGGATTGACCAGGGCTGAAGAGAAGAAGGACCCCTGAACAGTCCACGAATAAGATAAATAAGCTATAAATAAGTAAATACTAACCATAAGCATGAGCATACTAACAAAAAAAACGAGACCAATTGTCTTGTTGATTTCTGGCCTGAAGTCGTCGTCTATCTTATTACTTCCGTCCTGAGGTTTTCATCAACCTACTTAGCCGCCGAATTATATTATTTCTACCTGTCTTCCCATTCTGGGGTAAGTCCTAAATTTTCTTTCATATTTACCAGACCGGTTTTCCGTTAAGGATTTCTTTTCTTCCTTGACAGATTATAAATCGATCCTGTCTGCAAAACACCGCAATACCTGTACACTGACACTTATTCGGGCATATGCCCAGCGTAATCAAACACATCCTATTACACAAAATCCTTCTCTTTGATTTTAGGGGTATGCCTGAAAAGTACTGATTTCCTACGGAAATTATCCCCTAAGGCGTATGTCTGTAAAGGTGTTTCCGTACTTTGCTTGTCTGAAAGGCGTATGTCCTTCATTCTTCTAATTAACCAATGGAGCGTACACCCGTTTGGGTAATTAACCTTTTCATAACACAAAAATACCTGAACACATACACGATCGAACTCGAGACCCAGTAAAATCTGCAGATGTTTCATTGGTATGCATAATGGCCATACAATTCGATTTCCACCAGATTACCCTGTTACAACCGTTATCAATCCTGTCGACCAACAATCAATACAAACACTTTGTGTTCGTATCCAGAATACTTATTAAAGTATTACAACCCTCTTCCGGAAAAAATAAATCAATTCTTTAAAAATTAAACGAAATTAAAAGAACCCCGGATTTAATTTCTCAAGAGAGAATCCTTTTTCGTCTAATTTTTCATTAAGCGATAAAATAAATCGCATAGAAAATAAAATAGAAACTCTTGTAATCCATTTTAATAAATACGCAATTATCAACTTTCGTAAAAGAGATAAAAGTAAACACCGCCACTTGTAATATTAATTTCATCCATACTAGAATGTACGCGCTTTTTCAGATTTTGCATAATTAACAGTAATTATTGCAAAACCCCGAAGTTCTATATTGCTAAATAAATCAAACAAAAAAATATTTGAAAGTCATCTTAAAAAGCACGATTCATAAAATTGAGTGCCAAATTAACGCTTCCAAAATTTATACTCGAATATATCCAAATTTTCACTAATCTGGAACAACAAGCACAGAGTTTGCTCTTGCAATTCCTACTAGTAAATATAGTAACGTTCTAGTTTTATATTACTAATAGAAAGCAGAGCAAGGGCGGATTTGAAATCCGTTGTTTTTAAATACGAGTTAACTACTGTACCGCGTTTCTCCTTTCTTCTGATAGAGAAATGTAGATGTAGTTGTTGCTATACAAGAAGTTATTGTTTTCAGTAAAGATTCAGAAAATAAGCCTTTTATAGTTGTAATAATGGATATCATGACTGAAATCCAAATGCTAGATAAACCGGATCATATAGTGACATGCAAAAATCTTGCAGGCCCTAATTTTTCATTTTAAGAGTGAAGTACCACTCGTTTGATATGCAACTTTCAATGTTCGATATATATCTGGAATATTAACTTAAAAAATTGAAACAGAAAGAGGAACTCTATTTACTATCATATAACTTCGGAAACCAGCATACGAATTACGCCTTTAAAGAACTTACTGGCTCATGTCAGAATCAAAAGTAAAGTAAAACATTTTGACATATGACATTCTAAAATTCGCACATAATGTACACTAGTTATATAATATCCTGGGCCAGTAATGAAAAAGCTGCCAGAGATAAAAATAAAATAAAAGATAACAAGGAAGCTAATAGAAGCTGAAAGATAATTTTGCTAGGAGCATTCGTTGCAAAAGAGTCAGCTTCATTTCTTATTCATATATTTTCTCCCGGTAGGGACATATTCATTCCAAACGTTTCAATTTAAAAAATCTGAACGAAAATTCCCTTTTTTGAAACAAGACATAGTGACCATATGAGAAAAATGCATTTAAACTTGGCCCTACGAAATTTGCTGCGCTTCCTGGATTACATCCTTTTTAGGTTCTGACATAACAGGATCATTTCACAGAGAGGGCAAGACTGTACATGAGAGATCTTTTAAAAAGGTCAGTGTCAAAATATAGAAGATCTAACAAATCTTGAAATGTTTGAATAAATACTACTACAATGTAATCAAGATGTTTGTAAGGTTTACGCCCTAACTAAGGTTATAAATGACATCGAAGAATTAAGATGGGTAATTAAAAAAAACCAATCACCTTTTTAAATAGTCGAAACATGCCATGTCAACGTTTAATTTTTAATCCAATATGCTTTGTGAGGACGACTAAGTGTTATCGTTCTTTCGAATCACAATACTCCACGTATGAGGATGGATGAAGTTTTTCTATTATAAGGGTAATGTTTTCTAAAAGAAAAATATCTTAGAAAAATTTGCCACCTACAAAATAATGTTTGCTACCAGTCAATGGTTTGAGAAGGTCTTCCCTCTGATGGACAGTTGAAAGAAGATTATTTTTCGCCAAAATATAAAAATTTGGTAAGCGTTAGTAGGAACGTTTTAGAATTGACCGCTGTCGACCTTTTCAAAAAAATATAACATGATTGAGTATATGTCTTTGCGGTGGTTTAAGAAGAAAACTGCGAAAACCCGCAAAAGCCAGAAGAATACACCTTTTCCGATAAAGTGAAGTGATGAAACTGATAATAATTATAACTTAATTTAGAACTTAGCATCGCTATACGATAAGATTACTTAGTTTCAAATAAATATTTAAATATTGAATCAGCTCTTGTTAAAGCTTTCCCACCACTTCTGTATTAATTTTGGTGGTATTAAGCGGCAATAAACTATTTTTCATGTACTTTTAAACAGATTTTTTAAAACGCTTGTATTAATCATTAAACACCCCATTTCTGCGCCCCTACCATAAAGTTTTGGTGTAATGCAATATGAAATATGTATTGTTAGATTAGTACCAACACTTAAAATTCATAATAAACAGAAGCAGAGACCGTCCACGCCGCTGTTATAAACCCAAAATGGGGTATCATTCTTAAAACCTATTAACCTCGCCCAAAATGTCATATTGGTATGACTAGATGCACATATTTTGACGTAATAATATATATCTCCGACAATTCAGAGCCTCGCCCCTCAATTGATTCTCTATGAGCACGTGCATTTATTTACCTTATCTCATGTTGCATAGGGCACGGATATGTAGGACTGTTTCCATCGATTGTGAAGCAGCGCCGATAAATGCTGACAAGTACATGATAATACACTTTTAACCTTTAGTGCACATAAAGGAAGCTGAGATGGATATTTCGACGCTGCTTACATCCGGTTACCAGCAACAAGAATGTTTAAATAGATGTATTACAAACTTCTTAGCCGGCTGAAATCATCAGCAATCTGTGCGTAATTGCAAATACTATGATGATTTTGATGTGCTAATTGCTTTCGGCTAAAGAAATCGCGTCGTTTTGTACAACATAGTAAAAGAAAATTCCAACATAAAATAATAAACGTTGCAGGTAATGCTATATTTCCTACAAAAGACAAATATTTGCAAATACAAGTAAAGGAAAATATTAAATAGTGAATTAAATTTTTTTACATTCTCTCTGGTGGTGGAGTATATTAGCGTACCGCATAGGCTTTCTTAATAGCCATCGCAACTATATGCAGGCTTGCGAGGTGGTCTTTTCTGGATAGGGTTCCTATCTTCTACGTTGGGCACGTCTAGGGTAACCGTACACGTAGCCGCGTTTGTGGAAAATAGGCTAACTTATGCCAACACTGACCGGTAGTAGAACGATACTGTTAGTAAGGAATACTACATAGTCCTAGGTGCGGCTTGGCTGGTAAACAATGTACCTGTTATTTCAGGTACTTGCGAATCTAGTATGATTGCCTTTGATCTCTCTGGTTACAAGGGGTGACCATGGTTGCTCTCAAGGGCGTAGCCAGGATTTACAACAGGGGGGGAGGCAAACCATGGTCCATGGTCGTTCAAAATGTAAAATTTTAAGATAAAAAGAAAAGGCAAATGAAAACAAAACTTTGATATTTTAATTATACTTAAATTAAACTAATAACATTTTTCTTGGGTTTAAACTAAATTTATCCAAAACTTTCTTCACTATGCAGTCCTGATTTTCCTTCAAAAATTTTCGATGCACACTCATCAAACACAACCCAGTGAGTCTGTCATCACCCATTGTACTCCTGAGCCAGGTTTTTACCCTTCGCAGGGTACTGAACGATCTTTCCACGGTAGCAGTAGTGGATGGGAAAGCACTTAATATTAGCAGTGCGTGCCTTGTTGCAGGGAAAAAAACATTAGCTTCCTCCAAAAGTGTAGCCACTTCAATGTCCTTTAATTTGTCTTCTGTTAAATTCTTTTTCTTCCACATATTGTACCACAAATCTAATTCTGCAGAGACATCACCCAACTTATAAAATTCCATGAAAGATTCTGCATCATTTTGAAATCTTTTGAAGCCATTTTGAGCATGCTTGAAGGATGAAGATAAGTTAAAGCAAAAGCAGGTGTATTTTCGTTGGAGAATCTAGCATCCAAAGACGAAGTTAAAGAATCAAGATAGGGATGATTATTGACCGCTTCCAGTATTCAACTGCAGACTCAGATGGTGGATTACTTCTGTGCACTTGCTTTTGAGTGACTCGTGGTACTGACAACTCAACCCCTACTTTCTCTGCGATATCAAGTGATTTTTTAAATAATTCATAAGAAACATTTTCGACATCTTGTCGATCTTCTTTGATTACATCTAGAATATCATCAATATGTTTCTTCACCATAACCATATCCATACTTTTACCTTGTAAAACGTTTACAACGGGTTCCAAAATTGCAGAGTATCTTGCAATTATGTTTAAACCTAAGATGAATATTGGTTTAGTAACTGCACAGTGCAATTGGTAGGCAGATTTTCTTGTGGCATAGTTTCCTTCGACAGATAGATGTTCTAGTGCTTTAACAATGTCAGTGAAGCTTTCTGAAAATTTTTTTATGCTCTTATATTTTTCCGACCATCTGGTCTCACAGAGCCTTGAAAGATTTGGAACCGATTTCCTACGGGCTGGCGATTCACGAAAGAAGGTTATTGTGTCTTTAACCGTTGCAATTGTGTTTCTTATTTCTGGTAGCTTGCTAGTATCAATTGACCACAAGATTTAGTCTATGGCTGGAGCAATGGAAAAATAAAGATTTAGCGTACTTTTTTTAAAGAATGGCCTGTACACCACCTTCTTTGCCGGCCATCGTGGAACACCCGTCAAATCCGAATCCTACTCAATTATCGGCGGAAAAATTATTATCTTCTAAAAAACTTTGAATTGCGCTAGCGATTGTAGAAGCATCTTGACATTTTAACTCAATGTAGCCTACAAATTCCTCCCTGATTATTTTTTGGCTTTCATCATAGAACCTTAATCCAATAGAAAGCTACTCTTTTCCAGCGATATCTGCTGTTTCATCAGCCATTACAGCATAAGCTTTTACCCGTTTACAGTCTTCGATTATTTTTTCTTTGATAACTTCACCGCATAATTGTATGATCTCATTTTGAATTGTTGGTGAGGTATAGACTGCGTTTTTTTGACATTTATCCAAGTGGCTCTTTAGCTTCTCATCACCAGAGTCAATCCTCAAATTTAAAAGGTCAAAGGAAACTCCCTCATTTCCTTGTTTTCCTCTAAGCGGCAAATCATGAATTTCACAAAATATTATGCATGAAATAATTGCTGACAATATTTGTTTATTTTCTTCAATCGTCTTATGGTGCCCTATTTGCAACTGGACTTCAACAGGAGCATTTTCAAGAAATGCTTTTGCAGCAGCTGTTGAAGATTTGTGGTAATGGCTGCCAACGTGCTTTCTGCAATCTTCATGTATATCCTTAATGTAAGGCCTTACCATAAATGACCCCAAAACTCCTTTAACTGTAGCAATTCTTGGCGGAAATAAAACACAGTACAAACATAGAGCACCTTTCAAACGACTTGAGTACACCAGCCATGGAGTATATTGATCTAACCAGCGATGGTTAAATTTTCTTTTCAAGTGAATGGCATCAGAAGCAAAATCGTAATTGGATGATGGAACCCAAGGGTTTGTCAACAATTCCTTCTTTTTTTCAGAAGGCAAGTTATTGGCACAACTAACATAACGACCAATGTCATTTTCATGGTAGCCATCGCGTTCTTCAGTTTGTTTAGAGGTCCCAGTTCCAGAGACAGCTTCATGTAGATTTGAAGAACTACTTGAGCCTCCTTCAAAAATAGATTCCAATTTTAATGTTCCGACCATTTTATTTTCATCTCCATCACAATCATTGCTTCCACTTCCACTACTGTCATCATGAACTTTTTTTCCGTTTTAGAGATTTTTTTACCTAAAAATGATAACCTAATATCATTCTTGTTCTTAGTCCCTAGTATAAAAAATAGTATAAAACAAAACTACCATGTAATGATAGCTTATAATGTGGATATACTATATCCGATGTTAATATTTTTTCTCTAGATTAAAAACACAAAATGAAATTAATAGCATGTATAAAGTGCTGTTTGATCTTTAATATGTGAAAATTTCAAGTTTTTATATTTAGTCCCATTTGAGATATCAGCTGTCAAAATCGGTGCATTATTGTAATTTTTGTTATAATTGGAAGGCAAAAAAGTCGGCATCATAATAATGAAAAATATATAAAATTATATTAATAATGCACAGAATCTTTTGCCAAAGCTAATAAAAATTGTTTCACAAAGATACAAGCAAAGAGTAAAGAGCAATTGGCAATTTTATAAAGGGCTGCAATTGAATTTTTTTCCAAACGGTGCGATACAAATAATTTTGAACAAAAATTAACATCGGATATAACATATCTACATTATAAGCTATCATTACATGGTAGTTTTGTTTTATTTGGTGCTGGTCGAGCAACCAATTTTCAAATTTTTGGACCATTTCTAATGGAATGACTCTAAAGTTTTAATTAAAAATTTAATTTTCTACTGAAATTATTTAACTTACCTTTTGTAACCAATTTCTTATATCCATATTGTCTTTTCTGTGATTTCTGTTCTTTATTCTGTGGTAAAACTATTGTTACGGATTTTCCTCTTGTTTCTCAGGCAATAATTTAACACTGATAACTATTCACACCAACTTTATTTAAAACCAATAAAGTTAACAAAACAACACAAATATTCACTTTCTCAACACTTTTTAACTATTCCGCTTTTAAATCTCGCGCCTCGCTTTCTATTCGCCGTATGCAACTTCGTATCCTGCACTATGTACTGTCTGTCTTCGCGCCGGATAGGCAATTTTATATAACCTTTTTGAGCCTAGAAATAGCCAGAACATTCGCATCGCCGGTTCCCGTATATTCCTCACTTGTATCTCGATTTTTCTCGAAGAAAACCAGTGGCGTTTCGTTACACTATTAAATAGGACACTGTCGCTAGACAAGAGCACTTACACACAAACTCAATAGTTGTTGCAAAAAATATTGTCCTATGTTAGGATTTGGAGCAAGTTGTGTTTTAACCACTTGATAGTTTTGCACGAACTGCACTCGGGCGTGACATTTTTCCGTACACTGACGATCCCGAGTCTCGTTCAGGCAACTTTTGTTTTAACTTGTTGGTGCAGGTCTTACGTACGTTATAAGAGTATTTATTTCGGATTCTGATGAAGGATTGTGTATTGAATGTTTCAAAATATTTCACACTAAAACTACTTATTGAGTAAATTTATTTTAATTAATTAATAGGATTAAAAATGTAGTTAAATGAAAACAAAAAAAGTGACAATTTTTTACCATTTTCTCAAAATGTCCGACTGTTAAGTGGTTGAATCGAACACTAAAATTGACGTATCCTGAGAGTAAATCGAACACTCGTTTTTATCCAATTCTGGTGTGGGACAATTCTGGTGTGCACCAATGCATTAAATGCATAGATCGAAAACGCTATTAATATATATTTAGCACTATGTCAGTTTTTCAAACAGCTTTGTTTTTTGCTGATGAAATATATTTTAGTGACAAAGGACACGCGAATAATTTTATTTATTAGAGGTTATTAATTAATTTTAAAATATTCATAAAAGCAACCAAACGACCACAACAACAAAAAAAAATATCCAGAACAGAAAAATATGTATATTTTAGGTTTAATTTTTTGTTTATTAAAATTTAAAAATTATTTAATTTATTTTTGCTCTTCCAGGGGGGGGGCAGTTGCCCCTCCCTGGCTACGCCCATGGTTGCTCTTAAGAGAAATAAAAAACAGAATGTACTGTATAGCTTTAATTATAAACTGTGTGTTCGTATACCATATACGGATCTGCTCTAAGCTTTAATCATTGATACTTGCAAGATTCATACCACTATTAACGTAACCAATTACAATTTTATGGAAAACATGATTTCTACATTATCGTAAATATGGTTATTGAATTACCCGCAATGAAGGGGGTGCATAAATACATTTAAAAGCATAAGCTCTATAGTGTCCCAAGGTACACTATCCTTAAAAGTGTAATTTGAAATTACACTCAATAATTAAAAGAGTACATAAAGCAAATTCAGAAAAAAATCCCTAATGGATGTATTTTGACTTAACTGACAATGATACTCAAATTATTTGCTTGCCTTACACTAACTTTCCTGGCAATAATTAAAACATTAGAATTTATTTACAAGTCTAACATTGAATTACTCGCAAACTGAAATCTGATAAAAAGAATTGGCCGTCTAATGGTATGCTGCGCTGTGTTATGTGAATATGATAGGATTGGATGAGGTTAAATATTCCATCATGTGGGGACAGGTAAACAATGAAACTACTCAAATTAGATTTAACGAGCTTTGCACAATGTTGATTCAACTCGTTAATTTGTGAAGCTGGGGAAGAACCACCAAGGAAACCTAGTTTATTAAAAATAAACAAGTAATTGCACAAGTACAGGAATAAATCAAAGAACTAAGAAAACACAAAGAAAAGGTTCAATATGCCAATATAACAAAATACGATTAAATCCGGTTAAAGTGCCAACAAAATTATAAAATTAAGTAACAGAAAAAAAAAGAAACGCAGTTTAACTATACATACACACATTAAAAAAATAAACAGAGAAATCACAACCACAATTGTGTCGTAAATAAATCAGAATAAAAATTGTGACACCAGACATGTGGCCGTTATACAACCTCATGCCGGCATTTAAGTTGACAATAAAGTAAAAAGGAAAAATAATAATGCAAATTAAGGTACACATAAAATACGACAAACAGTAAAATTAAACAGGTAACAATAAGGATTGCAGTTTAACTACATTTAGATAAGGACAGAAAATAGGCAAAAAATTTACACATACACAATTGTATCCTGACCAACAGCACAAAAATACATTCGTACAATTACAATAAATTACATATATAAAGAAAAAATTCCTTCGTAACAAACAATTCTAAATCAGCTGGCTGAATCAAAGACACAAAAAAAATCATTAGAACAAAGCCTTGCAAGGGCAAGGTGCAAATAAATCATAGCAAAGTGACCGATAACCTTTGAGTGACTACGTTACAAACTACAGCATCTCTTTCTCTGCTTACACGCTCATCTATACGTCTTTCTGCATTTAAAATAATAAGAACAAGCTAATTTAACAGTAAAGATGGAATTTGAGGTGATATTAATGGCATCAGGACCCGTGCCTGTAAACCCCGGTATCGTTAATAACAACAATTAAGTGAGGTTTATCGTGTAACGTTTCTCCACGCATTTACTTCTCTACGCGGACGAAAATATTGGCAAACCATCAACAATGCCAACTCATACCAGCAATGAGGGAGGACCCTGTACTCTCTGACGCGGAGTCCTTTTCTTTTAACAGACTTCAACTTAATGAGCGAGCTCGCGAGATGGCGTATTGGTTATTAAATTACTACCGCATTACTACACTTTGTTATCAAGAGACAATTCTGTGTGATTCAACATCTCGTGGTAACTAAATAGCAACTTCTTGCAAGGCAATGATTGATTTTTAATAGGTTACACCGACTTGTTGAATTGCTTGCTGCGAGCTTTAAGCTACATTCAAGTACCTGCTTACGCTTTAATACAATCCTTTAGTTAATCACTTAATCACCAACACAACGGGTTTAATACGCGGTTTAAACCCAAGATTGTAGCGTTTATTTATGGATATATTGTTCACACGCCCGCTTCCCGGGTTAAAACCCGAATGTTTAGCAATACGTTTATTTACACGACCACCTTAATTTTGTAAAAAAAAGAGTAGGGCAATTTCGCGATTTTAGTGTTTACTAAAACGGAGCGATAATATATCTGTAGCCACAACGGTTTACAATTATGGTTTTTAACAAAACAATCAAAAAACTCAATCCAACTTCCAACTTCCACTAACCGTTTTACTCCCAAATCCACTCCATTTTTAAAAGTACAAAAAAAAAACAAGAAATATTACGTGGTAATATTTTCACATTTATTATTAAAAGAAATATTAATTTTTAAAATACGCACTCATCCGTAGCAAACCCTACAGGTCTAGAATTTCAAGGTACTCAAATTTTTACCCAAATTACGTGTGTATTGCAATTTTCAACGATTCGTCACGGTCTTTCGGTATAGGCAATTTCGAGAGAACACTTGCTTTCTACCCCACCATATGTTTTTCTCTTTCTTTTCAACCTTTGG
Source organism: Vesta saturnalis (assembly GCA_036346205.1). Taxonomy (NCBI): domain Eukaryota; kingdom Metazoa; phylum Arthropoda; class Insecta; order Coleoptera; family Lampyridae; genus Vesta; species Vesta saturnalis. The sequence goes on from JARFJB010000793.1 coordinate 3,303,000, forward strand.
TTACATACGTTCGAATATTAGTTACATAAAATAAGACATCCCGAAAAACTATCAAATTATGACTTATTAACAAGATATTAAACCCATTAATTATCTTTTCTTTCGATTGCGATTTAAAATTTGTTATCAAAATAATAAAATTTTCTCGTCCCGCTACCTACAGCGTCCTAGTGGAAATAATGCAATGTAATATTCACAATAAAGTAATTGGGTTAATTGCTGCACTAACCCAAGATTAATTGCGTTATGCCACTAGACTATACACAATAGCATACGCTAAATTGTAATTTACTTTATGTTGCTAAAAATGGTTCGATATACGAAACGCCTGACAGACGCCGATAGTTCCACCGTAACCCTTTTTGGTTTTGATATGGTAAATCTTCTCGTACGGTCGTAATCCCAAAATTGAATTGTTTATTGATGTCACTAATATATATATTTAAGCTCTGTAACCCTCTATACTTTTTATCATCGTGTTGGCAGACAACGTTTGCCCTATAAATGTTTTATAGCGTTATAGCCATACAGCCATAGCAAAATAGAATACCATACACACGTGAAAAATCTGCTGCTATCTACTCAATGGCATATCCAGAGGAAAGGTATTCATCACGTTGAGAACCTCTTGTTATATTACAGTGATGATGAATGTGTGCTTTTGAAGGATGAAAAATTAAGACATGGTCTTTTTGTGTAACAAAATAATTATGTGAGTATAATCAAAGTTATACATTTCTAAGAATCGCAATGACATCCCTAGAGGTCAATAAACTTTGAATAGTGATCTTGAAAAGGTCACGCCGCATGACCTTGAGTTTCTCATAAAAATAGGAGTGGCTTTGATCTCGGCACACACAAATCCATTGTAATTAACTATCTATCTGTCTCTTTCTTGCACATGCAAATTCCCTATGTGAACTAGAAGTGGGTAGGCCATATTACTCACAAGGCACAGCATTTACGTAAATCCAACGCGAGTGGAAAACCAATATGCTTTTTAACTTAATATGAAGGATAAAAGTCAAGATTGCACTGAACTATTCGTCGAACAAAAAAAGAAATTTTTCGCTCTATACTTTATTCACATTCAAGATACACTAAGTATTTTTAAGCAACAATGCATGATCGTCCGATCAACATGTTGCGACGTTATTGGTCGGCCGGTTACTTGAGCACAGCCGCTTTAATTCTAACCTTTCACATGTAGAATTTAACTTCGATTAACAGGAGCCTATGTGAATTTGAAAGAACATATAAATGCATATTTACGGATTTCTTTAAATGCATGATTACCAAGAGTCTGCATATTTCAGGGGTTTTTGGGTTTTTCAACTTAAATTTTCTAAAATTTCAGAACTGCTATTGTAAAGGATTCTACAAATTTGAAAGTGCATAATTTACAAAACTTAATTTAAAAAGTTAAAAAGGCTCCTCAGCGAATCCAAATGTTCCCAAAACTGACATAATTAACGCGTCCTCCAGAACCTATTATTAGAAGGTGGGGCATTTGGTTTTTTATGGCCAAATATTATCCAAAAATTTCATTGCTATAGCAGAAATAGTAAGTACACAATTTAATAAAGACGGTACTGTATACATAGAACATGTCCAAAAGCTATCGATAAAAATGGAAATTGTGCATAATTATTGTTCATTTTGTGTGTTTGGCAAAAACCATCGTGGGACCCCACTTCCTCACTTAAAAAATGTATTGACTATACAGACCCATTGCTAAAATTGGTGCTGAGGCCAAAGGCGTTAACTGTTAAACAAAAATTGAAATGTGTTTAGAAAAAAATTGTTTTAATTAAAGCAAAGCTATTAGCGCATTACTAACTGGCTGTAATGACCCTAGTACCGATTTAGAAAATTATGCCTTAGAAGAAATAAATAATTTTAAATTTGCTCCAATACCTTCTTGCAACGTAGAAAGAAGTTTTTCACGATACAAAACAATTTTTCGCGAAAACACTTCTAATTTTACGATAGAAAAAAGAAAAATGTATGTTTTCAATTGTAATAGGTTATTTAAATTATTTAAAAGTGTATGTCTATCAAGCTTAATAACATAAGAATATACAAAACTAGCATTCGTTTTTCTTTTTCTCAAAAAAATGATTTCTTTTGATCTCAATTGCCTTACATGTGTTTTAAGTGCATATAAACCATAGCCCTAGTTATAATAATGCCTGCATTTTGTTTGTTCATTATCAAATCATATTAATAACAAATTAACGCTTTGTTTACATTCAAAAGCATATTAAATCCGATGGCATGATCATGATGTCTCTCGATGCAGTCCTGGTTTTAATCACGCGTGAATTTTGTTTCAATAGTCCATCTTGAATGTGAATTAAGTATAGTTTTATGATTTACTTTTATAAAAAGTTTCCAGAGCTGAGTAAGCCGTTTAAGCGTAATGTAGATCCGACGCTGCTTTCTATAAAAGTACAGCAAAGGGGTTTCCATCAATACTTTCTAACTAGTATGGTTTTCGAAATACTCACCATGAATTGTGATAAAAAAGAATTATTTAAACACATGTATGATGATATAACCTTAAACTATGCACTTAATTAAATGCTTTTAAGAAAACCTCCGAGGTAATTCTGGTAAATGATATTAAGCTTACAATGGATGATATGTTGAAACAACACTTTCCTTTTTTAATGAATTTTAAGGGGGCAGTATACAAAAATTGGGTATATTATCCATATGGTTAAATTACATAAACATAAAATAATTACTTTAATAATCAAAAGTCTGTTAGTTAAAAATGCCAATTAGTAAAGCATTTTAATGATTGCTTTCACGAATGAAGGTTACATCACAATGCTTTGGTGAAAAAATCACACGTCGTTCTTGTATTAAAAATTTTAATAAGTCTGAGTTTAAATAATCTGTGACATAAACGTGAATCCAGCAACACAGGTTCAATTCAATCTGGGTCGAATCTCGTTGGCGAATGAAATTAAATCTGGTATAGCACAGTATTTTTTTTTTCAAAAACTAATAGTTTTGTACATTTTGGCTGGGACAGTTCAGTTTTGGAAAGTAAATAAAAAAGACCAATTATAATTTAAAAACAACACAACAGAAGAAATTAAAGTAATTATAATTTAAAAACTTTTCTTATAGTCTCACTGGTTTCCTATCATACACAAAAAGAATTTACAATATTTATCAATAATTCTTTATGTTCATAAAATAAATTAAGTATCCTATTATTTATATTTAGTGTTATTAAGTAAAACAAAAACATTAATATAATTATTAGCGTTCTTGTTTTATTAATACTTATTTACCTTCAATATTAAATCCTTATAGTAACATCACATTTGTAGCAGACGTTACTGGGTACCTCCATTATAATAGATAAATTTCGAAATAGATAGTATGAAAAAATATAATACAGAGTAAAGAAAGTATGTTACAAACAGAATCTAATAATAAACAATAGTAATTAATCTTCTAAATCATTATCGATACGGCTACTGTGGATTCCTGTATTTCCAGTCCAAGGATATATATCTGGACAAGGTTGGCAAGTGCGCATATATCTTACTCCTGTTTTGTGCCATAAGTTGCATACTTTTGGATTATTACATCTTTTTGGTCGTTCCTAACAGAAGGACTATTTCAAGCAAAATCGAACACAAAAATAGCACACACTTACAGGATAGTTACATCCAAAAGGTTGGAATGAATTTAGCCTTGAATTAGGTGTAGGATCTCTAACCCACTGGATTGCTTGCCAATTTGTAACAAGCCATACATCTTTCATAGAATTAATTGCATCTAAAAATTGTATGAATCCTTCCTTGTGATGTGGTTGTGTGAACCAAGCTGCATGGTAGAAGAGTCCAAATGGAGCTCTAACAATTACAATTAACAAAAACGTTTGTTTTCAGGGAAAACGTACCTATTCGAAGTGTAATGTCTTTCAAAATTTTTCATTATCATTTTATATACACTTTCTGCATCTCCTGGATTACTGCAAGCGTCTCCCATAGAACACCGACCACCATTCAAATCTTGCCACATAACCATAGGTACTTCCCATACTCCAGGATAGGAACGAGTGGGACAAGGTGGTATCATACAATCGTGGAATAATTTATAGTCTAAAGTATATGGCCAACTTGGAGGTTTATTTTCATAAATAGGCATAGATGAGTCATATGTGAAATTAGAATCATACAACATTTTGAACATTTTATTTCCGCCCACCTAATGATGTCTCAACATAAAAAAAAAAACTAAAAAACGAATACCTTACCGATAAGAATGGTGCTCGCATGCCTCTAACATCTTCTAGATGAACTCCACCATAAGCAGAAAGAATTTCTCGTTGTCCTGCAACTTCTTTAGTCCATTTCTTCTGTGAAAATTGTTCACCAAAACTATGCCTAACAAATTTAAAAACTATTAAATTATTGTTTCAGGAAACCAAATTTAATAAGCAACAACACATAAAGCGCAAATAAAAATAAATAATGCCCATTTTAAAATAAAAAAATGACCAATTAAGCAGCTTTAGAAAAGAAAAAAACATTATTTACAAAAACTAATTAAAAGTAAAAGAGAGCAGAAATAACACATGAAAAGAAAATACAAAAACTATTGGTCACATTAGGCAACGGCATTAAAATTATTTACAATAAGATTACAAACGCTTCTTTTTCTTTTGTAAAAGAATCTATTTAAAATTTAGTGCATATGATAAATCTATATACAGTGCATGTGCGGAATGATTGCGGGAGCGACTTACGATACTGTATGAGATGCTATTTCGTGTCCATCAGAGTATAAGTTTTGGACTTGACTGTAATCGGTCCACTCGTGGGATACATAAAACGTCGCAGCAATCGGACAACCATTGGGATTCACTCTACCTTTCTCAAACAGATCGCTGTACAGGCCCTTATTCAAATCGTTTACAGAGTCATCGTACGTCAACAGAACCATTTGAGGCACTTGCTCGACATGAAGGTCACCTGTTAGTTAGTGAGCATAGCAAGATAAAGAAGAACACGTTAGATAGTCGAATTAAGCTAAATGATTGAGCACATAGAAATAGAAAAGACAAGCAAAAACATTTTAGCAACATTGCACAGCTCCTGGACAGCAACTCGTTCACTTACGATACGGTGTGCGACGCTAATTCATGTCCATCAGCATACAAATTTTGGACCTGACTATAATCGGTCCACTCATGAGATACATAAAATGTAGCAACAATAGGACATCCATTGGGATTAACGCGTCCATCTTCGAACAGCTCCGAGTAATAAGGCAGGTTAAGGTCGTTAACGGCATCATCAAACGTCAGCAACACCATTTGGGGTACATCGTTGACATCCAAATGTCCTATTAGCACAAAAAAAACCTACACATACATTCTTTTCTCGTCTTTCGACCATTGGCTGGATAGTGGAACATCTGTAATTTATTACGAGCGATAGTAAATTTCGCTTACCTGGAATTTCTTTTCCACCACAAGAACAATCTGGTAACAGACACACGTCTTTTCGACATTTAGCAGCTGTTTTATCTGGTAATGGTTGGGGATATATTGAATCTGGTCGACGTGGAGGATATCTGTAAATATCTATAAATTCTGCAGCTTTCGCAACGACGGAAGTGGACGGTTTTAATGTTGGACGGGATCGTCTAACGAAAATTATTTTAAAAAGGCAATAACTAACAAGCAAACGAACTTACGATGGTGGAGTACCTCGATTAACGGAATTTTCGTTGCGGCCAGAACTGGTATAATGTGCTGAACCTCTTCCTCGGTTATTAGTTACTCTACAAAGTAAACAATATGTGAGAGTAATGATTATGTTAAAATACTGGCATATCCAATATTTACAGTCGCTACCTAGCTACGTTACCACCATGCAAACCATCTAATACAATCTGTTAATGCCGTCTAGCAGGTCGTGTATTTGTTTAATAAATGTATATTACTTAATGGTAATTTTACGGTCAGATTTTGGGTAACGTGTTAATTGTGCATTGTGTTACTTAACGGAGAAAAAGGGTCCAGTCAACCTCCAGTCTCTTGAGGAGTAATAGGATATTTTAGGTCATTCAGTGAATTTGGCAATAAGCGAGTGGTAAAGAAAGGATAGTTAACTTGGAAAGAAGTGCAACTATATAGATGTGATAATCATGCAAATTAATTTTGCAGTTTTACTCGAACCATCATTACCTCTGGTTTATTTTGCCACATTTGACATTATCGCTACATTTCGTATATTGACTTGGTGGTCCTCCAAATGCAATAACTGATTTTATAGCATTATTTACCCGGGAAACTCGTGTAGGAAGAGAGGTATTTCGGGAACTATTTAATTTCTTTGTCACATCTACGATTGGATTAGTAGTAAAGGATACTTGTTTTTCTAAATTTGATGTCAAATCATAAGCTGATTTGTTTTCGTTTTCAGGCTCAGTCGTAAATTCTGTTTTATTTTCGGTACCAATGGAATTTAGTCTTTCAAGTAGTACTAACCAGGACGTGTTAGTTATATCATTGTCTAACGCGTAAGTTTCAGAAGCTGAAGCTTGGTGAGGTTCTGTCAGCGGATTAGATTCCGTGATAGTAATCATTGTTGTTGGTGGATACACTAAATTTTTAAACGGGTCGGTACTAGACGATATAATTTTTTTATTCTCGTTTTGGAGTTCTACATTTATGGAATCTGTAACAGTCTCTTGGTGTTCGTTTTCTACAATCGTGACATTTCTAGAACTCCATAACTCGTTATTAATAGCAGCTGCATTAATTTGCATACTATTCGGTGCTTTAGTTTTAGATTTTGAATAATCTTCATCTAAAATGTGAGAATTGTTTATTTGCTTCCGATCATTTATTTTTACTGTTTCCTGCAAACGAGTATTTAAAAGTGATTTTAAAAAGAAGAATGGGGGAGAATAGGTTGTTGGTATTATTTTACTGTAGCTTTTACTAGAATCGTGTTTTGTTTTAATTAAATGCGTGTTTGAAGCAGATATTGGGGTAGGAGTCGTTGAGACTATCGAAGTTGACTTGGACGGTTTGGTAATATAATGGAAAAACTGTGTATTCGGTGTAGTAGCTTGGTTTGAGACACCAAATGGTGATGGCTGTTTTATAATAGGTTTTTGCATAGAAGTATCGGGAATGTTAACTAGTACAGGATGTACAGATTTTTGGGAAATAGGAGAGTGTTTGGATTCAGGGCTTCCCGGTAATGTATACTGTGTAGGTTGTACTCGTACTTCATTCTGGTTGGCAGTGTTAGAGAATCTGTTGGAATAAACAAGAGTCTATGAATTATGCTCAAAAAATGAAATATTAATATCTAAAGTAACTATTTCAAAACCTGCATATAAATATAAAGAAAGATACTACAATTTTCAATCTTAAGCTTTCAAGCGAATATGATCTTTATGTATGACTTATTTGCGATGGATGAAAGTTTTTAAGCGCGACAACTGTGTAGTACCTTGCCGGAATTCTAACATTCTTTTGCGTAGAGTATTCAGGAGGAGGCGCTACAGTTGTGGTGGTAGTGGTGGTCGTTACTCGTTTACTTGTAGATTCCTCTATATAATTCAATTCATTTCGATCTCCCCTAAGATGTGATTGGATTGCAAATGCTAACTAACTATATAATTAATAAAACTCACCTGTTAGTTTGTTTATTCGATTGGTGATAAGCTAGCTGCTCATCTTCCTGTTAATGGTATATAAAAATGTCATTCATATTAGAATATACTTATGTAACTGACCTGGTTGCTGTAGTTATTATCATCATTATAGTGTTGAATGACAGCTGGTTGGTAAATATCGTCAACGGTACTATAAGCGTTTTGTATATACGCTGAGTTACTGAGTTTTGGAGACTTTTCTTGTTGTAGTACTTGATGGGCAACAGTTGCTGGTGTGCCTCTATATATTTGTTTCTGTGTCGGTTCATTGTTATAGTGTTGAGTATATTCTGAAATTGTACGCGTCTACATATGTATTTAAAAACAAAACTAGTCTTACCAATGTCTTTATATAAATCCACTTCGTCATCATACAAAGCATAATATGAATCGTAACGAGAAGAATCATAATGGTTACTGTTGTTATATACTACTTTAGGTGTAGTGGTAGAAACTGCTTGTTCAATTGGTCGACTTACTTTGTTTTCAATTCTGAAAGTATGCGGAAAGAGTGCGTTGGTATAAGATAGATAATACGCTAGAGATTGGTTTAAGACTAAAGAATGCTGAGGTGCGCGTCGGATAAATTCGGAATTTGACGACCATGCGAAATAAATTCTAACTAAAAACAACGGCAGTATCAAACGCCGTATGAAAAGTCCAAACGTTTTTCAGTTGGATAGTGTATTGTCATTCGGAATAAAATTGGTTTCTAACCATTCTTTAGTCTTGAAACGATCTCTACAACGCTTCATGAATGAAACAAAATTTATTATTGTAGATGATTAAACGCAGAAAGTAAATTACTAATGATTAAAGAAACATTCCTGGGAATTTTATATAAAAGCAAAATAACTTACTTAAAGTCAGAGTTCTGTACCTGTGTGTCGTACTAAGTCTATGTCCAGAATTAACAGTAGGTCGTATTGTGGCTGAAGATGATGATCGAATATGATGTTTGTCAAGCGATGATTTAGTAGTGGACGAAGATCCAGAATTCCAGCGAGCATTGGAAAGTTTTACAGTAGATGCTTTTGTTTTTGTTATTTTAGGTAGGGGTGTACTAGTTGATGTAGTTTGGTTCAAAATTTTTATAAAAGATTTGTTCAACATTAATAAATTGAAATCATCGTAATAATATTCAGTTTCATTGGGATAATCGTAATATTCATCATAATAGGTATAATTTCGTGTTAATGGTGTATCAGTTTCTTTCGAAGCCGTCGTTGAATGTTTCTCATTTACACTTTCACGAAAATATTCATTAAAATATGGACCTGTTGGGTTTTTGTTTGTAGCAATTTGTTTTGGGTGTACTGTACTCGGAACAGTTTTTTTTATCGGAGCACTTGTGTGTATCTCTACTTTAGGGCTGGTAGGCTTTGTTAAATTATGATTTGTGCTGTGTTGTAACGCAGGTTGTTTAAGGTAGTTTAAAAATGATAAAATGTTAACATTGTTGTTATTGTTAGCTGTATTAGAACTTACTGTTAAGTAATGTTTAGATATACTATCTGGCCGCTTACTAACTGGTAGTGTCTCTGTTGAGGGTTTTTTGAATAAATTACTAGTAGTAATGTCATCGTTTTGGTGTGTAAAATCTAAATCTGGTAATTTATATTTTTTTTCGGATGTCGAAAAGTGCGAGGAAGAAAGGAAACTGTTTGTATTATAATTTAAATTTAATGCATCTGGATTTGGGTTATAATTCACTAATTGGATTTCTTGTTCGGTGTGTTTAGGGGGATTATGGTGTAAATGAAAATATTGATAATTTTGGTTATACGCATTGCTTGGTACATTTTGTAAATTTGGATTTTTAGTATGTGTATTTATCCTTTGATAATTATTATGTGAATTAGTTTCTGGTAATAACCCCACAGTTTGATGTTTATTAGTTACATCAATTCGATACGGTGCCAAATAAGAATGAAAAGTTGGTGATGTAGAATGTTGACCAGGAAACGTATGTGCAGCAATAATATGACTAGATTCACTCCCATAGTTTCGACTAAAAAAACTTTACATCAGTTACGTGCTTAAGATGTTGTGCTTAGAACTTTGAAATAAAAAAAAAATTATGCAACTCACAAATAGAAACAATTTCTTACCAACACCAAAGAACATATTGTTATACTAGCTACATGTTTTCAGCAATGTTAACACATTTGGGTTAACGTAAAGACAGAAGTATGAAGGTTGCAGTTATGTAAAGTTTATTCTACTAGAGGAGTGATGAAGACAGGGGGAAATAAACATAGATTATTATGCAGATTGTAAAAGCAGTTTGGTATTTGAATAAAGTAGAAAAGGCAAGAAAAGAAAAGTTAGTAAGAACTAACTAGGCAGAAAAATACTTTGGAAAATTTATAATAGGAAATTAAGAAATCGTTGAAACAATAGTACATAGAAGATAATTGGCAATAAAAGTGATCCAATAAGCAACAAAGGGAAATAAAAATACACAAAATGGTATCGCATTAACATATAATGTAATTTTTAACGTTAATTGCAAAATATTGCGTATATTGGACGCAACAATGTTTTGAAAGTTTTAAACGTAAGTTTAAAATAAACAGCATGACAGACAGTATTTCAAAACTTAAAAAATTCTGCACGATTATTTCGATTTTTTTTTTTTTTTTGTAAAAGAAAAATATACGCCTTACATGTTTCAAATTATAAGATTAGCTGACGGCAGTATTACATAATTTGGTAAATCAATAAACAGACAATTAAAATGGTGTTCGTAAATTACACGTTGCGTAAAATCGTGTTAATTGCAAAAACCTGTAAGGTATTCATATCATACGCTTTAGTACAAGATATATATAACTGAAATCAGAGCGTTTCTGTCTTATATTTTAAATTAACGATCACAGTAACTGTGAGCTAGATAGTGACCCAAACTCATAAGTCTACTGTAATACTATTAATTGTACAGATTTATTACCATTTTTCCACATTTTAAAACAAATAGTTTCACAATATCAAAAAGTTTGTTATACTACTTTCACTTTTATCTTCACTGCATGACCACTCATTTGTATCATGTTTTCATTGCCTAGTGCAAAATGTAACATTATCGTTCTACTGTGAAGATTAATAACAGACTGTTTAAATAATATACTATCAAGGATTAATAAATCTAAATATTGTTATTGAACAGTTTTTTTAATGTATAACTTTTTTTGTTGTAACGTATAAGAAAATGGAGATTTTTCCACAGACACTAAAAAATACCAGGCACCAAGTATAGATTCATAGAATACACAGAAACATGCAGGTGGGTTGCTACAAAGAAATCTGGACTACTTTTTAATAGTGTTAGAAGATGCCCAAGAATGAGTTGCGTTTATTTAATTTAAAACGTTCAAGGCAAAGAGTGTATTATATTACCTCCGTCCTGTTTGTCTCTTATATCTGTTATCAATATTTGTTGTCAAACTGTTTGTAAGGAAGTTGTCTTTGTCAGTCTCACTGATAAAAACTAAGTTTAATTGTAAGATAAATAGCTTAATGTGTAATTACCTATACTGCGGGACAGATTGTTGCTGTCCACTAAATGATATAATGCTAATCTTTTCTCCTCTACCACTAGACAACTGCAAAATAATAATTAATCTAAAATATTAATTATGGTATATCTTCATACGGGAATAGCATTTGTATGTTGTCTTAAACCGTCTCGATCTCGTTGAACTTGTCCAACTGTGGAAGGTTGTCCACGATATACACGTTGTTGTCGGTCACTTTCAATTTCTTCTGCTGGTGGTAAAGTATCCTCTGCATCTACATATAATTGCTGTTGTTGTTTTTGCTAAAGAAATCCATACTCAGTAATGTTAAAATTATGTCTTTTGTACAAACCTTCAGTAATTCTTGTTGATTATGTTGTAATTGCCTTGGTTGTCCTCTTGACGTTACTACAGCAGCGGGTTGGGGAGGTATCGGGGGTGGAGGTGGAGGATGACTATATCGAATTTTTTGCTCCGAGGATCGACTTGGTGAGCTTGAAACATACGCTACAGAGGGTGTAGTGACTACTTCTGCAGTACCTTCGCAACCTACGTTTCGTGGCCAATCGCACGTTTGTAGTTCATGACTAAAATTATACTTTTTTTAGTGTATGATTTAAAAGATAGAAATATAATTTGTTGAAAATAGTAATTCTACTTTTTGTCAAATATGCTAAAGATTGTCGAAGGGTTATCTTGCACACAAAGATATTTTAAAATACCCGAATTTATAAAAACTAAAATGTTACACAATAAACATTTACCTACATACACATTTATTGCGAAAAATGTTAGTAATAAAACCAATTGCCGATAAAGAATGAGGAAAAAGGCAACGTAAGAATCTGTACGGAAATTGCAAAATATTTTTTCAATGATAACTCCAAACAATCATAAAGAAGAAATAGTTACTATATAAAGCACTAAAATATCAAGGATAAATGATAGTAAGTAACGTAAAACAGTATTTAGTTTACTGAAAGCTCAAACAAAACTAGAGATAAATCAGCTAATTTTGCACATATTACAACAGAAACACGTAAATATCATATTTTACAATAATCAATTATTACTAAATTGATATCAGAGTGATTGCAAATTATTATCGTACAAAGTCGATGAATATTAAAAAACTTTCTACATCTATAACTTGATAATCCAGTACGCATAACAAGACACCAACAACGAACAAACGCATTGACACCGTTAAAATTAAGCAATAACTAATAAAAGTAGGCAAATGTAAAATATTAAAACAAAGAATTTTGTATTTATAATTTTCTAGATTCTGCTTTTTCACTATGATATCACTGTATGTACACATTCTTTATTTTTAGAATTAAAAAAAAAACGCAAAATAACTAACTATTAAGGATAAGACAAGTTTTGTACATGAGTAATTATTTTACCTAATTAGAATACAATTTTTTGCATATAAATAAATAAATTTTCTAATCACTACAACTTTATATACTAAGATGGTTACCTTACTAAAATCTTATAGAATACATTGTAAATGCTTCAAGTTTAATTTTCTAATTATTATGCAAATCATATTCATATTCTTTTTATGTATTAATCATCATTTGTCAAGCTATCCTTTAATTCGAAAAATTTCGAAATACTATGGATAATATGACCACATCTATTCCGAGAAAGTACTCAGTCAATAAACAAGGTTTTCACGTCTATTATTTTTCAAATAATAGCTACAGAAAAAAAAATAGAAAGATATCAATTTTGGACAATTTGCGACAACCAATTCGACGCCAAGTCATCTCTCCTATACTGTAGAGGATGGTGTGCTACAGTGAAACAAAATGATTGGTTTCGATAATAATGCGTTTGTTTTCAATGAAAAACGGAAACTCGAATATTCTACGTGATTATTAAGAAAATTAAAACAAAAACAAACATTTAACGACTGAACACAAAAACGATTCAGTAATATATAACATACCCCTACATATCAGGCAGCTCGTCATAGAAAAACGCAGAGCTCGTGGAAAATGTCAAAGGACCAGAAACCCTCGAGACAAGACCATCTTAAATAATTTAACCCACCGTCTTCACGAAGCTCTACATGAAAACAGAAATGCAACATTCGGGCATTACATCTCTAGCCTATCTCCAGTAGATTATTCTATCTGGAAAGCTACAAAAAAACTCAAGAGACCTACTACTCTAGTACCACCACTAAGAAAACCTGACCACAGCTGGGCTAGATCAAACGAAGAAAAAGCACGCACCTTCGGAGTACACCTTGCCCAAGTCTTCACACCACTGACATCCAATGACCAAAACTCTGATGCAGAAATAGAAGAATATTTATGCGCGCCAGGCCAATTATCCCTACCCGTAAGTCCCGTTTCATCAGCAGAAGTATATAGGGAAATTAAACTAACCAGCTGGTATAAAGCTCCGGGCTACGACCTTATAGTAGGGGAAGTACTAAAACACCTTTCGAAAAAAGCAGTAGTACTCATCACAATGATCTTTAATCGCATGCTTGCCATTTCTCACTTCCCTACTCAGTGGAAATATGCTAAAATTACCATGATTGCTAAACCTGGAAAACCTCCACATGAAACCACCTCATATCGGCCGATAAGTCTGTTGCCACTATTATCAAAATTATTCGAAAGATTACTGGTATACAGAATCAAGGAAATAACACAACCAGACGATCTAATATCGTCTCATCAATTTGCCTTCCGTAAGGGGCATTCAACCATCCAACAATGCCACAGGGTAGTTAACTACATAAAAGAAAATCTGGAAGGGAAGAATATGTGTGCATCAGTGTTTTTAGATATACAACAAGCTTTCGACAAGGTATCGCACACAGGACTACTATACAAAATAAAAAGAAAGTTATCCCATCAAATACACCTTCTCTTAAAATCCTACTTAAATGAACGACACTTCCAGGTTCAAGTTGACAACTCACTATCATCCTACCACTCCCTTAACTCTGAAGTTACACAAGGCAGTGTCCTTGAACCCTTTTGTACCTCCTGTATACCGAAGACGTTCCCACTGCAGACACTACCCTAATTGCCACCTTTGCAGATGATACTGCCATAATGTCATCTGATACTAATCCAAACCGGGCATCCGCGAAGCTGCAACTACACCTAAACCTCCTACAAACTTGGCTAGATCGCTGGAGAATCGGAGTAAATAGTGAAAAATCCACCAAAATCACATTCACTACTAAACGCTCCACCTGTCCACAAGTTACTATTTATAATCACCCGATTCCCATAAAAACTGAGGTGAAATACCTAGCACTCCACCTTGACCAAAAGCTGATATGGAAACCCCATATAAAAGCCAAACGGCAGCAATTAAATCTGAAAACAAAAAATCTATATTGGCTCATCGGGAGTAAATCGCAACTAAGCATCGAAAATAAAATCTTACTGTATAAAACCATCTTAATGCCTGTATGGATCTACGGGATCGAACTCTGGGGATGTAGCAAACCCTCCAATACCAAGATTTTACAGTCCTATCAGTCGAAGACTATACGTACTCTGGCAAACGCTTAATGGTACATCAGTAACCAAACACTGCACCACGATCTTAGAATTCCCTTCATCAAAGATGTCATCAAAACTTCAGCGTGCAATAGCCGAGACCGCACAGTGAACCACACCAATCAACTCATCGCCAACCTCTACAACCATAAACCCGCAAATCAGAGACTCAAAAGGCAGTGACCTGAAGATCTAGTCGAGTGAATCCTGGAGACCCATCAGTGGATGGAGCCCAACTCATGACATCTAGCAACACCGTCACATTATTTACTTATTACTATGTAGACGGAGTAGATTGTAAATTTGCAATAAAATAAAAAAATATATATGTTACAATTTTTATTTCATTGTGGCCCTGTAGTGGAACGCCAAAATTTAATTATTTTATATTTAACATATTAAAATCGAATTCAGATTTATATGTAGAATTAAGCCTCTTAGTTGTCCCGTAGTGGATGCGGTAAAGTCCTTTTGGATTCATCGGGAATAATGAGAAAAATAAAATGACGGTTGACTTTTACACTTTCTTTCAAAAATCGTACCTCCACTTTATTCTTCGAATATTTTTCCGTAATAACTTTTCGATTAAGGTACACGTAGTTTAGTCTTAGATTTAAATTTAAGAGGTGGGAGACTTATGCACCCCATGCCAACGAGGGAGGTACCACCACCCTTACCATGAGCTCCTTTTTTTTTGCTCCGGTCACTCTTTTATTATTTTTAATCCATTCTCATCATATCCTTCCTCTCGGCTTCACTGTCTTCCTCCAAACTTAAAAAAGAGTTGAATTTGGTTTCCAGAGTAAAAAATTCCAGACGTAAAATCTTATCCAGTTAGGATGTCGGGGAGGACAGTATCCAAGCGACCTCGGTGATGGAAAGTACTTACTTTCTGATTCAGTATTGCAATATCCACGGTGTCAGGTCTAATCTTAATGCTGTTCAACAATAACTTGAACATTTACAACCAGACATTTTGTTTCTATCTGACACACAAGTCTCCTACAATCTTCACTGTATTATTATTATTATTAACACTATGATGATCTTTTGAAGTCCCTGGAGCGCGATTGTAGATCTATTGTGCCCCTTAGGATTAGTTTACCCCTCCAATGGTTCCGTTTCTTTAATGATGCCCAGGATCTTAGAGAGGTATATTTTCTTTACTTCTTTTTGTATAACCTTTCCTTTACAAGAAGAAGTTTTTGTACCATCGTGAATCACAATGAAAAATGACGTGGTGAAGTGTATCTTCACTGTTACTTTCGATATAAAGGGGGGCGTGTGTGTTTATCTCAATAGCAGTAACTTTCAAGACTTCTTCGATTATCTTAGTTTAAAAGTTTCTGTAATTGGCGTCACTTTTCATCTACTACTGATCCTATTGGTTATAGTGCACAAACATATGCTATTTCATGTGATCTGACACAAATGATTTCCTAACCCACAAGAAACCATAACCATACTCCACATCTTCTAGACCTCTTTTACATCAAACCCACCCGTTTATAAAACACTAGTTCTAACCATTACCTAATAGAATTAATGCACTTTCAGTATATTCTGTAATTGGCGTCAATCTCCGTCTACTACTAATCCTGCTAACTCTAATCATACTCTACATCTTCTAGTCCTCTTTCTTACATCAAATCCACTTGTTTATAAAACTTCAGTTTTTCCCACTAGATCTATCTGACTATTGTCTAATAGAAATAACTTCTACTGCCCTTAATTCTTCTGTTGTTCGCAACGCTGATAGAACCTGGTGGTATTTTAGGTCAGCTAAATGGAGTAATTTACAGGATTTCTTTAATTTTTTTCATTTCTCTGGCGTGGATAAGGGCATGGAGTTATACATTCCCAAAAATCAAATTCGTATAGGTTATTCTAGTTTCCAACCCTGGTTTAATAGGGCGTACAACATCTTTGAAAAATAAACCGTATACCAAACCAAAATCTAATAAAACGGTTGAGAGTCATATAAACTACGTTAGTACTAGAAATACCTGGAAGTGTTATCGCTATAGCTAAAATGGTTGTTTGAAGAACGAAAATGCAATGAATTAGATATATCAGTCGTAAATTTTGATCTTTCATTTTCCCCCATGACATCGATTCACGGATCTGTAGACAAAACCAATCTTTTTATGGATTTATTTGCATCAAACTCATGCCTTAATGATTGTCGAAAAGTCAACTCTTCTTTATAGGCTTGATCCGAATAAGGTGTCGGGCGCAGATAGTACTCCAGCTAATTAAATGAAATGTTCCTCCGAACTAGTATCAGTCCCATCTAAGCTCTATTCGATTTCTGTCTTCTGGGGAATTTCCTTCATCATAGAAGTTCAATGTTCAACCTATTCCCAAAAAAGGCGACAAGACCGATCCCTCCAACTGCTGACCAATTTCCATCACTTCCCTTTTGTGTAAAGTCACGGAAAAAGCCATTAATCAACAACTCGTTCAATGGGTAATCTTCCATATGTGACCCAAGTTTGGAAGAATACATTAGAACAATCCGGTGCAACGGTTGTAATCGCTTTAGATCTCTCAATATCATTTGACCAAATGTGGCATAAGTGTTTACTTGCCATTTCATCTCGTTTGGCTTAACTGATACTCTCATCAACTGGATTTTTAGTTTACTTGATAAACGACAAATACGTGTCTTGTTGAGGGATAATTTGCAAAAGAAGTTAGCATTAACGCGGGCGTGTCACAGGGATCACTGTAGCTTCTACACTTATTCAGCTATACACAAATAACCTTATTTCTTCAACGACTAACCTAATCCATTGCTTTGATGACGACAACATTCTTCATTGTAGTTCATTTCAATCTACTCATAAGGGTAATACACCTGCTGACTCTGACTACAAATCTATCGTGGCTTGACCATCTTATCAGCTACTCCCAAAATAAGTTTTTTGTACAGATCTAAGCAGTACCTTATCTCTACTTGATCTAGAATATAGTTCTCACCTCTGGGTTGGTGTTCCTCAATACGCTTTCGATATCGTTGGTCGTATTCAATGAAAAACGGTGTTACACTGGCTATTGTGCTACTGAACTACATTCTTTGATATCATCTCGCGCCACCTTTGCTAGAAATATTCCGTTTGTTCATTCATCTCATCAATATGTAGTACAAATTCTAACTAAACGGACGCAATCCACATTCTTGTACACGGCTTCTAAACACTGAAATGATCTTCCTAATTCCTGTTTTCCTCCCATTTATTATATGAAACAATTTAAGGTGGTCGTTCATAGGCATCTCTTGGCAATTCAAAATTCCCCTATGCATCCTCCTAAGTGTATCCGAGTGCTTTGACACGTCAGGCTACACTTAGCCTGTCCAGGGGCGCAATTATTAAAGAAAAATTCGATCAATAAAAAATAGCGCGTCTTCTATTAACATGTCACTATCAAAATCTTTGTCCGAAAATTCTAACCTCTGTTCCTTTGTTAATTAATTTTATTTTCTTCATTTTCCTTATCCGCTCTTGTTCTTCTAATAATCTTTTCCTTTCTGCAGCCTTTGGATATCCTTTGAACTATTGTGCAGTAATAAGAGCTTTTTTGTGTATTCCCAATGAATTAGACGTGATAGTGGATAGAATTTCACAACCGCAAATAAATCATTAAATCATTTTCCTCTAGGAGGTATATCGTCATCTGGAATTTTCGTTATGTGCTTATTTTTAGCAAGGTTATTATCAGACATCAGATGCTTGCAATCTGTTAGTGAACTGGCAATGAAGTCATTCTCGGAAAGCCTATTCCTGTGAAGAAAATATTAGTTGTTTCGCACCGTTTTTTGATATTAGGTGGTGACATATTACGGTCACATACTTTCCAACGCAACAAGCTACGTTTTGCTAAATTTATTCTTTCTGTGTGTAAATAGCTTGCGTGATTGTCGAAAACTGACAAAGTAGGGTTCTCTTGAGATGATTCACTATAGTTAATAAAGTGTTTGAACACGGAAACAAACATTTCACAATTCATCGTCCTTTATGTTTAGTTGATTTATTAATAATTTCAAAAGTATTTATTGCTCTAATAATATCAATGATGGTTTTCTTTTTACCCTGCAGTTAATGATCAAATGATTTGTCACATGTGACAAGAAAGGTAACTAGCGGATCTATTCGTTTTGAAGTATCTAAGTGTCGTGACTTCGTCCATGTAGAACAACAAAATGTTTTAGGTAGTAGTTCTTAAAAGCTTTCAATAAAATTTCCACGCCTCTACTAGCTTACGTCATAAAGAAGTAAATTAAATTAATTAAATGTCAACGTCAAAAAGAAAAATTTAATAAATTATACAAACAACAAAATAATAGACTATCTATTGATTATAAAAAAAACCTTTCTGATAATGTTGATTCAGGTTATACTATTGAAGCGCTTTCTAAAGGAGGAAATTTTGCGATAACACCTTTTGAAGATATAATTTCCAATATCGAAAACTCCATTAAATCATTACCTTTTGATGCTGCTAATGAAGTTAGATATAACTCCGTTAACGTATTACGTAAAACAAAACCTTCAAAGAGCAACTTATCCTTTCGTCAACGATGTGCTTTACTTGATCTTAAACGCAATGAAAGTAAATAATATTAAAATCAGATACAGGTAATGCAACTGTTATATTAAATATGAACGATTATAACGTTAAAATAGAACAATTGTTGGAACCAGAGACTTATCGTGAAATACCAAAAGATCCAACAAAAAGCTTCTTTTAAAAACTAAAGAACTGATTAAATTATCATCTATTCCTGAAGAAATAAAAAAGAAACTAACTAACTCTGAAGCTATTTCACCAAAACTATATGGTTTACCAAAATCCATAAACCTAATATTCCTTTAAGGCCTATTGTTAGTGCAATTGGTTCTCCTACATATAGCCTTGCAAAACATCTTACATTTTTATTACAACCTCATATAGGAAAAACACCCCATTACATTAAAAATTCTGCCGACTTTGTTGAAAAAATGCATAGTTTCAAAATTGAAGAGGGTGATATAATGGTTAGTTTTGATGTTGTTTCACTTTTTACAAAAGTGCCTCTAAAAGAAACTATTGAATACATTGATCATCTTTTTCCAAAGGACATAACCATTCTTTTCAGCACTGTCTTACTACAACTTATTTTCAGTGGAATAGTAAATTTTATGAACAGATTGAAGGTGTAGCAATGGGTAGTCCCCTTAGTCCTGTTATAGCTAATTTTTACATGGAAAAATTTGAAACATTAGCGTTACAAAATACACCTAAAAAACCTTCAGTTTGGTATAGATATGTAGATGACACATTTGTTATTTGGAGACATGGAGAAGAAGCACTGCATGAGTTTTTGGTTTTTATAAATGGTATACATCCTAGTATTCAGTTTACCATGGAAGAAGAAACTAATGCAAGTTTACCATTTCTTGATATATTAATATTTAAAAATAAAAATTCACTACCTTCTAAGGTTTACAGAAAGCCGACACACACTGATAGATAGATAGATACCTTCATAAATTATCCACCATCCACGTCACAAAATTGGTGTAATTAAATCTTTAGTAGATCGAGCAAAACGAATTTGTGATCCTGAATTTTTGAAGGATGAATATAAATATTTAACAAAATCCTTACAAGATAATGGATATTCACTTACAGATATTAATAATGTTATTACACCTTCTAGACGTAACCTTAAAGAAAAACCAGTTCTTAATGTTGGTACTGCTTTTCTTCCTTTTATAGCTAATGTTACAGATAGAATTGAAAAAATCCTAATTAAATATGGCATTAGGACTATTTTTAAACCTACAAGAAAAATTAAAGAACATTTAAGATCACCTAAAGATGTGTCAAACCCTTTATCATCTTCCGGAGTGTATAAGTTATCTTGTTCATGTGGAAAAGTATACATCGGAACCACAAAACGTAGCTTTGATACAAGACGTAAAGAACATATGAGATTTTGTAGATTAGGTCAACCAGAGAAGTCTGCTGTGGCTGACCATGCCTTAAATAATTTAAATCATGACATTCAATTTGACAATATGGAAATATTGTCAACACAAACTTTTTATTACGTTCGTTTGCAACGTGAAGCTATTGAAATATATGAACACCCTAATAATTTCAATAGACAAGAAGAAAATCTTCGTTTAAATAGGTTTTGGCATCTTATAATTAAAAAAGGCATAATGATACGTCTTAATTTTGATTTTAATTTTGACTTTTGGTATGTCTAGTTTTTTGCTGTGTTTTTCCTAGGCCTTGAAGCAAATGCTTTACCAATTATATGTTAAATTACCACAGCACTATAATTTAACATAAGTAGTTGAAATTAAGATTAAAATTAACAAATTACAAAAAACGTTCTGCATTATGCTTTTCATTGTTAATAACACTTGCACTTATTGATAAAGATATTTCTTTGTTAGATTTAACTGGATTATTTTATTTGATGTCATGTTTATATTTGTGAATGCTTCTATCATTTTGAAATTGAAATTTTTCACAACTTTACACTTACATCATAACTTGATTAAACTTTGTTAAGTGTGTTTTTTGGCTGATATTTTTCACTGTTAGCTTTCGCTGTTAGAAAGAGTGTTCTGATTTTTCATCTTTAAGACAGTTTAACAATATTTAATTTTTAATGACCTAGTTGTTCTTTACTAAAATTTAATTTTATAGTTGGCTTTATACGTTTCTCAAACTGTTATGTTGATAGCAGGCTGATTTATTTTTTAATTTTTCAACTTTGACAAAATTGTTTACACCTTTAACAATTTTAACAGACATTACTATTGACGAAGATAACTGTAAGTGTTATTGAAACGTTTAGATTGTATAATTTAAAATACACCATTAAAAAACCCAAAAAAGATAAGTATTTTATTATGTGTGATAATGGTGAAAGTTTACATTTTCATATTCAAGTAAATTAGTGTTCTAGCGTTTCACAATTTCCACTGCCCATAAGCGTTCTTCAAGAGATGTGCGTGAAATAAACCGATTAACTAGTATAATTAATAAATTTAATAATTGAAAGGATTTATAAAAGCAATTAACTTGTCCGTAGGTACTTTGTTGATTCATGCATAAAACAATGCACTGCTTGAAACAATATAAGTCAGTGATATAATTATTTAGTCTACAAATTTTTAAGAATACTGATTACATGAGAAAAAATTTCACAGATCAGATATCGAAGGCCATTTAGAAATTAATGTAAAAATGATGATGACCAATTATTTAAGCTTTAAATAATTAAGCCACCGATCAATTAATCAGTAAATTAATCGGTTCTAACATTAGTTCTTACAAAATATTTTAGAATAGTATTGGACAAATAATATTATCTAAAACGTCTCATCAATGCAATTAACGTTTGTGACTCATGTAATTTTTAATCCACTATTTTCCTGAAAATCGATTTCATAGTTATTATGAAATGGCTTTCTAAGTTCCCATGTTTGATCACAGAAGATCGACAAACGAAGTAAACACATCTTTAGCCATAACAAACCAGAATTCTTTATAACAAAACATGCACCCTCAGTAAGAGCAACTCCTTACTTGACATTTGCCGCTTCATTTGCCTAATTTTTCTTAAATAGCGTTTGTAAGAGATAGCTTTACGTTTCGAAAGTATAGTGAAGAAATGGGATTAACCCAAGAACTCTTCTACATAATGATTTATTATGACTTTAAGAAAGGTTCAAGTGCGTATGACTGCGAAGAAAGTTTGGGGAATCAACGTTTGGCGATTAGTTCCCTTCCTTGGTAACAATTTACAGATTGTACAAGGAGTTCGAACGTGGAAGAACTGCAGTTGCAGAAAGGCGCAGGCCCTCCCATAATGCTGTGACAGAGGAAAAAATTGCTGCTATGAAGAAGGTTATGGGAGCAGATAACTGAACTAGTTACGCCGTAATAGAGACTCAACTGAGGATTGGATCCTCATCTGTGAAAACAATAACACACGACCCCCTTCATCTGAAAACATCCGTAAGTCGTTTTGTACCCCATCATCTAACAGACTTTCAAAAAACAGAACGAGTACGAATTTGCTAGGAAAGTCTAGCATTACTTAAGAATGGTGGACAACAAATTTTGTCGAAAACTGTAACAGGCAATGGAACTTACATACCATTTTTCGACACTCCAACTCGACAAGAAAGCCGCAAATGGACCCATGAAGACAAGGGCACACCAAAAATAATCAGAAAGGTAGCGAGCAATGAAGAAAGTAATGTACGCTGTGTGCTTTAGTACGGGTCTAGTGAGCGCTATTAAGCTAAAGGAGCAGAAGTCTGTCACAGGTAAATGGTACGCCGAACACTGTTTGGTGGAAGTGTTTAATAAAGTGCCAAAGAAAGGATCACGATAATGCTTCTTCCTACAATGCAGAGCTAACTTGACAGTATTCGGCTGCAAACAAGGTTAATGTAATCGAACACCCTGTCTACTCCCCGGATCTGGCAATGTGCGACTTTTGGCTGTTTTTTTTGGGCTAAAAAAGAACTTATGAGGAAGAAGTTTTTTTTTCAGAGGATTTTAATTTTAATAACATTCCTAAAGCTGCTTCGCTTGGAGTATTTAAGCAGTGGAAGGAAAGAATGGCTAAGTGCATTACAGCAGAAGAAATTTTGAAAAAGTTACACTGGTTCTTTTATTCTCAATAATAATGGCTTATCCCTCGTACAAGGACTTTCGTAACTTAGTAATTATCCCATAATATTGCGTTACCGCAGCCTATCAAAAAGACTAATATTAGAAGATTCGGTAAAATTGCAGCCAATCAGTACGCAGAACGGCGTGCGATCGCAGTGATTCTGAAACCTGGAATATTCCGGTTAATCGTTCGAGTGCAGCTTACTATATACTTCAGGTTCAGTTATTCAGTACACATCAGGTATTTGTCATGTAGATGTTTGGTTATTACAGGTACATTAGACATTTAAAGCACTTTCTTTTAAAATGTATACATTAAGGCACCATATACAGAAAGTGTTTGCTCAACACAAACCGAGCTGGTAGATTAGTGGTAACACGATCTGCTTAGTATTCGGGAGGTAATGGACTCGATTCCCGTTACGGTTTACCCTGTATGAGCTTTGTTCAGGGTATTTTCCTCATACACATACAGCGGCTTGATCACTGCTTATACGCACATGATGTACGGCTATTTAGGCGAATGTGCTGGGGTAGTAATTTCCCCCTCAAAACCCTAACTCCGTTCCTTCCGATGCGATCCTGATCGCACCCATACTTAGTCCCACCATGCATACATACTTAATGTATGTATTTACGTTAGGAACCCACCATTGTGGCCTCCTGGGCATTTTTCTTTTCCTTAATAAAAGAGATCATCTTAATGTACACCTAACCAAATCAGAAGATAAATGTGATAAGATTTTGACGATCCTTTATGCATATAGACCTCTAGAATTTTTAGTGTGGTTATTTTGTATTCTTTCCTGATCGACTCCAGTAGCGCACGTTGACTTTATAAATTTTATAAACACTTAATTATAAATAGTATCCGTTAAAATTATATACCTAAATACGCTTCTCTAGGAATAATTGTCCATAAGTGAAAAATAAATACGGAAATCAGAACAGAATGAAATAATTTAATATTAAAATTAACGTGTTGCATGAAAGTATATTAATATTCTTGATTAAGTAAAATTAAACAATTGGTGCATTAAAATGCAGCCCCGCTGTTTCGTCACTGAAGAAATTTCACGTCCAAGAAGTGAAGGCCAAAATCTCCTAATTACTCTAGATTTTTCCTGATCTCGAAAAATTCAAAAGCTAAATTTTTAATTACTTAATTAATTTAATTAGTTAACAATGGGGGTCAGCGAAAATGGGATAGTAAGTTAACAAAACCATTCGCCTGTATAAAAGTTGTAGCAAAACAATTTTAAATGTAGCAAATTAAGTGCTGGCTTACCTATACATAAGACCACCGGTACATGATTCTAATAACGCTCCACCAAACACACATACGTAATATTGTGTACAGTCAGCAGGATGTGGGTAATACCCGAATTCTTCTGGACAATCAAAATTTAAACGTTTCTTTACATCAGCCCCTACTGGAACATTTCTACCATGTTTACGTTGTCCTAAAGATGTACCTGTAAAAATGAGTAAATTAAATAGTAGGAAACGCAAAATTATAAATTATAGTAACACTATCTGAGTTTTATTAGTTTGAGCAAATTTTTTTTTATAATTGTGGACCTGAACAGGCTGAATTAGGCCTATCGTGCTAAAGCACTCAGGAACACTTAGGAGGATGGATAGAGGGATAATAAGCTAAACTAGGTTTTTCCAGAGCTATTTTCCGTGTGTAGGTAAAGCACCGTTTTACATTTTAATGTTAAAAAATTCAAAATAAAATAAAAACTCTTTATTTAAGAAATAACACGAAGTCCTATCACTACTTGTATTAAAATGTTAGATTTTGGTTGTTATTTATAAGTATATTTGCTTTATTTAGGGTATATTAGGTATATGATAGTATTTTTTATCTTAATAGTTAAATGACGTATAATACATTGGCATCTTTGCTTGAGCATTATATGTGATTTCTGATCACACGCTATATTCTTATTACACGTTGTTGTTGAGTTAACCACATCCGCTTATTATTTATGCGCAGGCAATTCCTAAAACGTTATTTCCGTTGTACTTTTCGTTACAGATGTATCTCCTTTAGTACATTGAATTATCACCTGTAAAGGAGTGTAATTATCTTCTTTCCATTCTTGTTCAGTATATTTATAAAAGTAAAAACTCCAAATCCCGTACATTAAAAAATTTCGTTAAGTTAAAGAACTGAATACTTATAGTATCTTACCGTATTGAAGATAGCTTAAGTAAAGTATTCAGGTTTATACAAAATGACGATTTTATACTTGGCACGTGACACATTGTTTTGATATGTAATAATTTAAGTGGAATGACATTTATTTGTTTTTGTGTATCATTAAATCTTGACTCAAGATACGTTGTTGTTCTGCAGAATTAGGTTGTGAGTGAAAATCGTAAGTAAATATCCTTTCTAAGCAATTTAAGTTTTTAGTGAACAATTAGAAGAAATTGTTTTACAAAAATAAGAGTAAAGCTAGTTTTATTAATGTTCAGTAGAGTTGAATACAGTGTTAACAAAAATAAAACACACAAGCTACAGTTTTCAGTATTTTTAGAATTAAAATGTGTGTGATTAACAAAAAGAAAGCACACATGACTTCAATTTTTAGTGAATATAAACGAAAACGTGTTGACATAGGTCATGAATTTGAGTTATTACATTTTTACATTACATTTCAAGTTCAATCTGAATTTTTCATTTTGAAAGAATTTTACGTAAATATAGATTGTATTTTTTGTGCAGTTGTAAGAATATTAATAACAATTAATTTCATTGTCATGAAGGTTTACGAACACAAGCTACAGTTTTCAGTATTTTTAGAATAATAAACGAAAACATGTTGACATAGGCCATGAATTTGAGTTATTACATTTTTACATTACATTTCAGGTTCAATCTGAATTTTCATTTTAAAAGCATTCTACGTAGATATAGGTTATATTTTAGGCATATTCCAAAGTACACCTTTGCGTAGAGGTTGATGCTGATTTCATCACTGTCTATTCTTTTAAAACCGTGTAATAAACGCTTGTTCGCTCCTTTATTCTAAGCGTTATACGCAGTATTTTTACAGGATGTAGATTAAAACCAAGAAAGTTCAACATTTTCTTAATTTATATTATTACTAACCAAGGGATAGAATTAAATATTTCGTTGAACAAGGATAACGTCTAAATGCACGCAGAGGTAAGGCGGGAAGACAATTCAACGCGCGATCTTGTGTAGCCTCTACTGAGAAATCGCAATTTATATAATGCGAAAAAATGACTTCATATATTAATGCATGCATTTTTAACTAGGAACGTAACATTAAAATTGCAATTAAGGCGAAATTTCTAGATCTCGAAAACTATTTTTTTCAAATTACATAATAAATACATTTATATCCAATCATCGCTATCTTTGCCATCCTCCTCAATGTCCTGAAAATCGTTATCATCATCATCGTTGTCGTCAGCTAAATTTATAATTAACGGTTGTATGCCGACGTCTACTAAATTTTCCTTTTCTCTGTACATATCTTCGACTTTCTTGACATGATCGACACAATTACTCCAAACGACATTTGACACAGTTTGTAATGTTAAAAATGTCGCAACTCTATTTTTTACATAAACCGATATCAATTCAATAGGATTAAGTTTACAGTGGACTACTGGATGCCACAACATTTTAACTCTGTCTCCTTGTAATTCTTTGACCACTTTTTCAAGCAAATATTGTCTTTTATAATTGTACATACGTCATTTCGTTAAATAAACTGAACTGCTCTGGTAACGGAACTTTTCGTGTGTTCAACCATTCCATTACATTTTGTTTTCTCCAGGCGGTTGTAGGATTTCTAAAATCTGGGTCTAGCATTGTGTGGTACGGTGCTTGATCTAGCACAATCACCGATTTATCGGGGATCACTCCCAACACATATCATAACCATTCTTCATAATGCTGTTTATTCATTTCGTCATGGTAATCAGCCGAACCTTTTTTTTCCAACTAAGCATTTGGCACAACCTGGTAAAAAGCCGTTTTCATTTTCAATATCCAACGTAATCACTCTTAGTCCAGATCCAGAAGGTCGCTTGATTCCCCTCTCAATCGGTTTATTTCTTGAATTGTCCCTCGGTTTTGAACAAAACTCGCGCGGTTTTCTGAGGTAACAAATTCCACTCAACCAAACTTTCTTGAATGGTTTCCGCCGCACCATGTTTCATCACAATAAAAATATTCCATCCGTTTCTCTGTAAGTACCTTTTAATGGAATATAAACATTCCACTGTTTTAACAGCTATTGCCGTAGCTTCCATCAAGATTGGCTTGTTCTCTAGTTTTTTAATGTGGTGGTACGTACTTATGGAAAATCCGGACACTCGTATGTCATTGTTTGATGCAGATCGACTATTTCGACCTTTTTTCCATATAAAAATGTAATATTTGTCTTCGTATAATGCCCTTTAGAAAATCATCGATATGTACCATTTCTTGGCTTCGTCCCTGACGCTGTACCATTACTACTTGCCGCTTCTTCAATTGATACCCTTACAACACTCCTTTCACTAATCCTCGAGCATTCCGCAGTACGCTTTTTAACTTGATCAAAAATAATTGCGTTCACACCATAATCACGCATAATCGCATAATCACGATTATATTTTAAGAAAATATTTTTACATTTACTTTGTACGAATTATTATTATATTATTTAGGCAATTCCTTAATGTTATGACAAAAAAATGTTGACTTACTTCACGTAGTGAGAACTGGTCATATTTGCCTGTTTGGGCTATTTTATCACATTTTTGAATTAATTGTGAAAAATAAAATAAACTTTCGTTAGGGTTCCCTTTACCTAAATACAGAGTGTTTTGATTTATTTTGATTTTTCTTAAATTGCAGGGTTTCGGAAAAAATTAATTGTTACCAAACGAAACTAATTTTGTCAAAACTGCTTCAGGATATCGAAAATAGGCTATTTCGCTGATTTATTTAGCAATTTAATTGCGAAAAATTCTATACTGGGTGTTCATATTTTTCGGTTGTATTATTAATAGATTCAAACTATAATATCTTCCGTATTTCAAATGGAACACCTTGTATATTTTAGACCTGCCACGCGACCAATTCAATGATCTTCCAAAAAGTACTAAGGCATCCTATACCTAAACCTTCACGTTTCCAAGTTATTCAACAATATTTAACAATATCACGAATATATTAAATAATATTATTCTTAACAATTTAACATAACTACTATAACTTTTTTTTTCAATGCAGAGTTCTCTTTTCAAGCGAACGTCTTACATATTGCAACATAATAGGAGTGACGGTTACAATCCATTTTTGATTAGGTCTATCATGTCTTCTGGAGTAGTAGGAGGAACAGCATACACTAGATTTGTAATATATCCCCATAAAAATAAATCCATCGGAGTGAGGTCTACAGATCTAGGAGGCCAGTTAATTAGGTCACGTCTTCCGATCCATTTGTTATGAAATTTTTAATTCTAAATATTCCCTTACACGTCGTGAAAAATGTGCAGGGGCACCATATAATTGTAACCAGTGTAATGGAATATTTTCTTAAAGTAGCCAAAAGTCGTTTTTTAAAAAGTTCAAGAATTTGCGACCATTTAAAGTGCCGTCGAAGAAATATGGACCAATAACTTCATCACCAATTGTTCCACCATACAGATTAATGCTCCATCGATTCTGGTGATCGTGGTTGAATATGATATGAGTGGTATTTGTGTTTCCTTAAAATTCTGGAGACGCTTGATTGACTAATGCCTGTTTCTTTCGCAATTATTCTAATACTGGTATTTGGATTATCAACCACGGAACCTAACACCAAAAATTCGTTATTTTCGTTATTGGGAACCATTTTTTATTTTTCCTGTTTTGGGTAAGTAACACTTTCTGTCCCACGCAACGTTTGAAACAACCTGTCTAGTACTTTTTTATTTTGATGGGTGCGGTTGGGGTACCTTGCTGCGCAAACCCTTGAAGCCAATAGACAATTTCCATAACATTCACCAATAGTTAAAATCATATAATTTTTTTCCTGCTTCGAATAAACATTTTAACTTAAAATAACTATTTCATATTCACCACGCAGTGCGAATAATTTATACCCAATTATATTGACATACTGTGAATTAATAATACTTGTCATTTTGACAATAGCACACTAGATTAGAATTCAGCTTGGTAACATCGCTTTTTGTCATTACAATATACATATTTTCATAAGTAATATTTTAATTAAAAATTACTGCATATTAACTTGAAACATGTGTACACATACAGTAAAAATAGGAAATATCTTTGCTAATTACTCGATTCAAAAAATTATTGACAAACATTATTTGTAAAAATATTTACGTCCTACAAGACATAAAAAAACCTTAAATTTCAAAATTACTTCAATAACTTTGAAACGTGAAGGTTTAAGTATAGGACACCTTAGTACATTATGGAAGTTCATTGAATTGGTCATATGACAGATCTAAAATATACAGGGTGTTCCATTTGGGATAAGGAAGATATTATAGTTTGAATGTATTAATAATACAACCGAAAAATCTGAACACCCAGTACAGTATTTTTCGCAATTAAATTGTCAAATAAATCAACGAAACTGTCTATTTTTGAGATCCTGAAGCAGTTTTGACAAAATTAGTTTCGTTTAGTAACAATTAATTTTTTTGCAAAACCTTGTAATTTCAGAAAAATCAAAATAAATCGAAACGCTCTGTATTTAGGTATAGGGATCCCTAATGAAAGTCTACCTTATTTTTCATACTTAATTCAAAAATGTGATAAAATGTAGGGCATTCCATTAAAAAAACTTTGATATGCTATTCTTTTTTGAAGCATCCTGTATATTTCAAAAATGTAGCCTTAATGGGCCTACATAATGTCCCAGCCACAAAAATAAAAAATATATCTAGTTTTCTTTTAAAACTCCATCGCTTTAGTCTTGCTCACCCTGTATATATATATATATATATATATATATATATATATATATATATATATATATATATATATATATATAAGTGATTGTAAAATAGGTGGTCAACATTAGGGAGCTGATGCAGGATAGCAATGCAAACAAAAAGTTGGGTCGTAAAACGCACCATTACAGAGATACAGGGTGTTTAGTTTTCAATTTGATAAGTTAATTTATTTAATATTTCCGTTAGTTTTCAATGAATAGCTTTCAAATTTGTAGCACTGCCTATAATTCTTATGCCAAATAACGTGATTTATCTAATTTCAGTGTATCGTGCAGATGACGCTTGTTACCGCATATTTATGTGGTTAAAAATGACGTAACTTTTTTCTAACAAAAAGTATTAACTTTCCAAAGGCACGATTGGATTCTGCGATCAATATTGCATAAAAAAGGTATACCTTATTGAGCTCGCTATCTGTAACCATTTCCGAATAAAACTCAATTTCACATTTCAATTCTCAATTATTGGTATTATTAGAATTCGGAGAAGTCAGTAGAATATTATTGAAATAAATGATTATGAACAGATTTAACAGAAAATATGAATAAATTACCGATAATGATATCATTTCAATTCTCAAAGTGTCCTCCATTTTCCTGTATACACTGTTGCAGTCTTCTCATAATTGAAAATACTGTAAGACTTAGTCTTTGCTCTTGTACTATTTCATTGAAAGCGTCTTCAATTCGCTGGCGCAGTTCCTCAACAGTTTCAATCAACTTATGAAACGCGATATCTACAACCGTTGTCGATAAAAGTGAAATTTTGCATTACGTGGACCTTGTTCGTGTGTAATCCAATCATACAATCGCATTCGTATGGCACTGAAACGTAAAAAAAGTAGGACCTGACAGTAGCTTGCTAATATTTCGCTATCTGTCATTAACGTTTAAATTGTTTGAAATTGTGTTTTGCATCGTTGTTAAATTAAAATGCCGCTCTACACATTTACTGAGTATGTTGATATGCTGCTGGTATTGGACGAATGTCTTGGAAGTGCACGGGCTGCTGTGAGACGGTACAGTGAAAAATATCCCAGAAGAAATCTGCCTAATTATAAAACATTTCTGTCCACTGAACGCCGCTTACGTGAAAGTGGAACTTTGAAGCCTCAGACTGCTGATAGGGGAAGACGAAGGACGGTGAGATCAGTTGCAAATGAGGAGAATATTTTGTATATTATTGAAGATAATCCCATTGTTAATACTAGGCGTGTGTCACTACAAATTCAAGTGTCACAACCAGTTGTTTGGAGAGTTGCAAAAGAACAACAATTGCATCCGTACCATTACCGTCAAGTCCAGGATATTTTGCCAGGTGATAGACCCATACGCATGAGATTTTGTGGATTGCTCCTGAGGAGGCATGGACAGGACCCCAACTTTCTATCAAATATCATCTTTAGCGATGAGGCTGCTTTCACCAGAAACGGAGTGTTTAATAATGAACATGTTTGGGCCGATGAGAATCCGCATGCCAGAAAAATTACTCATTATCAACATTTTTTTCAAAATTAATGTCTGGGCTGCAACACTTGGGACTGAACTTCTAGGCTACCGCATTCTCCAAGGTAATTTAACCGCAGAAACGTACTACGATTTTTTATTCAATCAACTTTATGTACTTTTGGAAGACATTCCTTTAGCGAGAAGGCGTGCCCTTTGGTACATGCATGATGGGGCCCCTCCCCATGTTAGTGGACAGTGTCGTATATGGCTATCCGAAAATTTTCCAAATCAATGGATAGGCCGAGGCAATTAGGCTCCTTTAATTTGGCCCCCTAGGTCACCAGATCTCAATCCTATGGATTTCAATGTTTGGGGACAAGTGAAAAATAAAGTATATGCTCAGTTGATTGTAACTGTTGAGGAACTGTGCCAGCGAATTGAAGACGCTTTCAATGAAATAGTACAAGAGCAAAGACTAAATCGTGTAGTATTTTCACTTATGAGAAGACTGCAACAGTGTATACAGGAGAATTGAAATGATATCATTATCGGTAATTTATTCATATTTTCTGTTAAATCTGTTTATAATCGTTTATTTCAATAATATTCTACTGACTTCTCTGAATTGTAATAATACCAATAATTGAGAATTGAAATGTGAAATTGAGTTTTATTCGGAAATGGTTACAGATAGCGAGCTCAATAAGATATACCTTTTTTATGCAATATTGATCGCAGAATCCAATCGTGCCTTTGAAAAGTTGATAGTTTTTGTTAGAAAAAAGTTACGTCATTTTAACCACAAAAATATGCGGCAACTGGTGCCATCTGCACGATACATTGAAATTAGATAAATCACGTTATTCGGCATAAGAATTATAGGCAATACTACAAATTTGAAAGCTATTTATTGAAAACTAACGGAAATATTAAATAAATTAACTTACCAAATTGAAAACTAAACACCCTGTATCTCCATAATGGTGCGTTTTACGACCCAAGTTGATAGGAACTTTTTTGTTTGCATTGCTATCCTGCATCAGCTCCAAAATATTGACCACCTATTTTAGAATCACCTTGTGTATATATATATATATATATATATATATATATATATATATATATATATATATATATTATATATATATATATATATATATATATATATATATATAAAACTGTTTGTGCATTATAAATATAAAAATAAATATTGGTTATTTAGCAAAACTTCATAACATCTTAATTTTTTGAATCTTGGATTAAATCAGTAAGCGTTTCCTTGTGTGGAAAGAAATTAAAGGTTTTAAGTTTTTAAAATCAAGACAAAGGTTACGAGTGGTTTAACAATTAACTTAATTGTTATTATTAAGAATTTTGTCCTTACTTTCATAATTCAAGAAATGTATCAAGGAAGTCTACATTATTTTTTTATTGTTGTATGAAAATTTATTCTTAACGCGCGATTATTTTTTTTACTTATATACTAAAAAAAGTGTAAGTGAAATTAGTTTCAAATCATTCAGGGTAGATTGTAGGTTCCAGTTCATTAACTAATGTTAAATTAATATGTATTTTCCATTGCTTGTTTCCTACATCGATTAACGCTACACAATGGTCCGTACTATTTTAATCAAAAGTAAAAGTAAGTTATTTAAATATACTTATGGTTACCTGTTCCTTTTTAACAAATGATTGGTAACCAGTTTTCATATATGCAAATCTAAAACGAATAAAAAATATTTTCGAAAGAGATTTATCATCATAAAGGTGTCGCATAAAAAAATGTGCAAATTATCTACTTAAAAGTAGAAGTGTGTAAAATCAATAAATTTAAATTACAGTAAGAAATTAATTACGTGTGCAATATGTAACAGGAAATGAAATGAGGAAATTCATATACTAATATTCAACCTAATTTTCATATAATCAATTTATTTTTTAAATTGCATATTTTATATAAGCACAAAATCAGAAAAATTTCAATTTATACTTTTATCATTTAGAAAACTCTCACTTTTCAATTCAACTTGTTAAAGGATACAGACATTTACAAATTACTTCACCTGATTAGAAAGGAGCATTAAAAAAATTGAGCCAACCGAATCGAAACAGTTTCCCACGTTGAATTGTTTGAGTTAAAATTATGCATACGAACGGTGGAAAAGTGCACCTTATTAAATGCCGCAGCCCATATTGTTCATTAAACTTCAAACCACATGTCATCACTTCAGTTTGGCTTAATAAAAGAACTCTTTGCCTTTAACCGCAATAGTCAGAACCTTCACAGAAAACAATTTATTAACAATATAGAAATTATTGCTAATACATAAAAGAAATCGTGATACAAAAGCCATTCTCCAAACCCTTGCATGAAGCAATTCTGTTTTTGACAAAGCAGTCAGTAATCCGATGGTAAGTTTTACTAAAGGACAAACTATTATTTGTAACCTTTATATAATAATTAATGTTATTCGTATAATAAAATGTAAAATATATTAAAGTGGTTGTGCCACACACACCCATATGTAATGAGGGTGTTGACATTTAGATTTTAACCAAACGTTACAATTTCGAATTTAAATAGGTGCATAAATTTAAATAAAGCTCCATTTTTAATTGAGTTATTTTTGTCGAATGGAAACTAACCTACACTCAGGACCCCGACTTTTATACAAGTTTACGAGGGTTTTGACATTTAAGTTTTAGAAACCATTTGCTACTTTGTGAGACTTGATAGTATAATAACTAATTAATGTTTGTAGAATGCCATGATTATATTTAATAAATTAAAAGAAATTCTACTAAATTGAAAAATATATATTTATATCAAAGGCCGACATAAACCCGCTGCCATTAAATAATATTAATGGTTATAATACAAACGTAATTGTTAATTTCATGAAGCAAAAGAAGTATAAGTTAGCTTTTCATAAAATCTATCCAAAGGAAACAAACAGAAACGATGTACATTACATATCACTATTATTATAAGTCAGTTACCCTCATCGCAAAGTCAAACACTCCACTTAACTTTAATGAAATCTCCCAATGTGAAGTAAGAGAGGTTTTAAAAACAGTAAAACCAAAGATATAGCCCAGTATGTTGCACCATTATCCAAACGGGTAAATTTTACTATCAAAACCGGCACATTTCCTAATTTGTTGAAGCTTAGTTATACCATTATTTGAATCGGAAGATGTAGATAATATAAATAACTACAGGCCAATCTCTATTTTACCACAATATTTGAAAAAGCTATTATAGTCTTTAAAATGAATGATATTCAATTTGGGCTTAGCGTCTACATTTACATTGCACAATAGAGTATGTCTTTGTCGTTCTAACAGAGTTTTTGTCACTTCGGACGGTGAATTAAGAAATGCACTCTTCGTCACGGGCATTGTAATTGAATTATACCTGCAACAAAGGAGATAGGACTAGGTACGTCGTACTGGAGCAAAATGAAAATAATTCCACTTAAAATATTTAAGCAGTTGCACTAAAACTGTTATGTTTGTTTTTAAAACCATACAAATACATTTATAACATTATATTAAATGGTTTATAATTCAAGTACATTATTACCTACCAACTGCTTACCCTTACTTATACGAGGGCTGTTTTTTTTTCAAGTTCCGACCGAGCTGGTAGCGTAGTGGTGACACGAACTGCTTAGCGTTCGGGAGGTAGTGGGTTCGATTCCCGTTACCGTCTACCTTGTATGAGGTTTTTTCAGGGGGTTTTACTCATACACATGTAGCGGCATGGTCACTGTGTATATGCACACCATGTGCGGCTGCTTAGGCGAATGCTGGGGTAGTGCTTTCCCCCTCAGAACCCTAACTCCGTTCCTTCCGATCCTATCCTGACCACATCCATCCTTAATCCCACCATGTATATATACGTAATTTATGTACGTATGCTGGGAATCCATGATTGTGACTGAAGGAGCTCGGAAAGCTCGAGCAGCCCGCCCTCCCCCTTGGAGATGGAATGAAATACGTGGCCTTTTCCCGTTTCTTTCAAGTTCCGTTTGTTTCTAAAAGTAAATTTGCTTAGTGGCAGGACGCGGATTTTCGCGTTGTATGATTGCGCCGCTTCCTCGCTACAACTGCCGCCAGTGCTGGCTCCACTCCCTCAGTCGCCGCCGATGGATGCTTCCACCAATTGTGAGTTGCGAAGTGTGATTAGTTTCCTTCAAGCTGAAAGCTTGGTTGACCGAGTTAACCAAGTGATCCGGGAGACACGGAGGTTTACGATTAGTGAACTTTCCAAAGAGTTTCCAAACATTTCACGGTCTTCCCTGTACAAAATTGTAACCACCGAGCTAGGCTACCGAAAACGGTGTGCCCGTTGGGTCCCAAAAATGTTGAGTGAGAGCCACAAAATTAATCGAATGGCATCAACCTTAACGTTTCTCACACGGTATGACAATGAGGGAAACAGTTTCTTAAAGACCATTGTTACTGGAGCTTCAAGACGCCGTAAGGACCTACCTGAGCTCACTGACGGCAGACTTCTTTGCAGAGGGTATAGGAAAGCTGGTCTCCCGTTATGAAAAATGCCTCAACAGTCATGGTGACTATGTAGAAAAATCAGTAAGAATGTAATGGTAAACAATCATCATGTTATCTCAACACGTCTATTATTTATGGCCTATTGGAACTTGAAAAAAAACAGCCCTCGTATTAAACTCACTAAGTTACCATTTTCATATATAATACCATAAGTGCAAGGAAATTATTGTTTAATTTAATATCTAATCACCAGTGCTTGATAAAGTCGATTCGCGCACGAGTGCTTTTCGCCAGACAAGCACAAGAGTTACACATTTTTAAAAAATTATACAATTATTTTGTTCGCACGAATGGTACTCAATTAGAAAATTGCATTTCAAAAACTACAAATTCTATATTCAATTAAGCTGTCATTTACATTGTCAGTAATATTTAATTTTTGATATTTGACAGAACCTATTATGGTATTATCTAGAAAAAATGCAGTGATTGGTTTAAAATCATAGAAATGCAATACATAAAGTTGAATTTCAAATTTGAAGCGTAAAAATACTTCAATATAATGTTTGAATTACTTAGAAAAACAGAAAATAATATTAGAATGTAACGTAAGTTGAAAATGTACATACACAAAAATAATATTTATTAGACGCTGTCCACATCTTCTGAATCACTATGATTTACGGAAATTATTAATGGTTCTACCGTTACATCGAGAGCATCTTCGCGAGACCACTACTCAGATACTATTTTTCCATTATGCAAAATAGTTGTTTTCCAGACCTCACTACCACATTTTTTCAACGACTTTTCCCACATTAGCAGCTCTTCCTCTTTCCATGAACCAAATGGTATTTTTTTCTACAACGTCAGTGGTATGATGCGTTGTCCATAACAATTAAAGGTGGATCTTGTAGATTAGGTAATACCTGATCAACTATCAACACGTTATCGTGGTAATCAAACAATTGGGATTGCGTGGCGAGTATTGAACTACTATTTTCAATAAAACCACCCTGATTTCCGGCATGTAATATGATGACCCTTTACCATTAGAAATGGTAAAATGTGATCTTTAATGTAGGCACACTGAACTTTAAAGGTTCGGCTGTTCTGCCTTGGACTGCCTCGACGTTATGCAATGGTCCAAAGTTACAATTTTCTCGACAGAAATATTCGTATACTTTAAATACAAGCTCCTGGCTTCCGGGTATTTTGTAATTGAAAACACAAACGTACAGCCATAACTAAATATGAATCGTCTAGAATTTGCATTAACTAGGTATTATTCCACTAACTATATTCCAATAACATTAAAGATCATAGCTAATTACATACTTTGTATTTGATAATAACAAACCTATAATTAATTTAATTACGACTGCAAATGTTGTTTTAGTAAACTTCTGATTTAAGAAGTTTAATTAGTTTCTATTGATAATCATAATTTTTGGTCAGTTAAGTTCCAAATTATGAATACACAATTTCTAGTTTTAGAAATTCAATTCTCTAATTGAATACCATTCATATCAAGGAAAGTATTGTATAATTTCTCAAAAATGACTAACAGTTTAGACATTAAATTAACCAATAACTTCCTTGCACTTATGGTATTATATATGTAAATGATAACTTAATGAGTTTAATATAAGTAAAGGTAAGCGGTTGGTAGGTAATAATGTACTTGATAGAATTATAAACCATTTAATATAATATCACAATTGTATTTGCATGGTTTTAAAAATAAACGTAGCAGTTTGAGTGTCACTGCTTAACCACTGTTAAGTGGAATTATATTCATTGCGCTCCAACACGACGCACCTAGTAATATCTCTTTTTGTTGCAGGTATAACTCAATTATAATGCCCGCAACGAAGAATATCAATCTTAATTCGCCGCCCGCGGTGACCAAAACTGGAGAATTACCACTTTCTAGCTTAAATGTCATGCCACAAAGACATATATACACTCTGTTGTGCAATGTAGATATAAGCGTTGAGCCCAAATTGAAAACGATTTCGTTTTAAAAACTATAGTAAACAAATTTTCCAGTATTATGAAGGAAACTTTGAACGGTCCTGAAACAGGCGATTATTCAATCTCAATCTTTCTGGATTTGTCAAGAGCATTTGATACGTGTCACACAATATATTATATTAAAAAAGCTAGAAACGATATTCAATTTTAGTGAAAACAGCATCAAACTGATTTCCTCGTATTTGTTGCACAGATACTAACATGTGACATTTAATACGGTTTTATCGAATAAACCTCCTATTAACAGAGGAGTTCCTCAGGAATCAATTTTAGATCCATTGTTATTTATAATCTATATCAATGATTTCCCAAACTACATGCGGAGTGGATATAATATGCTGATGACACAACTGTTTTAGTAAAAGAAGAAAGGTTAAAGGACTCTTCAAAATAAAGTTGAAAACTTAGCAATGAGCTAGTTTCTTTCAAATGAACTCAGTGCTAATGAAAAGAAATAAGAAAAGTTACTATTTTCACTAGACCATATTACTGCGAGGAGACCCAACGTGTAAAATTTTTGGGCATAAAAATAGATCATCTGTAAGCTTCTCAAAGGATACAGAGACAATAAGTAGAAAGACCTTACGAAGGTTTTACGATAAATAATCTACAAATATTCAAGTCTCCGCTTACTTTGCACTCAGTCATAGGTTATGGTATTATAGTGTAGGGAAACTAAACTACGTCTAGAAGAATATTTGCTTTACAAAGACGTGCAATTCGAATTCTATACTCACTAGCGTACCGGGACAACTCTAAAGAGGCTTTCAAAAACTTGAATGTTTATACTACAATGCATCTTGTATGTGAAAGACAATATCAATAATTTCAAATTGCAATTTGATATACACGACCATTTTACGAGATATAGAAATAATATAGGGATCAGTTATTGTAGATTACTTAAATCACAAAACGGTCACAAGAATTATTTAACCGAGAATAAATTGAAAATGTTTTTGGTTAGTAGAGTTTATTACCCTGTTAGTGAATTTTTATGTGATGATATGTCTAGTCTGAATGGATAATCTAGTCATGTATAATTTTTATTACAACTAAAGAAAAACATATTTAGGCAAACTAACATGTTTGTCAGTAAATGTTGTATAGTTTTTAAGAATGCAAATGTCATGTTCTGCTATGTTTATATTTATTTTGTGCTCATGAGGCGACTTTTAGTAACAGAGGCCTCCTCAATCATCGAAAGTTCCATCATTACGATACCGATAAGCCCGAATTCTTGAGAGCAGTTGATCATCAACATCTTGTCGGGACACAAGTTGTTGGTCCACATTTTTTTGAGTCGGTAATTTTGGATGTATAGATGTGCCTTCACTATATAAATAGCTTTCGATAAGCTTTATAGCATTATTAAAGAATCCAACAAAGTGTAGTATTGCAAACAACAACTAATTACCGATGGTGTCAAACGCTTTTTGGTTGAGGAAAATCAATACACCCCAGGAATACGGTCACGTAGCTATAACCCGAACAAAACCCAGATAGAATATTATATTCTTTAACATTTTCCACGCAAAACAAGGAGTTCACGATATAAGTGATAATTGATACAGCCGTTTTTCTATTGCACCAAAAACTGCAACTTGACACAAAGGGTAACTACTCTTATATGAGTTGTCCCAAATATGCCGCTTATAGCAGGTCGTAGAGGACGTAAGATATTAATCAAAGGCGATAAAGCTGTTTTTGCGAAAAATGAGATTAACTGTTATTTGACTGATCGTAATTTTAAAGGTGAAAATCTGAATTTGTGATATATAAATTTGATCAAAACAATAAATATCAATTATCAATCTTCTAGCTTTTATAGTTCCTTCCAAAATATCGTTTCACGCACATATATGCACGCGCAGGCGCACACGGACGGATGGACCGACGGACGGATGGAAACCATTGCGAAAACTATTTGAGATCCCCTCAAAACGTCTCAAACTTTACTTGCTGTAAGTGATTTTTTAATAAAATGCAGCTTGTATTTAAAAAAAATGTTTCTACGTTAGCAACTAAACGAAAACATACTTATATCTATTTCTAAACGTAATAATAAATTTTGTTGTACATTGGTAAAGAGAGCATGCTTTGACAGATTTTTATTGAAAGAATTGCAAAACAAATAATTATTTTCACATCTATTTTTATAGTGGCAAAGCAAAAATCGTACATCCAACCAGATAATTTTTATTATTCCAACCTCGCAATATATTTTATTTACACACACGGATGACAAATAGTTTATCAATGTTTACTTTTGTAAAATTGTATTTGTTAAACGCTTAATTGGAAACGCTGAGATAGTTAAGTTGTTGGATGAAAGAAAAATAAAATATCTACGTCTCCGGAACATTGTCTAAATAATGATCCTTCTAATATACATAATTTGCTAAAAGTTCTAAAAGAAAGTAGCATAATAGGTCAGATTTGAAAACAAAAAAAAAGGCCAATAACCTAGTAGTTGATGCCTTACTAGAAGAAAATATTTCTAATTTCACCATGAATAGAAGTTACAGCAAACAAAATTTTCCACGAAATTTAATTTAATTATTAACGGTTACATTTATATGTAGATTATTATAATTAACATTACATTCCATCTCTGAGCAAAAAGTGTTTAAAGTTGATGATGGAGATTTAAAAACATTTGCTTCTTCACTATGTTGGAATATATTTCAGTAATATTATTTTATTAATGAGAGAGTATTCAACATAACTGTCAGCAATTACG
Organism: Vesta saturnalis; assembly: GCA_036346205.1. Taxonomy (NCBI): domain Eukaryota; kingdom Metazoa; phylum Arthropoda; class Insecta; order Coleoptera; family Lampyridae; genus Vesta; species Vesta saturnalis. The sequence goes on from JARFJB010000793.1 coordinate 3,344,212, forward strand.
GTAGATTTCCATTCATCATGTCTTTTTAGCACGTTCTACATATGCTCCAGGGTCAGTCAAAAGAAAACAAATCTAGCAATTATCTGTGGCAATTTCCATGTCTTTTTTCCAATCGGGTGAGTGCTTTACCACATCCATACTGAACAAAACACACACGAGAGTGATTTGTGTACACTTTTTGTAGGTTAACATACTTTATAAAGAACTTGACGTAACCAGCTTAACTATAGTTTCTGCGTTTTAGAAATAACTGATCTGTCAGTTTGGGTTTTGTGTGTATTAATCGCAAATTGCATTAATTTGTTGTTGCTATAGGCAGTTTCTTTACATTTTGCTTACTGCACTTATATTTGTATGAAACTGACCTTTACTATTTCACTCATAACCATATTAACGTGGTAAGATATGATAATCCTTCGGGTACTTTTTGCTCTGCGTGAAAACAAGAAATATCCGTTTTCGTTCCTTAATTCTGATAAAAGGGGACTTCCAAAGTATTCAGGCCATAACCTATACGACACAGGTCAAAAGCTCTTCCTAAAAAAAAATTACTACTCCAAAAATTATGTTACGGACCGAAAAACCTATTTTCATATTTTTCATTGCCAGGCGAATAAACAACTCAATTTTAATGCACTGTAATGAAAAAAAATTTTCTTGCGTTAACATACATTATTAGGTTTCATGTGTATTACCCCCCGAAGGTAGTCAATGATTTAATAGATTGAATCGGATGAATTTCAGTAGATTTTGAGTTTCTGTATATTTCAAGCAGGTAGGCAACTCCCCCTCGAATGAATTTACTCCAATTTCCAGTGGCTATTTGCAGATTTGCAGGAGGATATGCGTAGATGTCCGGTGAATATTTAAAGATGTGCTTGAATTTTCAAGGATGGCGGTGGATTTTCGAGGGTATCTGTACTAAATGGATATTTGGTGTACAGTATTTGGTTTGAGTTTGCCCCTGGGCCGCACGCAAATCAAAAGTAGCGTCAGGTTGCACCTTTCGCACGAACAGCCATCCAATGGTAACAGACCCGGTAGGACAGAATGACCATATATACTTCAGTGTACCATGGTCACTGAATCTGTTCTTATATATATATATATATATATATATATATATATATATATATATATATATATATATATATATAAATAACATAAAGTTTATTTGATGTATATTATTTAATGTATTGAACAATTAATTGGTATATACATCAATTAATGCAACGTTAATATATATATATATATATATATATATATATATATATATATATATATATATATATATATATATATATATAAGCGTTTAGTCGTTGTCCAGTTTGAATACGATATGGATAACCACCAATGCCTTTGAACATTCTACGTGTGGATGTTTCACTGATGTTTAATTTACACTCAGTTCGCCGAAGACTTCTTTCTGGAGACTGCAAAACCTGGTCAAGAACCCTTTCTTCATTATCGTTGGTACGAACTATTCTTCGAAGACCTGAATAACCCTTGCGCTAACACAAACCAACTACCAGTGAGACAAAATTTCTCAACAATTGCTAACATTACGCTTTTAGCAGGTGCAGCTTTATTAAATTGCCCCCGATATTTTTGAAAAACTTATTTCAAACTTGGGACATTGCCCCGTCCACTTTTGTATGAACGGAAATAATGTTCCACTATAAATACCGTTTCCTGTCAGAACCATTTTCAGAACAATTTTAACACGAACGTAATATTATTATGACAAACATAATAAACAGAGATCGCCCAAGGCCTCATATTTCGGTACTATATGTATATATATATATATATATATATATATATATATATATATTCTGTTTTAGAGTTATCTTCCGGGTCTCGTGTATTGATAGAATTTACGTGAGAACATTTCTTTGATTCGGCGACGCTTCGACAAACTCTCATTTGTTACCTTCAGGTCACTAATAATCTTGTTCTAGTTCTCGTTGTTCGAATTGAATTGATGTCTGCTGTGCATTCTTGTTAATTGTACCTTCGCTACTTTCACTTTCCTACTCTCGCTGTCTTATTTTCCGTTTTGCTGGTTTTCCAGTGGATTCCGAAAGAGGTCTATTGTGTGTTGTTGGTTGGTTTTTATTTAATACCAATTTCCATGTATTAGGCAGTCTCCGCGCATCGTCTCGGGTATTAAGGCTGTTTAGGCGTTTTTCAATTTCTACGGCTTCTATTATTAGTACTAGGTAATTTATTTATGAACGATCTGGAAGAACAAGCAATACAAACGGCAAGTCACTGGCCTAACTTATGGTTAAGATATGTGGGCGACACTTCTATAATCGGGACACACATACGAGAAGAACTGGATCGATTTCTACATCTAAATGGAGTTCATGAAAGTTGACAGTGGAAATAGAAGACAATAGAACATTGCTGTTTTTAGACGTATTAATCTAAAAAAAGGGAGAAGGACTAGGACACGCAGTTACAACCACACACCAACAGGTACCTGAATTCTCAATCTCCCATCACCCATCCCAATCACCCATCAGAACTACAGGTCGTGGTCAATACACTGGCGACTGACAGATTAGCAAAACATGCATGACGAAATCAAAACGCTAAATTTAGCTTTCTTATAAAACGGATCCACCGAATGACATATCCAAAAGAAGAAAAATCAAGAAGAAACATATGAGGAACAAACTTTTACGGTATCTAAAGGGAACAATAGACCGGATTAGCAGGATTCTAAAAAAACACATGAAAATGAAAAGATTGGAACCATATCGCCTAACCCAACAACCAAAATCAACCTAAAAGCAAGGAATACACGAGATTCCGTTTACAGACTGTGATCAAACGTACGTAGGTTAAACAAACAGACGAATCAGTGCTAGGCTGGAAGAACATTGATTAGCGGTAAAGAAAAACACCACATCACACAATATTAACTTCGATAAAACCAAAAGGATAGCATCAGAAAAGCATCTAATCAAGAGAGTCCATAAAAAAGCCAGCAAAACGGCAAAAGTACTGTTTTATTTTGCAAATATCTTTCACACTTTTATTATATGCAATTCAGTGAGTTCTTGCGTTAATTTCTCTAATTATTATTATTATCATTGTCAAAGTTGTTTCGGCTGGGAATTACAGATGACCTAGTTGCATATCTTCCAAAGTAATTATACATGTAGTCATTTGAATATGCAGTAAACATTGCTTTTAGTGTAATTTTCAAAAGTAATGAAATAAATAATAAGAATTTACGAGCTGTCTCAATGAAAATCCTATATAGCCATAATTAAGCATTAATATACATTTGAAATTAGAAACTAAATATTAACGACACAAAATAATGCTTGTTCTAGTCAATTATTGAATAGAAAAAATTCCCATAAGATAATTATGCAGCAAGAACAAAAGTTTATCTTTACTATATTACATAATGTTATATAATTATTTTCAGTTACTTAATTTAGTTACGTATCAGAAAAAAAAATGTTTGAAGAATTCAAAAAAGGTTAAACGTATTCGACACTATACTTTTGTAGAACATCTAATTATTAGAAAAATTAATGTAGCGTATACTACATAATAAAGGCAGAAAAAGAAAGTTTCAGTATAAAGATGTAATTTGTTAAGATAAATTATTCTATATTAACCAAATATAGTGGTCAAGAATAAGTCCTTCCTTTTTTTATTTTATTATCAAATTATTTTGCCTATTAAGTAATATGATTAATACAACACTTACTTTTATAACATGTCATTGTCAATACCAAGTAAAATTGATGTTTTTGAATTTTACAAGATTCTTCACTTTGACGTACATAATCTCCCATTTGTTCTGGCCTAGACCTGAGAAACGATGAAATTCTAGTTTAACACCACAGATTTTTCATACTTTAATGTTTACTGACAGCAGTCATACATAACTTAAAATATAATGGAGACGTCATACAGTTTTCAAACGCCAGTACAAGAATATTTTTCTATTTGTATGGTGCAATGAGAATTTTGTGCAACTGTTTTTATTAGAAACAGTGTTCTGTGACACGAGAAACTGCAGATTATGATAAACTGTGTTTGGCAATAATATCTGTTGTCATAATGTAGATTTTGGGCCAAAAAAATACTATGAAATAAGTGTGCTACAATGCCCTATTGTAACATTAGTATCTTGTAGACTTTCGTGGCTTCGTCATTCGTGTCACAAAATACCCATATCACAATAACGTTCATTGTAACACATGTTTTTCAATATGCTACTGTATGTCATACGTCCAGAAACTGTCTGTCGTTTCTGACGTATGACTCCTGAAAGTCGTTTAACAAATAAGTAAAAGTATTAATTGAGTGCTTAATTTGTAATTTATGCAAAAGTTTTTTTACATTTTAGTAATATTTTATGCGCACTTTTACAATGCCACCAAACTATGAGATCGTATTCTAAATCTGTATAAAAAAATTTAATTCAAATTAAATTTAAGCTCTGAAATAGAAAAAATACCACGAAATACTCGTGCTACATTGCCCTATTGTAATATTCGTATCTTGTGCACACCCGTGGCTTAATCATTAGACTCACAAGCATATTACAATAATGTTCATTGTAACACTTGCATACAAATAACTGCTTAAAGTCGGTTAAAAAATAAATAAGTTAATTGACCGCTTAATTTGTAGTTCTTACCAAAGTTTTTTACATTTTAATAATATTTTATACAAGAATTTTTACAATATGGCCAAACTATAAAATCGTTTTTTAAATTTCTACACAAAAATGAGATTCAAAGTAAATTTAAGCTCTGAGATAGTAAAAATACTGTGGAATACGCGTGTTACAATGCCACATTGTAATATTTGTATCTTGTGGACACTTGTGGCTCCGTCATTCGTCACAAGCATATTAAAATAACTTTCATTGTAACACTTGTTCTTAAATATACTATTGTGTATCATACGTCCAGACACTACCGTTTCTGGCCTAGTGATATAAAAATAACTCCTTAAAGTCGGTTAAAAAATAAGTAAAAGAAAATTTCTAAAATATAGATTGACTGCTTAATTTGTAGTTCTTGCCAAAGTGTTTTACATTTTAGTAATATTTTATATACGATTATTTACACTGCGACCTATGAAATTGTATTTTATATTTGTACAAAAAAAATTCAATTCAAATTAAATTTAAGCTCCGAATAGAAAAAATACTACGAAATACGCGTGCTACAATACCCAACTATAATATTCGTATCTTGTGAACACTTGTGGCTTTGTCGTTTGTGTCACAAGCATATTACAATAACGTTCATTGTAACATTTGTTTTTAAATATACCTGATATTGTGTATCACAAGTCCAGAAGTGACCTTATGATAGAAATAACTCCTTAAAGTCAGTTAAAAAATAAGTAAAAGAGAATTTCTTAAATATAGATTGACTGCTTAATTTGTAGTTCTTGCCAAAGTGTTTTACATTTTGGTAATATTTTATATACGATTATTTACACTGCGGCCTATGAAATCGTATTTTAAATTTGTACAAAAAAATTCAATTTAAATTAAATTTAGGCTCCGAATAGAAAAAATACTACGAAATACGCGTGCTACAATGCCCAACTATATTATTCGTATCTTGTGAACACTTGTGGCTTCGTCGTTTGTGTCACAAGCATATTACAATAACGTTCATTGTAACATTTGTTTTTAAATATACATGCTATTGTGTATCACAAGTCCAGAAGTGACCTTATGATAGAAATAACTCCTTAAAGTCAGTTAAAAAATAAGTAAAAGAGAATTTCTTAAATATAGATTGACTGCTTAATTTGTAGTTCTTGCCAAAGTGTTTTACATTTTGGTAATATTTTATATACGATTATTTACACTGCGGCCTATGAAATCGTATTTTAAATTTGTACAAAAAAATTCAATTTAAATTAAATTTAGGCTCCGAATAGAAAAAATACTACGAAATACGCGTGCTACAATGCCCAACTATATTATTCGTATCTTGTGAACACTTGTGGCTTCGTCGTTTGTGTCACAAGCATATTACAATAACGTTCATTGTAACATTTGTTTTAAATATACATGCTATTGTGTATCACAAGTCCAGAAGTGACCTTATGATAGAAATAACTCCTTAAAGTCAGTTAAAAATAAGTAAAGAGAATTTCTTAAATATAGATTGACTGCTTAATTTGTAGTTCTTGCCAAAGTGTTTTACATTTTGGTAATATTTTATATACGATTATTTACACTGCGGCCTATGAAATCGTATTTTAAATTTGTACAAAAATTCAATTTAAATTAAATTTAAGCTCGAATAGAAAAAATACTACGAAATACGCGTGCTACAATGCCCAACTATATATTCGTATCTTGTGAACACTTGTGGCTTCGTCGTTTGTGTCACAAGCATATTACAATAACGTTCATTGTAACATTTGTTTTAAATATACTGTATTGTGTATCACAAGTCCAGAAGTGACCTTATGATAGAAATAACTCCTTAAAGTCAGTTAAAAATAAGTAAAGAGAATTTCTTAAATATAGATTGACTGCTTAATTTGTAGTTCTTGCCAAAGTGTTTTACATTTTGGTAATATTTTATATACGATTATTTACACTGCGGCCTATGAAATCGTATTTTAAATTTGTACAAAAAAAATTCAATTAAATTAAATTTAAGCTCCGAATAGAAAAAATACTACGAAATACGCGTGCTACAATACCCAACTATAATATTCGTATCTTGTGAACACTTGTGGCTTTGTCGTTTGTGTCACAAGCATATTACAATAACGTTCATTGTAACATTTGTTTTTAAATATACCTGCTATTGTGTATCACAAGTCCAGAAGTGACCTTATGATAGAAATAACTCCTTAAAGTCAGTTAAAGATAAGTAAAAGAAAATTTCTTAAATATAGATTGACTGCTTAATTTGTAGTTCTTGCCAAAGTGTTTTACATTTTAGTAATATCTTATATACGATTAGTTACACTGCGACCTATGAAATCGTATTTTAAATTTGTACAAAAAAAATTCAATTCAAATTAAATTTAAGCTCCGAATAGAAAAAATACTATGAAATACGCGTGCTACAATGCCCAACTATAATATTCGTATCTTGTGAACACTTGTGGCTTTGTCGTTTGTGTCACAAGCATATTACAATAACGTTCATTGTAACATTTGTTTTTAAATATACCTGATATTGTGTATCACAAGTCCAAAAGTGACCTTATGATAGAAATAACTCCTTAAAGTCGATTAAAAAATAAATAAAGTGAATTGTATTAATTGACGAGTTAATTTGTAATTTATGTAAAAATGTTTTACATTTTAGTAATATTTTATATTCGATATTTTACAATGCGACCTATGAAATCTCATTTTAAATTTGTACAAAACGAAAATGGAATTTAAATTAAATTTAAGCTCTGAAATAGAAAAAGTACTACGAAATACAGCGTGCTACAATGCCCTGAAGTAATATTCGTATCTTGTAGACACTTGTAGCTTCGTCATTCCTATAACAACCATATTAAAATAAAGCTCATTATAACGATTGTTTTAAAATATACTGTTGCGTTGTCATACGTCTAGAAACTGTCGTGTCTGGCCTAGTGATACAAATAACTCGTTAAAGTCCGTTAAAAAATAAATAAAAGGAAATTTCTTAAGTATGAATTGACCGCTTAATTTGTAGCTTTGCCAAAGTTTTTTACATTTTAATAATATTTTATATACGAATTTTTACAATAAGGCCAATCTACGTAATCGTTTTTTAAATTTTAATTAAATTTAAGCACTGAAATAAAAAAAATACCGTGAAATATGCGTACTACAATGCCCTAATGTAATATTATGGACACTTGTGGCTTCGTCATTCGTGTCACAAGCACATTACAATAACGTTCATTGTAACACTTTTTCTTACATATACTATTGTGTATCATACGTCCAGAAACTGTCGTTTCTGGCCTAGTGATACAAATAACTCCTTAAAGTAAGTAAAAGAAAATATTAATTGACCGCTTAATTTGTAATTTATGCAAAAGTTTATATACAATTATATATAATTTTTTACAATGCGACGTATGAAATTGTGTTTTAAATTTGTACAAAAAAAAAATTAAAACTAAATTAATTTAATCTCCTAAATAGAAAAAATACTATGAAATGCGTGTGCTGCAATGGCCTATTGTAATATTTGTATCTTCTGTACACTAGTGGCTTCGTCATTCGCGTCACAAGAATAACTTCATTGTAACATTTGTTTTTCAGTATACTATTCTGTATCACATGTCCAGAAACTGTCGTTTCGGGCCTAGTGCTACTAATAACTCCTTAAACTCTTTTAAAAAATTAGTAAAAGTAAATTTCTTAAGTATTAATTGACCACTTAATTTGTAATTTATGCAAAAGTGTTTTAATTTTAGTAATATTTTATATACGACCTTTTTTATACTGCGACCTATGAAATCGTATTTTAAATTTGTACAAAATAAATATTAAATTGAAATTAATTTTAAGCTCCGAAATAGAAAAATAGTATGAAATACGCGTACTACAACGCCCTATTGTAATATTCGTATCTTGCGGGCACGTGTGGCTTCGTCATTCGTGTCACAAGCATATTACAATAAGGTTCATTGTAACATTTCTTTTTCAATATACTATTGTGTATCCAGAAACTATCGTTTCTTAAAGCCTTAAAGTCGGTTAAAAAATAAATAAAAATAAATTTCTTAAGTATTAATTGACCACTTAATTTGTAATTTATGCAAAAGTTTTTTACATTTTAGTAATATTTTATATTCGATATTTTACAATGAGACTTATGAAATCGTATTTTAAATTTGTGCAAAAAAATTAAATTTAAATTAAATTCAAGCTCCGAAATAGAAAAAATATTGCGAAATGCGCGTGTTACAATGCCCTGTTGTAATATTCGTATCTTGTAGACACTTGTGGCTTCGTCATTCGTGTTACAACCATATTACAATAACGTTCATTGTAACGAGTGTTTTTAAATATACTGTTGTGGTATCACACGTCTATAAACTGTCGTTTCTTGCCTAGTGATACAAATAACTCCTTAAAGTCCGGTAAAAAAGTAAAAGAAAATTTCTGAAGTATTAATTGGCCGCTTAATTTGTAGTTTTTGCCAAAGTTTTTACATTTTAATAATGTTTTATATAAGAATTTTTACGAGTGCCACAAGGCTGTGTGATGTCACCGTGGTTGTTCAATGTATACATAGATAAATGTGTTAGGCAAGCATGTACCGATGCAAATGGTGTAATGGTTGGTGACGTAAAGGTTCGAGTTCTGGTGTATGCAGATGACACAGTCTTATTAAGTGACAGTGCGGATGAGCTACAAACTGCTCTCAGGAAGTTTCATACAGTCTGTGAGAGCATGGACCGAAAGGTAAACGTGAAAAAAACTAAGATTGTGGTGTTCAATCGGGAATATAGAGAGGAGATTAGAGTATTTACTCTGCAAGATGAAATTGTGGAACAAGTAGACGACTTGGTATATCTGTGTAGAATGCTTACTGCAGATGGTACAATGGATGGCGAGATTGGACGAAGGGTCAATGCTGGAAGGAAAGTGATTGAAAGTATGTGGACGATAATGAGAGACGAAAGTATGAGCCTAGCTGCGAAACGAGCAATCTACAGTGGCGTATTTGTCCCGTCAGTACTGTATGGAAGTGAGACATGGGTATGTCGAGAAAAACACGAAAGAAAAATAAATGTGTGGCAAAGTGTGGCGAAAAGTAGTACATTCCGTTGGTTTCGTCACGTTGAGAGACTGAACAACGCAAGATTAAAGAAGCAAGTATATGTGGTTGAGATTAGAGGTAAGGACGGGCCTGGTAGGCCGCGTAAAACTTGACAATGTAGTGGAATGTATGATAAAAGAAAGAAAGATAAGAAGTTTTAAACTAAACGGGCATGTCAGAGACAATGGGTACCATCAATAAAAATGGAGCGCTCGCTCGAAGTATAAAGTAAAAGCAAAAGCAAATCCTCCGAAACAAAAGGTAGAAGAAAAGGCATTTGGTTCGTTTCTAATGAATAATTATTTACTTTCGCTCCGTAGTAAATGCTTCGTTATTTAGACCGTTTGCTACACTTTTTAATAATTCTAGACAGGAATAATTATGATGTTTGGTTGAATATGCTTTGGTAGTTAGTTAGTGCGAAAGAAGAAACAACGCTATGAGCTCCGACGAAGAAAGAACGACCTATGAAGAGAACGAAATTTGTAGAGTTACTGCAAAATTATAAAGTGGTACTAGAAAAATCGAAAGTACTTACTACAAAAAAAAAGCGAAAGAGAATGGGTCAATAAAGTTACAAGCGGAATGGCAAACGGTGAGCGGCGGAAAAGCAGTAAATGTAAAACAATTATCTAAAAAAATCAATAACATAAAAACAGAATGTAGATATAAATAAAACCGGCAACAAAAAAAAAGCTGGGAACAGGCATTTTGGAGGTTAATGGATGGTAACAGAAACCCGACCTTGCACAAAATACCAACTAAGAATCGTATATTTATTTGATTACAGATCATTACATGAAATTAAATTTCATCAAGTGCTGTGCAAGTTGGCGAGGCACCACCGATACAGACTGCTGTTTCGGCGGACATCTGTTCGAAGCCTAACTCATCTGTTCTGGTTCCAGAAACTGCAAAAAGCACGGTATCAAGGAAAATAGAAAGGTCTCGTCTTCCGGAGACAACGGAAACACAAAATTTATCTGAATTACAAAGATTAGTTTTGTTAGAACAATTGGGAGCCCTGATGCTAAAAAAAAGAAAATTGATGAGAGGGGTACAACAGAAAGAGTTATTAGCAACAGAAAATGATAAAGTGTATACAAACTCGTAAACTATTCCAACGTATTTTGATAGTGCGATATTTATGTTGAGGTTTTGCATTTAAGTATTTGTTTTTTATTAGACCTTATATAAATTTTGTATTCCTTCTCTTGGGTTATGATTAGGTTTTGAATTTATATTTGTTATATTTTCAATAAATTTTGTGTTCTTGGATTATAATTATAAGTTTCGACTTACCCTACATATTTGTTGAAAAATCAGATGGGCGATTTCCTCCTGTCATTGCATTTCGCTTCTCCTAATGTTAATGTCGTCGTTCTCATTTCCTTCAATACGGTTATTTGCGGCGTTATTTAGCTCCATTTTATTTAATTCAAAGTCTGAATCGCGTAGTGTTCTTACGATGTTGTGTAGAATAACGCAGCATACTCTTAGGTTAGGGATATTTTCCAACTTCACTCGAACTTTATATTGCAGTATGGAAAATCTTGGCTTCAACTGTTCAATACACACCCTTTCCTTCTTCAACAAATTATTGAGTCGGGTTTCTTGTGGTGTATTTTACATAGGGAGCCATTAAATAGGGCTCTACTTCATACTCTTCATCTGCCAGGAGCAAAGCTCGTTGTGTATTGCGACGCGTAACGTCACAAATGTCAGACCTTTTCCAGATTGTACATCCTGTAAATTTGTCCTGCGCATCGCACATTGCTTGTACATTGATGCTAGCAAAACCTTTTCGGTTTATATATTCATCTAGAAATTCGGAAACCTTTCGAATACAGACATGTGTGCAATCCAGAACTCCAACTGCGGCTGAAAACGTATAAACTTACTGCCAAAGCCGCTGAGCTTCACGTATTTCTTCATTGGAAACTTGATCCATAGATTTGCTTTCTTCCAGATTTTGTCCTTTACTTCAACAATTGTTTTTCACAGTACTTTGGTGAATTCCAATTATTTCTCCAACGCCGTTTTGGTAACCCGGATCCGCGATATAACGTAAAAACACTTTCGTTTTGTAGAACGGTGATAATGCACCACCTCGTATCACATTATTGTCCTCACTAAAAAAAGGTTTGGATAACCAATGCACGTTTGCTTCGTTGAAACGAAAAATGTGTTCAAAATCATTTGGTGATGTTCTATGCGTCTTTTGTAAAGTTTTACGGCTCTTACATTATTTAGAACTCCATAATTACCACACACGTGTCGCTTCCCCGGACGTGAAGTCTGTACTGGAGGTACCTTTAGCAAAATTTACTTTTGTCACCGGGTATGAAGATTTTAAGCAAATTACTTTGATAATTATTTTTCGTCTCGTTTTTCGAAATTATGGTTTTAAAAGTCAAAAGATTTAAAATGTGTTGTTGCTATTTGAGGATGTTAGAGTTTTTTTATTACGCGTTAAAATTTGGAATATCAATTGAGTAAAGATGATTTTTGGTTGTTGTCACTTAATGTTAATTCAAGAATTGATTACGTTTCAGCCACATGTGATACTCGCGTTACAATTAGAGTAATGTTAGAATAGTTTTTGTGTAAATAAGTATTTTCGTTATTTTAAGTTTTATAAATTCTCGTAAGTTGAAGCAGTAAATTACGTTCTTTTAAAATTAAATTGACAATCTTTTGCTATTGTTGTTATAAGGTTTATTTTGAATTAGAATTTGTCGTATTTGATTAAAATGGATTGCTTTGCTTATTAATTTAAATTAAGATCGTAAATATCATATAAATTTTCCCAAGGTTTAAAATTAAAAACGCAATTTGTTATTGAGAGATAACATTCCAAGTCGTTCTTCGTATTAAATTTCTGTTAACATCCATTTGAGGAAAGGTGCCAAGATTCTTTTGCAGTACCGCTTACCGATTTATTTTTAATTAAGGACCATCATTATAGGAGAAGGCAACATTTGTCTGAACCACAATATGACCTCAGTAAAATTTAGTGCATGTGCACCGTAAGAGTAAATAAGCCATGGTTACTTGAAAAGGTGGTCATACAGTTTCTATGTGAAACCAAAAATATGACGTAATTTCTCTGGATCATTTACGGAAAGGGTATATCGTTTCTAACGCGTTGATAATTCGAATAAATGTGTTTTATGATTGGTTGTTGTTTTTAAAATTGAATATGGCGTAACTGAAGGATTTTTAAATGCATGTTCTCAGTCCTGGTCTTGATCTGGTAAAGTACATTTGTGGGAGGGCACAGCTTTTACCGTCGACGTGTTCCCGGTTCTGCTGAACGTATCGTAGACTGGGGGTCCGTTTCGCCTTCATGCGGTTTTTGTTGGTGATTCACAAGGCCGGAGAACTTTGTGTAGCTTATCGTGGTCTACTAGACCTACTTATTGTTCCTGAAGTCAGGATTGTCTTTTCCCAAGTGCTTCCTGAATTACGGAGTTTTTACCGCTTTTACGGATTTTATATATTGTTTATGGTGGAGTATTGTTCTGTATGTTTTTAAGTGCTTCTGTAAACAGCCTTGGATTAGACCAAGTCTCACTATATATAAATCTGTAAATATTGCTTTTAAATCCTAAATAGACCTGTAAATAAATAAAGCTACCGTATTAAGGCAAGATTGTGTAGTGTAAATAATTTCTTGCGTAAAAGCTTTCTGTGTACATAAACCATACAAAGTCCAAGGCAGTCAAATATAACGTAACGTTATTGAAGTTGTTAATTGGAAATTGCTGCATTGGTTTGCCGTTTGGAATTCAATAAGTAGGTATCCTGAAGCCGTTCAAGTCCAGATTGCTTCCTCTGTCACCTGGAGGAGACGTATTCAAGAATTTTGCAGAAGGTAATTTTACATCGAACTTTTATGTTGAAGGTGTTATGTTACAAGTGTTTGCATTTTATTGAAATTATTTGGCGATGAAGCGAATAAACGTAGTCGTCTTTAGTTGACATGTTGATGCATTTACGTTATTTTCAATTAAGGTTGACGAACTACTTTTATTTGTGTTTTCTTTTGGGATTTTTTTAATGTTTAATTAAATGTACTGCAGGATTATGTGTATAAAAATTTCACGTTGAAAAACTAATGATCTGGAGTAAACATTTGTTTACGTAAATGTTTTGAATTCTAACAGAATTGAGGTAACTTAAATTTCAAAATTTGAACTAAGCTAGAAGGACAGAACTTGCAAGCGGGGCTGATTTAAGGAATAGGGGTAGTACTATCTCCTCCCCTAATCAAATTTTTAGGTACCGGGTACCAATTAGTACGGCCGTGAATGTAACAGATGTATCATTGTTGCGTGTTTTTTTATGTGTGGTCAATAGATGTATAATTAATTGGATTTAATAGCGTTATTTCTAATCTCCTCCCGAGCAGTGAAAGCCATAATTAACGAAAAGTTGTGATTTAAACAATTAAAACTAAAAGATTTAATTAAAAGCTAATTTTATTGATTTGTTTTGAAAGTGACCAGGGTAATTTCGTAAAATGGAGGTATTTAAACTCATGTAGCTTTTTTTATTAGGAGTTTTTTTTTGTGTCTAACCTAACCAATTAGAGAAATGTTGAATGGCGTTTGTCTAGTTCATGTTTAATTATATGGTTTTGAGTTCAACTGATGACAGAATTTTGCAGATTAGTACCTGAATTTGATTTTGCAATAATTAAGCGAAACATTTAGCGTTGGTTAATCTTTTTTGTTTTGTTAGAGAGTATTTTGTTCACAAGCATTGGGGGTAACGTAACGTAAAATTAAGTTAAAGAAAGCCATTGAACGCTTCCTTAGTATTTGAAGCGTGTGGTTGTTTCAGAGATTTGTTCTAGAGCTAAAGTTCCACAGCATCTCTTCCGTGCGCGTAAAGGTAAATGAGACCTGTTGACTGTTTAACGCCGATTTATCGACGTGTGTCCAGGTGTATTCTTACCGATTTTGTTTTAATAACAGTCTGACGCCCATTACTTGACTTTATTCCAATTGCGACGCACCCTTATTTACGAGTTTCGACAACACGACTGACCACCTTCAATATTTCTAAATTCAAAAACACGCCCACGGCCCTCTCTGTCCCACCGAGCTAGTACGGTGCACTTTAATCATCTGTTACCTTTCGTGTTAATTTCATTTTCGACCGTAACACTTTTGCTATAGGTCCCTAGCAAAAGCATAACTTTATTCATATAATCTGAAGTATTTGCTTATGGTGCAGCAAATGCCTTTCCTTCGGTCGTAAAGCAAGTGCTAAAAACTTATTTATCATGTACTTCGAAGGTTTTGCTTCATGACTTTGAAGTAAAAGCGTTTGCTACGATTTATTCATGAGACCCAATGTATGAATCTTGCGGAAGCTAGGGAGGTATGCAGAGATAGGAAAGCATGGAGAAAGATTGTGCATGAAAAATAAATAAGAGGCAGGGATTGTTTTGCCTACCCCGCAAGGAATGGCGTGAAGGCTATGTTATGTTATGTTAAAAAATAAGTAAAAGTAAATTTGTTAAGTATTAATTAACCACTCAATTTGTAATTTATGCAAAAGTTTTTTTACATTTTAGTAATATATTATACACGATTTTTTACAACGCAACCTATGAAATTGTATTTTAAATTTGTACAGAAAAAATTAAATTTAAGCTCCGAAATAGAAAAAATACTACGAAACGTGTGCTACAATGCCCTATTGTAATATTTGTACCATGTGGACACTCCTGGCTTCATCATTTTTGTCACAAGAATAAAATTCATTGTTTTTCTATATACTATTGTGTATCAACGTCCAGAAAAAATCGTTTCTGGCCTAGTGATACAAATAACAACTATATTCTGCCCATAAACGACCCGAAGAAATAAATGAACATATTTGGGAGATTCCAGTGGCATTGGGTTGTTTTATGATAAAAAATATAAAACTGAAGTAATTTTGATTAGATATGCCATAATGAAATTAATTAAACTAATAAAAGTTGGGAAGGTACGAGACTATCATTTATTTGTAATATAATTTTTCTGTTTCCAGATTAAAAGAATTTCGTGGTTGATTAGGTAATTATTGATTGTTTGGATTGACAACTCGGTGTGTATCACAAATTCCTAATACCATAACCGACCAGATTTTTAATAATTTTAAACCAATTAATTACTAATAATTGAATTAGAAAGTGTGTACTGTATTTGGAGTCACACTTTAATAGATTTTAATGTGTTGTGAACGATACAATTAGGGGAGAAATATGCCAACAACGATAACTGCACACAAAATTATACATTGCAATCGTCATTTGTTTGTCTGCAAAACCAATGTACAGGTTGTCCCATTTTCGTATGTTTTCCGGAGTATCTCGCTTATATTTTAGGTTAGAACCTTGTGGTTTTCGCGAAACCTTGCTACTTTTTAATGAAACCAAAGATGCACTAATCAAATTTGCCATAGCCATCTTAGTTTTTGTGCTACAGGGTGATTTTGGAAAAATTGCATTTTCAGTCATCCCCTGTAACTCTGTTATTGTCAGACATATTAAAAAAGTAAAAACTGATATGTGTAGATTTTTTTTACGTAGAATCCAGTGGCGATACTCAGATTTTCTTTAGAGGTCACAATTTTTGAGATATTGACATAACCTACTTTATTTATGGGACACCCTATATATTTCTTTAAAATCTTTTTCCCCTTGCCAAGAGCTTTTCAAAAATATAGCATAGTCTATATTTATTTTTATAAATAACGTGACAAAATGATTTTTTTCTATAATTTACATTGATAAAAAACAAAATAATGAATTAATCACAAATATTGTTCAAATTGCAGACCATTATGTCTCCTACAAGTTTCACAAAGTTTATAAATTCTTTTAATAGCATTTTCCAAAATTAATGATTGTCTTCGTAATTCTGCAAAAGTATTTTCCGTTGCAATTTTTAATTGTTGCAAGTTGTAATATTGCCTTGAATAAATTTTATTCTTTAAATACCCCCACCAAAAAAAATCCAAAACCGAGAGATCCGGTGATTGTGGTGGCCATCGAACAGGTCCATTTGTTCCAATCCATCTCCTGGGAAAACGTTCATTTAGCCAGTTTTGTATTATTCTAGCATTGTGGGCTGGAGCCCCATCCTGCTGGAAGAATATATCGTTTAGTTGAGCCAGTGGAATATCTTCTAAAATGTTCATAGTTTTTTCTTGTGGAATTTGTAAGTACCCATTAGAGTTTAGGTTTTCTTAATAAATCTTGTAAACTATTTTTTGGTTAAAAATAAAGCAGGAGACATTAAATCCGAACCTGCCTTGACGCTCTCTAGGAAAAATCACGTGGGTGTTTTCTTTACTCCAAAACCGCGAGTTGTGTCTATTAAGAATTCCCGAACTTGTGAAATGTCTGACCAAATTATTTTTTTTTCAAAATTATTGTCCTGAGTTTTCATATTTATAAACCAATTGCAGAACTCCAATCTACGTTCAGCATTACCAGGGTGCAGATGATGAACAAGTTTATACTTGTAGCGTTTGAATTTATGTTTTTTTAAAATCCTTTGCACTGTTGCTTTAGACACACCGGTCTCTTCATCTATTTTCCTGCACGAGGTTTCATGAGTGGCTTGAACAACGCTAAAACGTTGATCTCTGATTCCTCGTTCTCTTTGTTGTAAACTCGGGGTCGAGGTTTGTCAAAACATCCATGTTGGCAAAGATTAAATTTTAAGTTTTGAAATATTCTTCTGTCGGGTTGTCTTCTATCGGGATATCTATATGACAAAATAGGTATATAAAATAAATACAAATTCTAAGGTAAAGATAAACTGATCTGTTCAGATAGAGTTCTAAGGCCTGGTCTGCGTTTTCATTAGATAATATGAAGCAGGTATTCATATCATATTTCTCAAAGTTTTCAAATTTTTGGTTTCGAGCCATATTAAAAAATAATTAAACAACAACAACAACAAGAACAAGAACGTTAATTATTTTGTTTTTTGCGTTACTATGGTTACCCACCGCTACCCACTATTATCAATGTAAATTATGGAAAAAAATCATTTTGTCACGTTATTTATAAAAATAAATATAGACTATGCTATATTTTTGAAAAGCTCTTGGCAAGGGGAAAAAGATTTAAAAAAATATATAGGGTGTCCCATTAAAAAAGTAGGTTATGTCAATATCTCAAAAACTGTGACCTCTAAAGAAAATCTGAGTACACCACTGGATTCTACGTAAAAAATCTACAAACATCAGTTTTTACTTTTTTAATATGTCTGACAATAACAGAGTTACAGGGGTTGACTGAAAATGCAATTTTTCCAAAATCACCCTGTAGCACACAAACTAAGATGGCTATGGCAAATCTGATTAGTGCATCTTTGGTTTCATTAAACAATAGCACGGTGTCGCGAAAACCACAAGGTTCTAACCTAAAAAATAAGCGAGATACCCCGTAAAACATACGAAAATGGGACAACCTGTACACGGTGGTTCATTTTCGATGTTTTCTTATGGGAAGTACCCTTTCTATTACAGATGACAAAAAGTAATATGGGGTCCTTGTGCTCGATTTTGGTGTTAAAATCCAATAGTCATAATCAAGATATCTCTGACCGTTATTGCGCAATTAGCCAAAATTGAAAAAATGCTATTTTGAAAAATTTGAATAACTTTTTTATTTCTAAATGTATCGACAAACTGTAAACACATTCTTAAGGCACTTTTTTAAGTAGAATCCGTTAGTGCATTCACATTTTTAATAGCTCCTTAATTTAAAAAGATATGGCACAAAGTTGTATTTTTTATATGGAAACCATAATTGACATTTTTAAATGACATTTTTTTGTGCTTTTCAAAAATATATAACACTTCTATGCTATTTTAATAAGTTTTTCTTATTTACGTTTTATGGTAAGAATATACAGTAGGCATAGGAGGCTGAGATTTATTTAAGTAAAAACAAATGACACCTACTATATGTCAAATAATAAATTAAAAATTAGAAGTGTGGAACAAAGTGATCTTGGAATTTAGTTATTAACATGCCTAATTATACAAATTCAGAAAAATTTTGCATATTAAAGTGTTTTATATTATCCGAAGGTGATAAAAATGTGTAATCGGAATTATATTTACAAAATTTTCCTGAAAGGTAGCAGCCAAATAAAAATATTTTTGAACTTTAATAGTTAATAGAAATTAAAATTTTTGCTAGCTCAAAACAATATCTTAATTAATTTTAGGTTACCGCAAAATTTAATTGAATTCGGTTCTTTTAAGAATCCCAGGCCAAAAACTTACTTTAAACGAAATTCTGAAGAAAATTCAATGGCCATGTTAGGACAAGTCGAAGCAGAGCCAACAACTTAATCTAGACAAATGGTTAATCTAGAGGTGTCTCGAAGCAAAGCCTTTCGAATTTTAAAGAAACACAAATACCATTGCTATAGATTTTGGAAAGAACGTGTTTTGACTATAGACGACAGAAGGCGGCGTACTGACTTTGTAACTGGTGTATAAGTCAGTGCCAAAATATACCTAATTTTTCACTCTATTGCATGGTCAGACGAGGCGCATATCAGTGGTGATGGTATTTTTAATAATCACAATTTAGGTTACTGGGCAGATACTCACGCTCATGTCAGTGTTGTTCGCAGAAGGCAAGGTAAATTTGGAATAAATGTGTGGTGCTGCATTAAAAACGGACGTTTTTATTATAACATGTATGAAGGAACATTAAACTCATTGAAATATCTCGATATTCTACCAATTCATTCGGAGGGATTTCTAGAGAGTCTTCCTTTAGTACAATATTGCAATGTCATATTTCAGCAAGACGGAGTTCCCGCACATAATTCCAGTGTAGTTAGTGATTACTTAAATTTACGTTTTCCTAATAGCTGGATGGGAACGACAGCACCAATTTTGTGACCTGCTCGTTCACCCGATCTTTCGCCTCTAGATTTCTTTTTATCTATATATAACTCTATAAATTCAATTAAAAGACGATGCGAAGTCTGCATCCAAAAAGAGGGCGCACAGTTTGAAAAATATTTATAGTTATAGTGTGTTTTTTATAATAATATTTTGTGTTCGTATTTTTCTTCGTTTATAGAATTAGATGTCTACATACGTATAAAAATTGATTTGCTGTTAGCTTTTCATAATTTCTGATGATGTTATATTGTTTATTTTCATTTCATTTCAATTTGCATTTGAGGTTTTTTGATAATTTTATATTCAATCTTTAAATTTTATAATTTGTTACCATTTCACAAGAACAACATTACAATTAAACTTATTTGAATTACAAAATATCTCTAAAATATTTTATTGGAAGTGAAATTTCTTTTTTGAATAGAATTTCTTCATCATTTAAAAATGTTATAGGGAACTATGGTTTCCATATAAAACAATACAACTTTATGCCATATCTTTTTAAATTAAGGAGGTATCAAAAATGTGATTATACTAACGGATTCTTCTTTAAAAAGTGCCTTGAGAATGTTTTTACAGTTTGTCGATACATTTAGTAATAAAAAGTTGTTCAAGTTTTTCAAAATTGCCATTTTTTCAGTTTTGGCTAATTGCCCAATAACAGTCAGAGATATCTTGATTATGACTATTGGATCTTAATTAAGACCAAAATCGAGCACAAGGGCCCCATATTACTTTTTGTCTATCTGTAATAGAAAGGGTACTTCCCATAAGAAAACATCGAAAATGAACCACCCTGTACACGCCAATGATCTTTACTTTAGAACTCAACAACCGGTACGTCCCATTTTTAAAGATTATTGATAAATAACTTACGTTGTATAGTATGGAAGCGGTATATCATAAAACTAGTTTAAGAAATCTATTAAGTACTTAATACAAAATCGTGTACCGCTTATATGTAAAATAAATGAACTATTGTAATTTATTCCTTCGCTTCGTTTCTGGACAGACTTTAGTTAAAGTCGGTTAAAAAATAAGTAAAAGTAAATTCCTAAAGTATTAATTATGTGCTTAATTTGTAATTTATGTAAAAATCACCTTAAAGTTAAGTGTGTTTGGTAAACAATATTCATAGACAATAATGAAATGTATTGTTGACCTTAACTGTATACCTCACTCCTCACTAAATTGTATACCTAGCAATAAACCCATTATATAACGTATTTTTTTAAGTTATTTGAACATTGTTTGTATACAAAGTATGAATATCTTATATATCTACTCATCAATACTTAAGTAACGAGTTAATTTCGAATAATAAAAACAGCTTTCTAACTAGTTGATGTTTCTATTGCAATATTTTATTTATCATTTGAGTTTAGTTTAATTTACAGTTGTAAGTCATTCACAAACAACTAAGGTGTGCATTATTTTTGCAATTTCCTTACTGCATGTTTATGCATAAAGTAAGAACTAATTAGTTTAATTATGAATGCATTAATCAGATCATTAATCTGGCTCAATTGCGTTAAACGTGCAAGTCAAAAAATTTTGTGTTTGAGTAAAACGTAACAACCTTTATTCTGTAAAATTATTGTAACTAATAAAATATTTAGTACTTTTTTTTTTTAATTAACGGTAATTTTCACAATGTATATCCGGAATATTAATATTAACATTATCTTGCAATAGGTTATATTTATGTAATATAACCTCAACATTGTTTTCAAATAAAGTAATTTTACGATTTCACACAACGTAATCATAAAAGAATGCAATTTGATCCCTCTCACTGATTAACGTGACCGTTTTATGATTACCCCAAATATTAAATTGAGGATAACCATATTTTCTGGGTTCTTAAAGATATGTATTAAGTTAGTAAGGCAAGTATAAGCATTTGAGCATTACCACAACAAAGAAAATTTAAATCAAAGACTTTAAGAATATTACACAATCACCATTTTTTTTAATTTAATTGGTTTCAAGGACACCAGAATCATGACTTGACGCAAGAATATAAAAAAAATTAATAACAATAACTAGAACTAGATGATAGGCATGAGAAGCAATTTATACACCTATATAATTTACCTTTCTAAACGTTACAATTTCAAAATTAATCTAGTATCGTTTGATTTAAGACCGAAAGTCAAACAATTGTTTTGAATTATTGAGTGTATCAAAGACGTGGAAGCTTCTCACAATATCTGTTATTGTTAGCAAGTCATTTCGGTTCATTATAGAAAAAGTGAAAATTTTTCTGAGTAAATTAACGATCTCGTTGGATGTTTATGTTTGATACGCTATTTTAAATTAAAAAATTTGAAAGTCATTAAAGATATGTCAAGATAATTTTGTTTTACCAAAATCATTTTCCCGTTTATTTACCTAATCTTAACATGAAGTTGATCACGATCATATTTAATGTTATTCATGTACAGTGAAAATAAACTTTTATAGCAAAGAAAGTAATAATTTATGCTTTACGCGTTTTCTATCAGGCTCATCTGTTAATTTAATGATGATGACTATTAGATATACAAATTTTGCAATTTATTTATTACTTATAATTTAAAAAGCAAAAGTTTAATTATGCAATTATTAACATTTTTTTATGTATTTATAACCAAATTTGTCAAAATGTTTAATATAGAAAGGTCATGAATTATAGATCTTTGAAATAACATGTATGCATATAACCGTTCTCCAAGGGTGTTCCAACAGGACCGTCTAACCTACGGCTCCCTCGCCCGAATATTTGTTTACTAAAAAAATTGATTTTTTTTAGAAGTTCATATGTATGTTTATCAAATCGTTTATTGGTCTTCTACATACATAAATTTATTAAAAACTTGTGGGGGGCCCACTTTAGATAGTGCCCCAGGGACTGTGATGTTCTTAAGACAGCCCTGTGTTTTAAAAGCACATAAACCGTGTAACAAAGCTAAAAGATTTCAAGTTTTCTGCCATTAATTTTCAGTTTTATTAGTGGTATACCTTGTTTTATCAAATCATAGGCATACGATGATTGTTGTTAAAAATTTTGCCTAAACGAATTAAAATATACTAAGGAAGACGTTAGTAAAAATAAATATATATTTTTAAGCTTGGAAACGAATTTATCGTAATGGTAGGTGGTTAGTAATTTAACATTAAAAAATATTAATTAAGTTCTTAAAATATAATGATTTCCTAATTATCTTTTTTAATAATCTTAATGAATGGGGATACCTTTAAATTATAGTTGTATAATTTTAGATATTCGTATATCTAGCTATATATCACCATGGCCTAAATCACTTGTGCAGAAAATAATTTATAACATTTAAACATAAGATTATTGCATATTTCAAAATAATAATAAACAAATTTAAATAGATTTTCTATTACTTTCTTTTTTTTTACATTTTGAAGCAATGTGAAGTAAAGAAAGATACATATCAAAGGTTTTTTTTTGGAATTAAGTAACTTAAAATCAAATAAAAATACTAGCCGCTTAACATCTTTCACAGTAATCAACTTCAACGTAATCTTCAATTTTGTACGTTAATATAACTAAGTAATTAACACCGCTAGTGTATTCGTTAAAGGTGTTTACATAAAATAAATGTATAAATGAATATTTGAAGAGTGAAAGGAATTGATGCCCCAAGTCCATATCTAAAAATTACCAAAAAATACCTTTGAGCTTCCGACACAGCCGTTTATATACGCCTCAATTTAGTGCTATGATTCCTGCTCTAATTACGCTAAAAGTTAGTGGGTGACATCGTTTTTTATGGAACCCACTAATTTGTATGAGTAATAACATTGCAATATTTTAATGGCTTTTTAGGTCGCAAAATGCGCCAAAGCAGCCATAAATGGAGAATAAAGTAAACCTATCATCACCGCTAAATATCGTGATTATGGTATTTACATGTGTTTTATCGATTGGCGCCATCAACCATCGATACACTACCGCAGGTTCTGATACTATTACATCAGTGGTTTTGGTGTTGTTTGAAAGGTCGTTTGTAAAAATAATGAGTACAAATAGTATTTATTTTTTTATTTACTTTCTCGTTATGTCGTACATTGTAAAATAATAATAATTAATAATAAAAATAAAAAATAATTGATAAACAATTTCTTCTTATAAGTTCATTTAGTAAGTTCATTAATTTCGGTTGCTTTGTTTTTTCAAATATTAGTGTCACGATGAGAAAACATTACCACTTTGTCATCTGCATACTTCCATACCTTTTGTTATGTTGGAAAATATCTCGTTTACATAAAATAGAAACGGTCCCAACTTGCTTCCTTGAGGTACCCCGCATCTCAATTCTTTCATTTCGCTATACGTGTTCTGTTATGAAATCGATAAACACTGGTACCGTATACTGGGTCCCCTTTTTATATATCGGCCGCGTTACTGAAACCTTCAAAGCATTTGGAAAAATTCCCATTTGTATGGATGTATTGATCAATTAAATAAGTAATCTGATAAAAATTTCCTTTTCGTTTTTGAAATAAGTTGCTCTAATATTGTCAAATCCGGATGATACTTTTATTCGTAAACGGTTTTCAATTATACTTCAGTGGATTGAGTATGTAAAAGATAATAATTATAATAATAATAATAAAACCGTGTAATATCGGACCATTAAAGAATATCCCACGACATCCCACCGCCTGTCGTAAAAGGTCACTAAAGGAGCCTGTCGACGAGGAATGACAACAATATATCGATAACCTAATAAATAATAAACCGGACATTGCTTTAATAGACAGGCAAAGGAAAACGCACAAGATCGACATCTCTGTTGCAAGTACATCAAACCTGCGAAAGGGAATAAGAGAAAAGATAGAAAAGTTCACTTTACTCGCAGAAGAGAGAAAGGAAATGGCAACGTGTTTCATTCCCTCCCAAAAGGGGAATGGCGAGCTTTCTAAGCTCCCATCCGCCACAGTGATAGATTGCCAACATACATACTTAAGTATGTATGCATATGCACAGTAGGTCTAATCATGGGTGCGGTTAGGATCAGATCCGAAGGAACGGGGTTAGGGTTCTGAGGGGAAATTTACTACCGCAGCATTCGCGTAAATAGCTGCACATGTACGTATACGCAGTGATCATGTCGCTATATTTGTATGATGAAAACCTCTTGAAAAACCTCACATGGGGTAGACGGTAACCTGATTCGAACCCATTACGTCTCGAAAGCTAAGTAGCTTCTGTTACAACTGCAGAAGGGGTAAAAGATATATGGCATATGGAAGGTGTAGCTAGTAATACCAATCATTATTTCAAGCACCGGAGTAATACCTCATTTTCTTTAACACTATACAAAGTAGTCGATTTATCACCAAATCCACTAAACTTCAAAAATCAATAATAATAGACACGTGCTATCTGACAAGGAAGCTTTAAACTGTAGTAATTACTACAGTGACCAAAACTAAAATAAAAAGAATAGAAAATATGCTTGCCATTATGTCCGCACATTTTTCTAAAACATGCCGGATGAAAATCTTACAAGAACAACATATAAGGATAATAAAACCAAGACTAGTACAACTTCATCATACACATTGATTTGATTTAATAAGAAACTGTAATTATAATAAACGTGATCAAGCAAATATTATTTGACTGCTTTTCAAGTATTCGGAAAATGGTTATAGAATTAAGAAATATAGTTGCGTTTATTCCATATCTTAAAGGATAAGTAAAAATTTACCGTTATGTCGTGTATTATGGCAGTGTACGTACCATCGTTATTTTGACTACATATACTAATTTGAGGATTGTTTCAGATCTAGCTATAACTTAAATGTGGAGTACCCTGACAGGACGACCCTGGATTAAGTACAAACGTTTAGCAGTAGGAGAGTGCCCCACATAGTAATTGCATAAGGCAAGGTACCATAGTAGGCATTAATGTCTTAAAAGAAACTTTTTCTTTTAAACTTGAAGTTTAGCAGCAACATGGTTTATGTGAGTATCCCACGTTAGATTGGGGATAGTAATAACACCCTGAGTTTTGGACACCATCCAAGTTTCTCAGAGAATGCCGTATTTTTTCAGTCTTATTATGATTGTAAAAATCCAATGTTACTGATATTGACTGCGATAGAGTCATCCGCGTAGAGTATCGAATAACCACGCTTTGGTATATATCATTTATAAGTATAATGAACAAAATATTGCCTAGTATCGGAGCTTTGTGGCAATCCACAGCTTAGTTTAAGTTTCTTTATTGTATCTGATAACCTGGGATCTCTCTCTTACGTAAGACAATGACAAACTGATGGAGGTTTCGTCAAAATGGTAGTAACGTAGGTTAACAGCTAACAAGTGACTATTCATGCAGTCAAGTGCTTTAGAGAGGTCTCAAAGAGAGAGTTGGACATAAAAACCCGTTTTCAAAAACATCTTGTCAGTTATTGTTTTCAAATTATTCGATCATTTAGGTTTTGAAAATTTTTTCGAACACTTTGCTGATGACAGGGACAGTTGATGTAGGTCAATAACTTTCGACCGCCTACTTTCCGCACTTTGTACCGAGGAGAGTCGCCAGTCATATTTTTAACACCTCTGGAAGTAATAAGAGTACTGATTATAATGTTAATAGCAGACTTCAGTGTTTTAGAGTTTAAGGAATAATAATAGTAATAATTCAGACAGTTCAAAAGATGGGAGGTGATATCTCTTAATACTACTTTAAAAGAAAAATGCATGCAGGAAATCGCAGTGTTTCTAATGACTGTGTCAACATTAAGATCTAAATTGAATATGAAGTCGGAGTAAAATATAAATTCATCTGCAAGTGCTTATAGATTCTCATTTAATTGAACTTGATGCATCTAGCTTTGATCGTGTTAGATGCTGCCTTTATAAAGTAATCATTACTTATTTACACAATTATAAGATTTTCATCCTAATTTTCATCTACAAGCTCATTATAGAAACGCATTAGACCATTTATAATTACCTTTCTAGAATTAACAAGTACCCGTTGGTTACTCACTGGAGCATCTGTAATTTTTAGAATCTGTCCCAAGTGGTCCGATACACCGACATCACACAGTTCTATATTAAACCAAGGTTTATGTACATTTGTAATTATATTATTAAGCAATTACCACCTCTGGTGATCTGACTTACGGTTTCCTGAAAATAAATTGTTTTTATAACGTTCTTCAGAGATTGTAACTTCTCATTTTGTTCATTAAATAATGTTAAAATAACAAGCGATAATCACGGTTTTCCCACGTTCGGCAAGTACCGTCAGTATTAAATCTAACATTTCCAAGAATAATCCCCATTTGGAAGCCTGTAAATTGCGAATATATATATATATATATATATATATATATATATATATATTAAGTTATTAATCCAAACACATGATATTTCACATACTGACTTAATAGATAATCTTTTTACTTGATCCACAGCATCATATTGTATGTTTTTTTTCTTTTATCAACTCGGCAAAAGGAGTGGGCTGAGATTAACGTATACAGGTAAAAAAATTAACTGCATGTTTCTTCATCCAATGTTCCGTTAAACATGCAACATCTGGAGATGATCTATGGCTGTGAATAAAGGTTTCTAGGATACCTAGCTTATTTCTCAAAGCCCTGGTATTCAACAAAACACTACAAAATTGATTTGTCGCATTGAGACGATTAGTCTTTACTTGTATAGCGTTAAGCCTGCACACTAACTCCAGAATCTAACATCCACCTGTGGAAAAACCTTGTTACATGAATCCCTTCAGATCATGTTTTCGATGAATCGCTATTGGAAAGTTTCACAAATTGATTATAATTTTAAAGGACGAATTGTGGCCCGGGTGTTTATATCGAATCGCTCCCCAGCTGATTTCTGTAAATTTGGGTTTAAGTGTATAGAATATTAATTCACATTTTGTACCCAGGTTCGAATCCGGGCACAAACAGTTGAGCTGTTTTTGGAATACATTTTATGCTACTAATTTTTGTACTGTGACCTACAATAATTTCATGTCATGATGCGTGGTTTTTGTGTTTTCCTTTTACGACGGTAACCCAGTCCTAGTGGTGTATTTTCACGATTTCTTGGCAATTCCACATTTTCCGTTCCCGTCAGTGGAATGAATGAGTTTGATTTCAGATTTGTAGATATTCCATCCATTGATGCCCGGTTGTTTTTTTTTTGTATAATATCTTTTGAGTTCTGGATTAATTGTGTGGAAGAATCATCGATACTTGGTTTGATCGGACAAGCAGTACCGTCTGTGTTATAATACCCTTATTTTCATTGAGAAATTGAGTATGAATGCGTATTATTTGAACCTTTTAACGATTGTAGATTCTTTAATCACAAAAATTTAATGTACCTAGTACGTTAATTTGTGCGTATAGAAATCTTGTTTTATTTCTTAGGTCGTTAATCATAATGTCTCTTGGTTTGACAATATAAGATACTAACTGTATATCTACTGGGTTATTTATTGTCTAGCTTCGGTGACAATGTATCAAAAGTCATATGAGTGACACTTAGATCGTTCGTATCTGGTGAATTTTCTTCTTGTATACCATATCAATTTATGATTTTGTCATTTATTATTTCTTTATTTTTTAAATATTCGGTACAGTTTAAATGTGTAATAGTACCGCAATTTACGCATGTTATAAGTTTCGACTAATACCATTCATAAAACAGAGGCGCCAAAGCTTGGTGGCTTTATCAGAACATAAATGATACTCAATGGTTATATTTGCAACAAATTTGCCCAGTTGTTTTATAATTTTGGACTTTCGTGTTAATCATTAATATTCAGGAACACTGAGATAAGTGCAAATTGCAAACTACCAATACATAAAAGCCAGTGCATGGATTGAGTTCCTGAAATATTACAGCCGCTAGATCTGAAGAGTCCGTGGATGTTGGTTCACTGTAAAACAGTTTTCCAATTGTTTGTGGGATTATGTTCGCAGGTGAGAACCGATCGATATCATGTTGAAAAAAAACACGTTTTAACAAAAATCCACGGCCTTTGGTCCTTATTGTTGGTTTGAAGAGATCTTTCAACAGGTAGAGCTATTAACTGTACTCTCATTAGTTGCAATCTTCAACAATTGCTCCAAGACACGCTCAACATCACTTTTCCTGTGACTATTTTTGGTTTCCACGACCATTGTTTTCACTCAGATTGGTAGGGTATACCACTGCCAACCTGCGTTTTCATTACTAGATACTATTCTGTTCAGAGAATTCCCCTTCTTTCTCACATCGTTGAAGTAGAACACACGATTGAACTTTTTTCCTTAAGTTTGGCAGTCAATTGCAACGGAACTATCTTGAGCGCACCTTGTCAAATTTAAGGTGATCTGCAACAATATGAACCAATGCTCACATCAATTTTTGAAGCGACTTCTCCAAGTTTTGATAAATCATACCTTCAACTGCTCCAATATTGTTTGGCGAAGTTACACGATTCACCTGTCCTGTGCACGGAGCGTCTCTCACATTTTGGATTTGCTTTAATTAAACTTATTGACCCATTCAAAAACACTTGGACGAGCGATATAATGCCTCCATGTACATTTATCATCCTATTATGAACATACATTTTATTGACCTGGCCCAAGCCTAAATGGTGAGGTGGGTGGGCTTATCGGGGAGTAAAAACTGATATTACATTGCACCTCATGTTTTAGGTTCCATTAATTATGCAATACTCGACAAAATTCCTAGCTAGTGAGCCTGTGGTAGCAGGATATGTTAAGCATCCGGGAGGTAATGGGTTTCTATTCCCTGTACCGTTTCCTCACGTTTTTTGAGAGGGTTTTCCTCATACACATATAGCGACATGATCATTGTGTATGCGCACATTATGTGCAGCTATTTAGGCGAATGCTGGAGTATTAACTTCCCTCTGAGAATTCGTTCCTTCCGATTCTATCCTAACGTCACCTATCCTTAATCCCACCATGCACACATTGGCTTTTCTTTCCTTTTTAACAAAATTAACGAGCTCTAACCATGGACGTACCTGAGTCCAAACCCTAGGGGTAGCTTTACAAATACCCATCTCCGAAATGCGCCACCTTGGCGTTACTGCTACATATGCACTGACAGTTAACACTTATACTATCGATTCGAAGGCTCTTACCTATTCATACTCTTGGACGTACCTGAGTCCAAACCCTAGGGGTAGCTTTACAAATACCCATCTCCGAAATGCGCCACCTTGGCGTTACTGCTACATATGCACTGACAGTTAACACTTATACTATCGATTCGAAGGCTCTTACCTATTCATACTCTAAACTTTTTGGAGACTTTCATAAAACTTCATAGTGATTTGTATATTTAGAGAGTAAGAAAGCTACAAATGCCATACACTTATTCTATTTTTATCCTTTTATACTAAAACAGAACGGTCACTTTATGTTTGTGTTGATCGGCATATCACGTTTTGCTTGGTGTGACCAGTATACAATTGAAGCATTTAATTTTATATCACGTTAGGTTGTTGTAATTTTTCAATGCAATCTTATTGTATAGATATGAAATTGGTGATTGAGATGAACTGTTCTAAACCACACAGAGAGAAGACAACTTGGATGGATAAAATTTAGAGTGTTGCAAAAAATGAATAAATTTCTTAAAACAGTTAAGATATTCTTTGAATTATCTTAATGTTAGCGTAGGTCACATAAAAATGAGCAAGTTGTACAGATAAATATAGAACGAGAGAACTTTCGATGAAGTTTATATGCAGATTTTGAAAAAATGTAAAAAATGCCTGATATAACGTTACAATATATCTTCAATGGAAAAAGAGATTTAAGACGATACCAACATTTTTCTAATACTTATAATTACACCAGAAGCTGAAAGAATGAGCGGGTGACGCCAATGATGGCCATTATACAGCATACAATATCAAGCGACGACATGCTTACATTCTTTATTCTCTGTACAATAAAAAGCCGACGATTAAGTGCATAATTATGTACCTACATCATTCAGGACATGCCAAAGGATATTTAAGAGAAACTACATGCGCCCCACTCCGTCCACCGTATAAAGTTTCAACTATGCATCCCAATTTGATAAGAGTATGCGTTACAGTAGTTTAAAAATAATATTATTAGTGATAATATCGTGGATGTGATATTTACGACATCCTTCTGCTTCTGGACGCTTTTGTGCAACAAAAGGTTGCGCAAAAATTTTTACTTTTCTCTTCAAAGGCAGCATTTCTTAATCCAAAACATGATTTATGAATTAACTGACAGTAGCTCATGTGTTCGACGAATTTCTATTTTGTAGTTCACTTAATACTTCACGAGAATGATAAACGAG
The DNA here is from genome assembly GCA_036346205.1 of Vesta saturnalis. Lineage (NCBI taxonomy): Eukaryota > Metazoa > Arthropoda > Insecta > Coleoptera > Lampyridae > Vesta > Vesta saturnalis. The sequence continues at coordinate 3,375,292 of JARFJB010000793.1, forward strand.
TTTTTAAACATCAAAGACATGAAAGGAAAAATGCCCACAGTCTGTGATGCGATTATGCTTAAGTATAAATCAAGATTTCAGATGAACTGATAAAGATGTACGTTGTATGATTGAGTTTTGTAAGATACTACAAGAATGCTACTTGAATAAAATACTTGCTAAAGCCTGTCCGGTAGAACTGAACGGGTATCGGATTAACAAGGAGGATTGTCAATATATGGTTCTATTGTGCTTGAAACCGCCTTAATGCTTTGCTGTCTCGTACTTATTGTACGTGACAAAGAAAGATGGATATATTATGAATAATGCCTCTATTTCTGCCGAACAAAAGCGTTTGCAACTTTCACACATAATGACAAGGCAATAAGAATCAGATGCAGGTAGAATAGAAATTCAATAGGTATAATAAAATGCCAGTGGTTCTCAACACTGCTTTAACATTATATAATTTGTGAAGAAATGCAACTTTTGTATAATAAAAATAATAATCGATTACTAATTACCTATAAGTAATTTCAATTGACACCTTTCACTTATACTTATAACAACAATAACAAATACATTTTTATTATAGTTAGTAAATATTAATTAAATTACAAAGATATACTTTTATAATTAAATGTAAAAATTATAATTGTCATTCGGCTTCAGATTCATCACTTCCTGAGTCATCCAAATCTTGGAAAAGATCATCGTCATCACTTTCTTCAGTGTTAACTGTGAAAATAAGAGGTCTTACTTCATCCACAATCTCTTCATTAACAAAAGTATCTTTAATTATTTTATCCGTATGATCAATACATTTTTGCCATATTTCCGCACTAACTGTTTTTAATGCGTCGTTCCACGTATTAAGAACATCTTCGTCTTTCCGGATGTCGCAACGATACTTTTGTCGTATTTGTTCTTAGTAATGCCCCATACCAACTCAATTGGATTGAAATGGCAATGATACGGGGCAGGCGCAAAACTTCATGTCCATATGATAGAGCTAGCTCATCGATTACATATTTTTCGCATTGGTCTACTTTGTTTCTTTTGGCCAATTCCACTAACTCTGCCTTTGTCATAAAATTTTCCCACGCTATTTTTTAGCGGTTAACCATTGCTGTATTTCTTCTTTTTCCAAGAAACTTTGACTGCCTTCTCTGCCTTTCGAGAATGATAACTCGCATTGTCAAGGACAATTATTGATGGTTCCTCTAATTTTTGTAAAAGTGATTCCTCAAACCATTTTTCGAACAATTCTGCGTTCATATTATCGTGATAATCTAATGATTTATTTTTGTACCGAAAATTAATTGACTTCCGTCGATAAAACCGTTTCTGTTACCTGCTTCAATGATAATAAATCGTTTTCCATCTGATGATTTGTTCGGTTGATGTAAACTCTTTGCACTGTTATCTTGCCAAGTACATTTTGACGTACTACCTTTACTAAATATCCACGTTTCGTCTGTAAAACAAACTGTCTCGAACTTTCGGAGTTAAGATTTTTGAGATACTTTCTCAGAAAAACGTTTCTTTTGGCGACAATGTGGCTTTGTTCACACAAACCGCGTCTATTGTTGGTTTTTGGAATTTAAAGCCCATATTTTTAACACTAGAGCCAAACTGGTTTTCCTATTTCATACGCGGTTCTCAATTTTAAGAAGTTTAATAATGAATTTAACGTTACGTGTTCCTTCTTCGCGTACATCTCGTATATTAATGCACGAATTGTTTGTTTTCCATTTTCTGGAAAATCTGTAGTGCAAAGTTTGACACGCTGTTTTTCACTGGAGGTTCCAACTCGCCGCCATTTTTTTTAAAGCACAGATTTTCCCCACCGTCGAAACCGAAAGTTTTAACGCGTTTGCTGTTCTTTGTTGAACAGAAAATGTAGATAATAGTGGACCACCATTTTCTTTTCTTCTTTAAAATAATCGACTGTATTTAAAACTAATTCGCGAATTTCTTTACTCAACTTTTTCGGCATTATATTAATGGTTAGTTTATATAAACGCTTACTCAAAGAATAATGATAATATAGATATTGCAGTTGTTTTATTTATACCTATATGTACCTACTAAATGGTATAATAATCTATTATTAATTACTTATTGTTACAGTATTGCATATTTATTTGGATTCTTTTGTAATTGGAGTACACTAAAACGTCATTACCATACTTAGGTATACAATGAACTTTCTAAATGTAAATTGAAATACCTATACTTAATCGAATATTCATTATTATGAATGGCTTTTATAAATGTTTATTATAAAACTTGCATTCTTCCATAAATTTTAAATGTAATGTTAAAGCAGTGTTGAGAACCACTGGCATTTTATTATACCTATTGAATTTCTATTCTACCTGCATCTGATTCTTATTGCCTTGTCATTATGTGTGAAAGTTGCAAACGCTTTTGTTCGGCAGAAATAGAGGCATTATTCATAATATATCCATCTTTCTTTGTCACGTACAATAAGTACGAGACAGCAAAGCATTAAGGCGGTTTCAAGCACAATAGAACCATATATTGACAATCCTCCTTGTTAATCCGATACCCGTTCAGTTCTACCGGACAGGCTTTACATCACATTATACCAAACCCAATATGTAAAGTAACCCACAAATGCATGAATTCCGATGATGACGCATTTTGTTGTGATACTAAAACGCACAACACGTTGCGCTTCGGTTTAACCCAATGGTGCATGAAGTAATTTTTTTCTATTTTTAATATTTTTTTGTATAAACTTGTTCATTTAAACTTAGTAATGTTCATAAAAAAGGAAAAAAAATGTTTTCTAAGTCTTTTACAATGTGGGCTCTATGCATAATGGTTACAATGTAAACCTCAAGTATCTAACACAAAAAAATCAACTAAGACTGTTTACACAATTTGTCATCTTTTCAAGAACAAAAAAAATGATAATTCGTTAAAACAAAATTTTGGGTTCAATCGGTTATTGCAATTTGTGCAGTTAAAAAAACTTTTTGTCGTGCACTGCTTACATCTTCGATGAGTTGCGTTATATTGAATATTATCAACTCTTGCATCAGTAGTAAGATTTAACACGCACCCTCTTACTGAAAGAACTCCGTACCTCCACAGCAAAGTAACGACCGAACACTAAAAGGCTTGCACATTTTACACCTTTTGGCTTTAGTTTTTAAGTAAGCAACTGTTTGATATAGTTACATCAAACAAATATGAAAAAATAAGTCAATATTATTTCCTTTTGATGATGCAGGTTCTATAAGCTGATACCAAGCCGTCCATCTTGCCCACTCCTCCCATATGCTTGTTGTAGTCGGCGATTATTTTTGGTTGATCTTTTCTTCATTTTGATTTGCTATCGCAAAATCATCGATGTCTGAAGAACACTGTTATCAGAGAAATCTCTTCATTGCCAATAAATTTGTATGTGCCTCTGCTTTTGTTACGTCACCTTTTTTTTATTGGGAAAAGGAAATTTTTTGTTCTATTCTCCCGAATAGTACCAATTACACAAACATATGTTTAAGTTCGCTAGATGCCGTAGGAAAGATATTCCCGTAAAATAGTTATCAAAATATATTTTGTAAACTAAAGTTGAACCAATTTCCGCGCCTTCTGAAAGTCCAACAAGGTCTAGTAAGTCGAGACGATAAGTTTAAAAGGTGGGAGGCATGTGTATCCAATGCCAGCCTTACCATGTGCTCCTTAATATTGGGTCTCCGATTTTCTGAGCTCGGTAAGGGCTGCCGGTCGCCTTTCCCGTATCCTTAATCTATTCTCATCCTATCATCCTATTCTTCCACCCGCCCGCACTGTCTTCCTAACGGATTGAAAGTCCAAAATTGAAAAAAAAGACGATTGTTGTTTTTGGGGTAATAAATACCAGACGCAAGAACCTGCCCTGTTGGGATGTCCGTGAGGGCAGGACCCAAGCGACCCCGGTCATCTAAAATACTCACTTTCTGATCTATTATTGTAACACTCTAACTTTCGATACAAAGGAGGTGAGTGTGCATATCTCAAGCACAACATCGCCTACAAGAGGTTTTCTTCTTTGGAGAATAAAACATGCGACATAGTTTGGTTCAAACATTCTGGTCCTAAATTTGTGAAATTCTACTGCATTTATAGGTTTTCCAGTCACAGTATTTTCTTGGTTTAGCTTAGTTTGAAAGGTGACTATCTTCTCTCTCAGTTTTCATCTTGCGATACCTCAATTCTGGGAGATTTCAACTCTAACTGGCTTCAATTTTCATCTACTACTAATCCTGCAGAAACATTTAGTTTTTCATGTGATTTCACTCCTACATTTTAGAAATTCTACTGTTGCATTTACAAGCATCCTAATGACAGCAACTTTCAAGACTTCTTCGATTACCTTGTAAAGTTGAAAGTTGACCATCTTCTGTCTCAGTTTTCATTTTTCTGACTCTGATTACAATTTTCATCTACTACTAATCCTACTGGTCATAGTGCAGAAACATTCACCATTTCATGTGATCTCACACAAAACGATTTCTGAACCCACAATAATGCTTAATAACCATAACCATACTCCACATTTTCTAGGCATCTTTCTTATATCAAATCCACTTGTTTACAAATCTTCAGTTCCTCCCCCACTAGATCCATCTGACCATTGTGTAATAGAAATAATTTCTACTGTCCCTAACTCATCTGTTGTTCACAACACTGATAGAAGTGGTGTTTTAAGTTTAAGCTAAATACAGTGCTCTTTCTAAAATTATCCTCATGGTCGTGGAGTTATACAGTTCCAAGAAACCAAATAGCGTAGGTTATCCCCAGCCGTTGTCCAATAGGATTGCTGATACAATATCTTTGAAAAATAAATCTTGTACCAAATGTAAATCTAATAAAACAGTGTCATGCATACGACGTTGTTTTTTTTTTAATAATTCTGGTGGTAAAGGACTCAGAAACACTTAGAACGATGGATATGTGAATGCTGAACTACCAAGAAATGCCTGTAAACAGCTACCTTAAGTTTTTTCATGTGAGAGGAAAGCAAGAGCTAGGAAGATCATTTCAGAGTTTAGAAGCAGTGTAAAAGAATGTAGATTGCGCCCGCATATTGATCCTTTGAATACGATTAACGATCTCTAAAGCGTATTGGGGAACATCAACGCAGAGGTGCAAATAATATTCTAGATGCGGTCTAATTTGGGTTTTACATAGTAGAAATAATTGTTGGGAAGTAAACTACTGCTTAGATCTGCAGAAAAACGCATATTTTACGAGCAACTGATTTAGTAGTTAACAGAAGATGGTCAGCCCAGGATAGAGTTGAAGATACAGTCATCCCAAGGTAATAACAACAGAAAATGATCGATCTTTTTTGGCAGAAATAAAGCAACACTGGGTTTTATTAGCATTCAATTTAAATAGATTATTACTTCCCCATTCGAGGATACGTTGAATGTTTTTGTTAATTGCAAATGTGATTTCAGCTTGCCTTAATTTGAGATAGGTGGATTACTGTTATGAGTAGACTAAAATGAACTACAATACTGTCGTCAGAAAACTAATGGATCGGGACAGTCGTTTTTGCACGTTTATTTGTATCAAACCCATGTCTTAATGATTATAGAAAAGATGTTACCAGTCAACTCTTCCTCATACGCTGTGAAATCAATTCAATATCGATACAAACTTCTAGAACTGGTCATCAGTAGGATTGATCCTAATAAGGCGACTAGATGGTGCCCCAGCTATTATCTTACAGAAATGTTCCCCCGAACTAGTATCTGTCCTATTCAATCTCTATCTATTCTGGAGAATTTATTTCACATAGAAGTTATCAAATGTACAACCTACTCCCAAAAAAAGGCGACAAGGCCGACCCCCTCTGGCTACCGACCAATTGCCATCACTTCAATTTTATCTACCGTTATGGAAAAATCCATCAATCGGAACTATTCTCCTTCTTAGATTCTAACAAAGTCCTTAGTGACCAACAATATGGTTTTAGGCAGAGTTGTTCAACAGGTGATCCTCTTTTTATAACAAAGTTGTATACTCGCTGTTTGCTGGATTTACGTTATCTAAATTGTATTGGGTTCTAGTCTCCCAGTTACTATTTGTTCAGAAATTATAATATGTTATAACTTTAATAAAGAAATCCTTTATGCGAAGTTGCTCAATTAAAAATTAAATAGAAACTTAAATTTACATAACGTCAGTTTAAATTTAAATATCAATTTTAAAAAATGTTAATTTAATATCAATATTCAGATAGCGTTGCCTAAAATATATCACCAATACTAACATTGAATTTTGTTTACACTAAAAAACCATAAGGAGCAATTGTATTTTCTGCATACAGAAATAACCCGATTAAAATAATTTATACACTCGTGTGTGATGTTTATTACAACATCACTGCTCCTTTAAAATATGGAAAAATGGAGAAAATGGTAGATATCTACTCCAAATTAATTTTCTATTAATCGTAAATTAAATAAATCATATTAAATACAATGATTCCAAAACCATGTGACCACACGTTTGTCAATTTAAGTTAATCCTCCTTTCTTGAAACCGAAATTCAAGATGTAATTTATCTGGATATCGTCGTCATTTTTGACTTAAATTAAAAATTGAAACACCAACATTCCATTACTCTTCATATATATTTTCACCATTTCTAGATATAATTTCAATACAACACTAAATGATTTAGTCTATAAATTCGATCACCTTTCAGCCGTAACATCGTCCACCGTACAACAAAACTCTAATTTACAAATCGAAAACCTAAGACTTAACGGTAATTTCATTAATCAGTGACGACATCCATTTTACAAAATTCGTAATTAAATACCACAAATGAATTAAACTTTAAACTGAATAATAATACATTTTTTTTTATGATTGTGAACCTGAACAGGCTAAATTTGGCCTATCGTGCTAAAGCACTCAGGAACACTTAGGAGGATGGATAGAGGGATAATTCATTGCCAATAGATGCCTATGAACAGATACCTTAAATTTTCTCATATCATAAGTGAGAGGAAAACAGGAACTAGGGAGATCATTCCAGAGTTTAGTAGCTGTGTAGAAAAATGTGGATTGCGCCCGTTTGGTACGACCAGTGGAGATTTGTATTGCATACTGATTATGTGAATGAGCGAACCGAGTGTTTCTCGCAAAGATAGCCCGAGATGGTATCAAAGAATATAATTCAGCAGCACAATAGCCGTTGTAATAACGATAATACAAAGAAAGATCTGAAACCATCCTTCTATGCTCAAGGGACTGTATGTGAGAAGTTAAGGACGGGTCATTTATAAGTCTAATCGCTCTCTTTTGAATACGATCAACGATATCGAGAGCGTATTGGGGAGCACTAACCCAGAGGTGAGAATTATATTCCAGATGAGGCCGAGTTTGGGTCTCATACAGCAGAAGGAGTTGTCGAGAGGTAAAGTACTGCTTAGATCTGTACAAAAAGCCTATTTTACGAGCAGCTGTTTTGGTAGCTGATAGAAGATGGTCAACCTATGAGAGATTTGAAGATACAGTCATACCCAACAGAGTAGTAGAGTCTGAAAACTTAAGAACTGAGCCATTCATACTTACAACAGGAAATGATCGATCTTTTTTGGCGGACACAAGGCAACAGTGAGTTTTGTTAGCATTAAATTTAACTAGATTATTGCTTCCCCATTCGAGGATGCGTTATCTCTTCTCGTTTTTCATATACTAAGATTAGAACCTAGGAATGGTAGTTTAAGTAGGTTCACTTAACCGAAAAAGCTTGGAAAGTCTGCGTTACAAGTTTTAAATATTCGTGAGTAACGTTATTACCCTTTCCATCGGGGTAATCAACTTTTAGTCGCTAAAATTCGTTTAATAATTTTGAAGAATCACCAAAAAACCAAAAAAGTTTACAAAAACCGTTAAGTTGGCAACACTGGCTGTCAGCAGCTAAGGCTGATTGAGCTGGGTCCGATTGCCCTATAACTCAATTATAATAGGAACGGTATAAATCCATTAAGACTTGCTTATAATTAAAAAACGGATAGAAAGTGAAATTTGTTATTCCAAAAAAATTGTGTCAAGTAAAAAAAAATTTACGACTTCGACATTATATAACTTAGGAAACTATCGGCAATAACCTGCATTAAATTAAATTTCTCAATCTTGTGCTACTGGTTTAGGCTTAAGAATTTAACTGATTTTATTAAATAAATATACCATAATTTTGTTTATATACGTACATCACAGCATTAAAGTTTAAAGCTAATGATTGATAAAAACGTTCGGTTACAATTTTAAAAAAATATACAAAGGCTATAAGAAAATTAAAAAACTTCAAGGTTCAGATAAGTTCAATGTTAAAATAATTTCCCGGATTTAACCAATAGATTTTAAAATATTCAAACTTGTTTTTTTGTTTCACCTATAAATAATATTTAAATAAAAAAACATTCAGATACAAAATTGAAAAAGAGTCACGCATATTTTTTCTACATTCTTGTGCAATATTGGTTAAATTTCAACAGGTTTTCATCATAACGAGCTTGGAAGTGTTTTTAATAAACCACAAATTACAGTAAACTTAAAAAACATAAATTTTTGAATTTTTTCGATTCGGGCCCAAAACTATGTACGTAACTTTTTTATTTGTTTCATTTCGATGTTGCCTTGTAACAAATTAGTAGGCGTGAATTTGTAAATAATGTAGTAAAAATTTAAACAATATGTTTGGTCTAATTTTGAAAGTAAAATAAATTATGCAGAATTCTTAGTATTTAAGTCGGTCAGACAGGAGGGAGGTGATCGAAAGTTATATAAGTTTTACATAGTACGTTGTATTAAACAATAACAATACCTTTTAATTTTGAACTCTCAAGGTTGTTCGATTTAGGTAAGATTAACATATTTTAAGACCTAGGCAATCATGTGTCATGCATTCATCAAAGAACCACTGTAACTGCTTGGTGTATTATACTCCTTGTAGTGAAAGTACACGTTCTCATTATAGCAGATATGTCTGAATAATTGTAACAGTTCCCATTATACACATTATTATGTAACTAATAATATTGTATGCTTAATCATTTGTTCACGAAAAAAATACAATGTACATATCGATTTGAATTTCCTGACATAAATCGCCTAAAGGGTGATCGTAAAGAAAGGTTATTAGATAATGTGATTAACGTAAGCAGATATTGATATATTGGGCGCGTTTTTAAGAATAAAATGTAATCTGATCGGATTTAGTGAGTACCACACATATGGCATGGAATAAATAAATGTTTAAGTGACACGTGACAAGATTCCAGGCTATTTCGTGTTTGTATACTTCACTTAGAAACGTGCGAGGCCATTCTTACGATAAAAGATTATTGGGTGTGGTTGTCAAATGACCTTCCATTCGCTATATCCTTATTCCTGTTGTTACATTTTTACTGAATTAATACAGATCACTAATTGCACAACTGCATTAAAGCATATGTAGGTACAGAATGGTGAAAGTTATTTCACGAATGTTGTTGATATTTTGATAATGGTAAATGCTTAACATTTAAGAAGGGTTCCATTTTGGTCTAGTTTCAAACTAGAATTTGCAATTTCACCTTTGGTGTTACAAAATTATATTGTATTTGCAATTTTGTAAAATGAATAAAACCAAATAGGACTAATGACATTAAGCAAAAAACCTTTAACCTTTGCTAGTTCAGAAATTGTAAAATGCCCGTAGAAATTAATAATTTGTATACTGTAATTTATAGTTGTTATTTAACACAATAACATGGCGTTCTCATGAAAATGAAAGTTTATATAAATACTAGGTACCTAATAATTACTAAGTAACATTCAATCGTGTGACTAAAAATCAGAACAAAACCTTTTCATGTAACCATGGTAAATTTAACGCTGTTTCTAATAATTGTGATAAAGGAAATAATACAGAGATATTATATTTGCCATTGCTGTAATGGACAGTTGAAGGTTATTCTCAATGCGAGTGCCAACCTAACAGCATGTTTTTGAAATTATTTTTGTAATAAAGATGAAGAAATTAATTATTATTAATAAAAACTACAATTGCCATAAATCATTTCTAAACATAGCTAAATTATGAAATTACAGACTTGTACACGATAATAACCTCTTTGGCCATTTTGTAAACCTTGCAGATTTTTTTATTTTTTTTTTCAATATTCAAATTGAACATTATATGGGCGTTATCTAATTATAAAAGTATTGTTCTTATTGATCACAGAATTACGCCTTCTCATATTTATTGTTAGTAATATATAATAAATCTGCTTTATGGCAATTTCTAGATTAAAATATCGGGAGTTGGATGTCAGTGGTCATAGACTGGTCTATATTTTATGTAAAACCTTATGAAGAAGGCGTAGGTTTTCGAGTAGGTAACCATTTTACTTCTACTTTGAATAAGTTTATAGATCGACTATAACATAAACACCTCTTTTTCATGCTACTATCTGAAGTGGGTGTAGGGTAGATTTTAAACCTTACAAACACTCCTTTACAAATTTACTTATGGATATAATGACATTTCGCCCACAAATTTAATTTAACAAATTGAAGTTGGTTGTGTTATAATTTATTTATATAATAGATTACGATTTTATCTGCCTGAATTTATTGAAGAACCCACGATTACTGGTGATGTTTGCTAACAAATTTAAATTTTGTTTTTAGTTTGGAATATCAAAATTTATACAAGTTGAATAGAGATGCCTTATTAATAGTATTTCCATTAAATTTCATTAAATATGTAATTTTTATTAGTATTTATAAATTATGATCTTGTAAAATTGATTTATGTTTCATTCTAACTAGAAAGTAATCGAAATTATAGAAGTAAAATTATTCTGTCTGAAAGCCATACACCCGTATAAGTATCACATAATTTTTTATTAAGTATAGATCAGTCTAAACGGTTCATTAATTTCTATTAATATTAATATAATGTATATATTTATGTAGATATAGCTAATTTGTATTCAACATCACATTTTAATTTTTGAACCAATCATGATTTTTTAAGTTACAAAAATTTTAGCAATTTGTGGTTAACAAACTAGTTATTCTTTATATTTCCTGTAAAAACACAATTTTTGGAATAGCTATATATAATTGTTATGAAATGTTTTTTCATAATCTTTAAACTTAAACGTTAATGTAATGTAATGAAATGTTGGGTTTCGCAAAACATATATAGGCACACAACAAAAAATATAATTATTCATTTGCGTTTTACCTAATTCCGTAAGTAAAGTGATATTACACGTCATGTTCCATTTTAAGACGTTTTACAGTTCAACTATTACCTTGCAAAAACTTTCTTATAGAAATCATCTGTTTTCATAAGGAGGTTACACAATTACAATGTAAAAATATATACAAATTCGTAAAATAACAACAGTAATTTGTTTACACCAAATCAACTTTTCATTAATTACCCAATGTTAACTAAATTAAGAGTGAAAATAATTATATAACTTATTCCTCGCATGCAAAGGTTTAAAAAAATATATAAATAAAATAGCAAACAAATCATTAAGGTAAACCAGTAAACTTTATATAAAGTATATTCTATATCTGATAAAGGGGAGTATATAAGATCAGCCTGTTCGATATTTACTTCCTATTTATGTGTATAAATTTCAAATGCTCCCAAAACATCTAATTTGTCTTTCTTATTTCAAAAATTTAAAATTTAATGTTGTTTTGTGAAGTCATAAGGTGATTATTTACTATTAAATGTTTTGCATAATTTGATATGTTTGTGTCTTTATATTTATAACATCTAATATGTTCTATGTATATAACATTAAAGTTCCTAAGTGTTTGTCCAATATAAACAGAATTACCGAATGTGTAGTACAATTTATAACTGACAAATTAAATGTTTTGGAAGCATTCGAAATTTATAAACATAAACAGAAAGCACCCTTAATAAACGAACAGATTGATCTTATAGACTCACCTTTAACAGTATTTTTAATATAGAATTATAATTTACGTCAAGTTTGCTATTTTACCTTAATGATTTGTTACCATATATATTTGTTTGTTGTTGTATTTTCTCTCTTTTGATAGTGATACATGTTGTATTGAAACGCGTTGAGAAATAAATAATTATATAGAAACTGTAGAATTATATTGTGCTATTACATCTGGAAATTATCATATCATGTCCAAATCAAGATCAAACCAAATAATCCAAAATTGTTATTTGAGCTGTTAGGAAAATCAATTAGGTGAAATTAACTATATTTTATGTAATAAAACGTATGTGTATCGTTGAGCGCCTAATTTGCAATGTCAATGAATATAAACCCAAGCTAGAAATAAAAGATCCGAGTCTTCAGAAATGCTAACATCTTGATATGTCCGAAAACCTCAGACTTATTCTGAGCAAAGTTCTGAAGTGTTCTACAAGCAATAAATTTTAAATTCTTGCTGTCCCTGCAGCTAGAGAAACAATTTGGCGGAATCAAGTGGTTCCAATTCGCAAATGTATTACAAATTAATTGCAAAAGAAATTTTTTTGGCTCAAATACGGAATTAGTTATAAAATGTTACGACCGTTTCATATGAAGTTGGAAAAAAAATTTGTGAAATCAAGTGACTCTAGTTCGTGAATTTCTTATTAATTTCTAATTAATTTCCAAAGACACTTTTTGCACAAGTACAGAATTAGTTACGTAATGTTCTGCCTGCTTCATATGAAATTGGCAAAAAATTTGATGAAATCAAATGATTCTGGTTCACGAATTAATTGCTAATTAATTGCGAAAAAATTTTATTTAACTCAAATACGGAATAAGGTACCTAATGATTCTAATTCACAAAATTTACTTATTGCAAATTAATTGCAAAAGAATTTTTTTAGCTCAAATACGGAATTAGTTACGCAATGTTCCGCTCGTTTCATATGAAGTTGGAAAAAAGATTTAGTGAAATCAAGTGATTCTAGTTCGTGAATTTCTTATTAATTAATTTCGAAAGACACTTTTTGCACAAGTACAGAATTAGTTACGTAATGTTCTACCTGCTTCATATGAAATTGGCAAAAAGTTTGATGAAATCAAATGATTCTGGTTCACGAATTAATTGCGAAAGAATTTTTTTTAACTCAAATACGGAATAAGGTACCGAATGATTCTAATTCGCAAAATTTACTTATTGCAAATTAATTGCAAAAGAATTTTTTTTAGCTCAAATACGGAATTAGTTACGTAATGTTCCGCTCGTTTCATATGAAGTTGGAAAAAAAATTTAGTGAAATCATGTGATTCTAGTTCGTGAATTTCTTATTAATTAATTTCGAAAGACACTTTTTGCACAAGCACAGAATTAGTTACGTAATGTTCTACCTGCTTCATATGAAATTGGCAAAAAATTTGATGAAATCAAATGATTCTGGTTCACGAATTAATTGCTAATTAATTGCGAAAGAACTTTTTTTAACTCAAATACGGAATAAGGTACCTAATGATTCTAATTCGCAAAATTTACTTATTGCAAATTAATTGCAAAAGAATTTTTTTTAGCTCATATACGGAATTAGTTACGTAATGTTCCGCTCGTTTCATATGAAGTTGGAAAAAAAATTTAGTGAAATCAAGTGATTCTAGTTCGTGAATTTATTACTAATTAATAGTAAAAGAAACTTTTTTTGCTCAAGTACGGAACTAGTAATGTTCCGTCAGCTTCATAAAAAGTTGACAAAAAGCTTAGTGAAATCAAGTGATTCCAGTTCGCCGATTTATTGCTAATTAATTGCGAAATAAATCCTTTTTAGCTCAAATACCAGAATTAGTTACGCAATGTTCCGCCAGCTTCATATGAAATTGGCAAAAGATTTGTCGAAATGAAGTGATTATAGTTCGCGAATTTATTGCAAATTAATTGTGAAGGAAATTTTTTGATCTCAAATATGGAAGTAATGTCCCGCCAGCTTCATATGAAGTTGACAAACCTAGTACTTAGGTTTGGTTATAACCGGAAGATGGGCTTAAAATAAAATAAACCAGGTTTTATTTCAGGTTTTTGACATAGTGAAGACACAAGTTCCTTTATACGAGATTTGAATTTGATTTTTAAATTTTCACAATTTTTACAACGTACGTCACTGTCATTAAACAAAGCCCTTGATTACTGTAGACTATTTTTTCGAAATTAATTTTAAATCTATTGCTCAATATGGATCGTCCAGGTTCACCGACAGTAAACGTCCATGTCGTTTCGCACATGAATATGCTTCAGTTAAAATAAATTCGGACGAATCGATGTGCTGAAAAGAACATAGCAGCACGTTCAAATTTTTAATAATTTAGAACATAGGACCAACGTCACAATTCTCCCAGCTGCTATGGTCTTAGTTAATCAAGACAAATGACCAAGAGGTTGATTCATTTTCGTTAATATGACATATGTTAATGTGACATATCTATATTCTCAATTTATGTAGGAATGGCTAGTTTATATTCCGCATTGCATTTCTATTTTTGAATCACTCATTATGGTAAGAATTTGTGAAATAATTTACAAAAATGTATGTATCCTGTTTGAATACATATAAGGGTGCCCCATGACTCAAACTGCATAAATTTAGAACATGTTATTTAAATCAGTTTGTCAAACATGTTTAATTAATATGGGTAGGAAAATGCTTCCCAATCGCAGTACTGCCATTGCAAGACACTACAGAATTAAATAAAAAAACAAACCAGAGTTTTTTGCTCCTCTAGTGTTTTCTCAATGTCAGTTTTTCAATTGTTTAAATTATTCAGTGTCAGTTTTTGATTAAAATTACGATAATTTATTAATAATTTAAAATTGTATTTTTTAAATGAAGGATATGTCGATATTCATTATGTTTCCATGTTTTTTTTGTGTAAGTTAAACACAGACAGCTGTAGAATATTAGAGACGATTCCTTAAGCATAGAATGCCAGAAAACTAGGGCCGAGCGTGACCAACCAGATGATATTCGAGACGAATGAAGGTATGGAGAAAATGGCGTTATTTTGGCGTATACCCATATCATACCCAAATAGTCTCTGCAAGATTTGGAGTTACGTATGCATTTCTGTACTTCCACAACCTTTATTCACCGACAAGGCTAACTTCAATAGAAATACTGCAAGCAATAACCGAAACACACACTACTGGTTCAATGAAAATCCGCACTGAACCTACGAAGAAAATTTTTAGTATAGGTTTTCAATAAATTTTTCATCAACTTGTTGGACCTTTCATAATGGAGGATCGATTAACAGGTGATTTTTAGCTTTGCTTTTTACAAGAAGAACTCCCCATTCTTATAGAAAAGGTTCGTCTTGCACTTTACACTTTAACCCTTGTCATGAAAGTGGTTATAGGAAAATTTTTCTGCTCAAACTCTCTGCTTCACTATAATGCACATTTTTAATACTTAAAACACAAAGATAATAATCGAATAGAAAAAATGTACGCGAATAGTTAAATTAAAACGGAAGATTGGCCAAACGGTGTGTTAAAGGCACTTAATCTAAATTTGGAGCTGACCGCTAAACTGCACACAGATACTATACAAACACAGTGGCACATTTAGGTTTTAATTTAGAAGGTAAGGTTAATAAACATAACAATTATTCCAACTTCCAATAACGTCGTTGTGCTCTTAGTTCACAAAGACAAAGGTTGAAGAGAACTTAAAGCGTGTATCAAACCTGTATGACGACCGATAACTTTACTCGGTAATTTTTCCCAGAATAAAAGATGCATATGCAGACTACATACCTTGCCATAACATAGGTACAGAAATTTTGCCATGAATTAAAAAACCATAAGAAAAGTATTTCCAATCAAATGTAATTCTTAAATTGTGAATTGTGCTAATCGTTAAGCGTTGAAAATTAATTCTCCCAAAATTTTCTTTACATATGGTACAAGGAATGTGATATAAATAGTAGAAGGCTATTCACGCGCAAGCTATTGCATATCCTCCTTAAAATCCATTTCTTATTATTTCTCGGTTACTTAACGGTTTCAAAGTGCAGCTTCTGTAAGTAAAGTTAGAGATCAAGCGAGCTGTGGAGCAGGTGGTCAAGCAATTCTCAGGCGACCTGCTGTAGAATTTCTTGTTTCCAACAAAATGCTATTGCAGTAATGGTTGCCCCGTGTCCCGATTCTTTGTTGAATATCATCTATTTTCAAAGTGATTATTCATTCATCGCTGAAACGGTTTTTTTTTACTTAAGCCTTATTATACTAGTTTCGTCTTGTGAACCAATATTGAGTTCTTTGGATAACTATCGTGTATAAAATGTGTGATATGGCAGTTTACCACTCGCGATGCCAGAAAGGGTTGACTGCGATATTTGAGGAAAATTCGTGACTTGATTGTGCTTTGTAACAAGTTGTTTGATTTACCCCAAACATACCGGTTTACTTCAAACAGGTTCACCCTCTTATCGGTTTTCTGTATACTTTGTTGTATGGTATCTTTCAATTTTTTCTGATTTCCAATTTTTTTTATTACCCTCCAATGTTGAAGTTTATCAGAAGTTAGCGTTTTGGGATCTAAAGACAAATAAATGAGCATTTACAAAGTGGTAAAACCCAGTTCTGTGGTCTTAGATTATTCACTGACGAAAGATACTCTACAAACCAAACTTTGTTTTTTGTCGGACAAAACGTATTTGATCTGTGACAACAGGCTATTGCTTTTAATTAATTTATTTATGTTATAATTTCCTTCCAGTCAAGGGTATTTTAATTTTTTTAATTTCCCGCCAAAAACTGGGCCAGGCTTTAGCTATACTACTGTTTATAAGTTGCTGCTGAATAGAAGTTTCGTATATTTAAAATTATCATTCGGTCCATTAGTATCTACCATTTAAATTATCTTCAGGCAAAACAAGAATGATAGATTATGCTGTTAGTTATAGGTGAGCCACACAAAATGATTTAATAACGTTAGTAGAAAAATATTGTGTATCACACGTCCAAAAATAATAGTTATGTGAGTATTCGCACTCGGCTGACACCTTGGCTAGCAAGTCTGCTCATACTATCATTTCTGGCCTAGTCATACAAATGACTGTTATACGCCATTACGTTAATCACCCTTGACGGTCATACTAATGTTTCATAAGACAGATTTTATATTTTGTCCATATCTTTGTAAGTTACTAAAAAAGTAGATATGAAATCTGTTACTAATTATTATGGTGGCATGATAATTGCAGTTTACTTCGTATCATTTCAGTTATAGAATTATAAAGTATATTAGTTTTATCTCATGAGTCATGTGATATACAATTTTCTCAACTTTACATAACCTTCAAAGTATTTAAATAGAATAACAACATAATTACTGTCATTTTGCAAGGTGTATATCAATTATTTAAACCATGTACAGGTTGTCCCATTTTCGTATGTTTTACGGGTATCTCGCTTATTTTTAGGTTAGAACCTTGTGGTTTTCGCGACACCGTGCTACTTTTTAATGAAACCAAAGATGCACTAATCAAATTTGCCATAGCCATCTTAGTTTTTGTGCTACAGGGTGATTTTGGAAAAATTGCATTTTCAGACATCCCCTGTAACTCTGTTATTGCCAGACATATTAAAAAAGTAAAAACTGATATTTTAGAGGTCACAGTTTTTGAGATATTGACATAACCTATTTTTTTATGGGACACCCTATATATTTTTTTAAAATCTTTTTCCCCTTGCCAAGAGTTTTTCAGAAATATAGCATAGTCTATATTTATTTTTATAAATAACGTGATTTTTTTGTATAATTTACATTGATAATAGTGGATAGCGGTGGGTAACCATGGTAACGCAAAAAAACAAAATAATTAACGATTTGCTATTACTTAGGTATTTGATTTTTGAAGTTTCTGCTTCCCTCAAATTATTCCTGGTTACATTTTCCCAAATTTAGTGCTGATATTTATTGTTATTCGTTGTTATTGTTTATTGTTATCGTTCTTGTTGTTGTTGTTGTTGTTTAATTATTTTTTAATATGGCTCGAAACCAAAAATTTTAAAACTTTGAGAAATATGATATGAATACCTGCTTCATATTATCTATTGAAAACGCAGACCAGGCCTTAGAACTCTATCTGAACAGGTCAGTTAATCTTTACCTTAGAATTTGTATTTATTTTATATACCTATTTTGTCATATCCCGAAAGAAGACAACCCGACAGAAGAATATTTCAAAAATGAAAAACACCCACGTGATTTTTCCTAGAGAGCATCAAGGCAGGTCCGGATTTAATGTCTTCTGCTTTATTTTTAACCAAAAAATAGTTTACAAGATTTATGAAGAAAACCTAAACTCTAATGGGTACTTACAAATTGTACAAGAAGAAACTATGAACATTTTAGAAGATATTCCACTGGCTCAACTGAACGATATATTCTTCCAGCAGGATGGGGCTCCAGCCCACAATGCTAGAATAATATAAAACTGGCTAAATGAACGTTTTCCCAGGAGATGGATTGGAACAAATGGACCTGTTCGATGGCCACCACGATCACCGGATCTCTCGGTTTTGGATTTTTTTTTATGGGGGTATTTAAAGAATAAAATTTATTCAAGGCAATATGCCAACATGCATTTATACGTTTATTTTGGAAAATGCTATTAAAAGAATTTATAAACTTTGTGAAACTTGTAGGAGACATAATGGTCTGCAATTTGAACAATATTTGTGATTAATTAATAATAAAATAAATATAGACTATGCTATATTTTTGAAAAGCTCTTGGCAAGGGGAAAAAGATTAAAAAAAAATATAGGGTGTCCCATTAAAAAAAAAGTAGGTTATGTCAATATCTCAAAAACTGTGACCTCTAAAGAAAATCTGAGTATTGCCACTGGATTTTACGTAAAAAAATCTACAAATATCAGTTTTTACTTTTTTAATATGTCTGACAATAACAGAGTTACTGGGGATGACTGCAAATGCAATTTTTCCAAAATCACCCTGTAGCACAAAAACTAAGATGGCTATGGCAAATTTGATTAGTGCATCTTTGGTTTCATTAAAAAGTAGCACGGTGTCGCGAAAACCGCAAGGTTCTAACCTAAAAAATAAGCGAGATACCCCGTAAAACATACGAAAATGGGACAACCTGTACAATGTGCGGGATCACAATACATGACACAATAATGAATTTTTCAGATTCAAAGTGCATTTGTCAGTAAGTAGCATGCTTTTAGTGCAAGCGTCAGTTTGGTGAGTTTTCTTAACGTTGATACCAAATTGAATTGAAATTTTTTGAAACGCTCAGTTATCCCGTAATAGAATTTTCGGTGCACCAAATTTCTTTATATAGATAAACTATATAATGACCTTTACTTCTGCAATAATTTTCTTTGTTTATGATAATACAATAAGAAACACTCAATAATACCAATATACTAACAGTAAACCTAAATTCATATACTCGTAGTAACATACAAACAAATTTGACATTCCATAATTTTGATATTTAAATTTTTTTTTCAAATTCGATTCCGGCCATTTTGTTAAAAGCAGAATTGAAAATATATTATAGGGCGGTACTCTTTTATTTGAATTTGAATAAATTCTAGAGCCTGAAATCCGAAATGTATAAATTTGACATTCATTTGGCCTTTTAAATTTTAGGTAAATTTTATTGTATTTATTTTGCATAAAATAAATACATTACTTATTGACCTTCTTTACGCTAAGAATAATGCTTAAACGGAATTTTTATGGTTTCAAAAATGGAATCCGGTAATACAATGTCTTAAGTGCTTTGACATTTTATTAATAAGAAACATATAGGTAATCTCAACTAATAAGTGTTTAGCAACAAAGATAATTAAAAATCTATCTACACAAACACAGGTAATAGAAACGTTTTTTAAGTTACTTTCAATTCCACACATAAATTGCGGTCAGAATTTTTACATTACAAAAATATGTCCTTGAAAATCAGCTTTTTAGAGCAAAAAGAAACCCTGTTAGTAATGGAAAGGTACATGATTAAGCAAAAATATAGAAATAAACTAATATTAGAACAGGCGAGTTAAAATGACTTTCTTTTTTGAAATAATTTTTACATGTAATATATGTATAGTTACCGCATATTTACATACTTTCTGTTTTCACGTTAATACTATCTGAAACGTTTTCCTAGTTGTAACGTTAAATTTTGTGTCGTTTAAAACTATTAAAGCGATAGGAGAAAATTATATGTATTACTTAATCAAAAGTATTGCAACAGAAATTATCACTAGGGAAAAAGGCTAATTTACTTATTACGCCATAGTGGATTAAATGAATTTAAATGTAATAGGTTTACTTAAAAAAAGTGTAAACTGGTTATTGTGCAGAAATGGACTATTGTGACGTCAGTAGAAATTTCACGCCAGTAAAGTATTTACTCGGCACGCTAATATGAAGTTGTTATACATGCAAAATTTAGTTAAAATTTACTTTAAATAATTTAAACACCATCTGACTGCATAATGGAAAGTTATATTAACAAATAAACGATTTTCACTGGAATAACAATATTTGAAAGCATTCAAATCACATTCACTTGTTAATGAATATAGATTTAAAGAAAAACGTGGGAATGCAATCATAGTGAAAAAGACTCGACTATGCACACCCGTTATTTTAAATAATCTGTGAACATGCTTAGTGAAAAAAGTAATGTTTTGTACCTACAGTCTTAATCTTTTTCAATATCTGACAAGCGTTCCTAAGCGATTATTACACTCTATTTAGTTCACGTTCTTTAGAAATTCCTATTTGCCGTATAATTTGGAGCCGACTTATTTGTATAAATTAGCATTTTTATTGTTATGGTAGTTTAGCAAAGTGCAAATTTTCACAAAGTCACTACACCACAACGCTTATACGAAATACGCAAATAAATTTTGAAAAAAACAGGTCGCAATCGCGGAAGTTTAAAAAACAATAACTACACATATATGTTAAATGAATGCAAAGATATTACATAATTACTATAAATTTTAATTATTACATTCAGTATTGCGGCAGTATATTATTAAATTGACAATCTAAATTTTGTAATTTTTTTTTGTAATTTACTTAACCAGCACCTTTTTTTTTAATTAAGTAAGGAATATAGCAGTCGGCGCTTATATTAAAGAAACCAAACCAGTAATCATGATAATGCAAATCATTTAATAAAATGAATACCTAAATCCGCCCATTTCGTTTATATAATATTCTACACGTGTTATGCAGTTACGATTGCTCACATGGCCAATTTGAAATACTGCAAACTACCTAATTAGCAAATAAAAACAAGCTGCTACAAATTAAAAAAAAAACCTATTTTAAATCTATGTGGGATACCAATTAAATACAATACGGGAATTGAACACATTAATAACAAATTGATTAATTTCGAATACTTCCTTTTCCGGTTTTATAATCTTCAATATCATATTGTCTAAGTATAACTGTGGAAGAAATTTAAAACAGTGATGTTCTGGTAAATATCAAGTTATTGCATAAGCCGAAATATGGTTCGTTTTTTAAATAATAATTTCGCAGTACATCGGTAAGAAACGCCAATATGGTTAAGTAGGTTACCGTATTAAACAATCGAAGAAAATCCTTGCCAGGTTGCAAGCATGTGCGCTAAGAAAATTATAATTCGACTTCTTCAGAAGTGAAAGTGACAAGTGAAAGCGGTATATATTTGTCATTATCGTAATTTGGCAAACTAAATCATAAAGTAGTAATAGAATAATTAAAGCGTCAATTTATTGGGTGTTGAACAATGTCCAGTCATTAACTACCACGTTGAACTTTTAAACATAATTTATGTGAACCAGTCAAAGCCTAGAAGGGTAGAGCAAACCTGATTATAAGGAACTAGGACAGGGGCATATATCAGGATATGATCTGAAATACTCCACACGACACAATATTATAACAAAATTGCATAATCAATCCGAGGCTAGTGTTGTTAATCATTATGAAAAATAATTAAATTCCTTTCATGACGTTAACGCCTCCATATTATTTGTATAGTTTATAGTTCAAGGACGATCACAATTATTGTACTTATATGCAATTCTCCTTCCTTCATAACCATAATATCGGTTGAAAGCTCTATAACTACACCTTAAAAAAAAAAACGTAAAATCAAAATAACGGATGTGTACCAAGGTCAAACCACTACAATCAACTTCTCTTTCAAAACGCAACTCCACAACCTAGTTATATATTTTTTTAATTAATATAACGGACACACCTACTACATGATATATCGTTTTGATCTTTTCAATGGCCTTCATAAAAAAATCAAGGTTTCGATCACTACCATAAAGAATGCGCCCTTTGCAAATTTCACTCAACTGGAAAGGGTGATATTGCACAACCATAATATGCAATCTGGGTATTTTTTAAATTCCTTGAAACAATTGGAATAGAATAGAAAACGTTTGGTTAATTAACATAAATATGATTGTACAATGCGTAATGAATTCATGTAAATGTTGAAAGACACGTACTAGTGAAACTTATGGATAATGGCGAAAATTTAATGAAATACAAATTTTTATATGGAAAAGGAAATCCGTTTCTGTTTTATCTCCGTTTAACAATTACTTTAATCAAGCGGATTTACAGTGAACTCTGATCACTAGATCTAAACTAAACGTCCATCGTTTTTAACATCTTTAAATTCAGATATCATCGATGTATAATTGCATCATAAGTCTTTGTAATTTGCAAGTGTACGGTTAGTTATCTACCATGGCTGAATTAAGAAGGTTTAGATTTATATCTTTAAAACTTTAACTGTTATTCATTATCATATAATTACCTTTTTGTGTATAAAAATTGTTTTGGGTTATATTTAAATTGGTAATATAAACATAAACCCACTATTAGATTTCTAAATACAAACTTAATTACTGTAAAAAAATTGATGTATGTTGACTAAATATTTATTGACCAACCGCAAATCTTGATGCTGTTAATTATTTTGATGTGTACGAAATTATTCTAGGTGAGCACACGAGTATTTTTAGATTATACATTTATTTCAAGCTTTCAGTAATAATGCCTTTATGAAGTTTTACCCAGAGTATACTAAAACATGTTTTACTTAAGAAATCATAAATATTATTGGAGCCTTGATATTTACCTAAAATTTAGATTCTGTTGTTCCTTTTTGTCAACTAAACTAATTCCAGTTTAAATTTGAAGGACTACGTGCTTGTAAGCTTTGCAATATTCAATCACCTTTAATCCGTTTGTAACAATCAATGTGTAGTTAAATATTTTATTTTAGAAATAAACCAATTGATGGTTTCAAACATTCATTTTATTAATGATTTAGCCATGTTTAGCCGAACTGAATTCAAATTTTTTAGACCTTACTTTTTTTGGGCGAATCTAGTGCAAAAGGTGTGGTGCAGTGCGCTGTTACATTTCTTTTTTCTTACATGCCTGCAAGCTTACCTAATAATAATTATGGATAATTTAGTTGCCTTTTTAACCTTGGCGTTCATTAACTATAGTAATTGCAGCAATTCTTTGTAAAAATAATAATTAATTTATGGAAATTTGATGCTTTGTTTGGGCAAAAATCATGTTTTTTATTTATAATTTTACAAACGTTATACACTATACTCTTCAGTAAAATAAAATTGTTTTCTTAATGTCAACTAATAATTTAAAACACGCGTGTTTTTAATTTAATAAAGAAGATAGCTGTAATTTCTGTTGTAATGTTCGAAGTTTCTAAAAATTTAAATAAACGGTGTTTTACCTAAAACTTATTTTTAACATAACGCTTTAAATTTTCATAATTAAATTTTTAAACATAGCAAGTACCTATTTAATGGTTTTTTTTATGAAAAAAAAATTGAGGAAACTATGGAAAGCTACAAACACCGCTAAATCACTTCAAATTTTTAGAAAACATTTGTTGCACTCTAATAAAAATGTGAATAAAATAATTCAAAATTAGAAATGTACTTAAGTGAAGTCCTTATCACGTCTACTTATTAATATTAATGATCAAATACGTTACAAAAATCTGACTTTAAAATATTCTTCTTATTAAATGCGGTTGTGCAAATATAATTAATGCGAACTATTATTTAATTATGTCTACATGGTAATAACACTACCTAAAATAAAGGCAATAAACTAAATTTAAGGTTACATTAAAATATTTTTCCTAATTTTGACATTTAAAGTGATCTTTTTCAAAACTGAAATGGCTAATTACGAAAAGTTTATTTCATTAATTATGAAATGCAAAAATAAACATTTTTCAAGTGAAATCATAACATTTTTGCGTTTTCTGGCACACTTTACGTCGTCTCGGTTTCATTCAATTATTTTTACGTGTACCTGAATTGAAAAGTTACCGAACGCGCATTACTCTTAGAAAATTGTCTTATAATTTTAATTTAAAGTAATATAAAAAAACCTAACTTTAACTTGCATGAAACACTTTAAGAATTTAATTTTGTGCGAGCTACACTATTTTGCGGAATCCCGCTACGATCTACCCGCAGAAATAGCGCTCGTTACATAAATGACTTGTAAAACTCGCAGAAAACAAATCGTTTATATTATAATTTAATTTACTTACATAATCTAATACTACAGTAGATGTAAACTAAATTCAGCGTTATGTGAAAATTTTTGAGCATATCATTCATGTCAACACATGTTCTAGTTCTAACTTGAAACGAAACTATATCTTCCTAACAATGAAAAACGTGAATTATTGCAACAGTTACGAATTACGATTTACGAAATGTCTGAAGAACGAATAGAATCACTATCGAAACTGCAGTAGACGTGATAAACTAAACATGACGATGGTTACATCATGACTGTCGAAACTAAAATAGATGTAATAAACTAAATTAAACATGATATGCGAAGTCTAAAACAACACTTGATTTCTTTTTAAGTTCAAACAAATCTACAGTTTCCTAACAATGAGAAATGAGATTAAAGTTGATGATAATAAAATTACGAATTACAATTTGGAGAATGTACAGAAAAGAACAAAAGCAATTAAATTGTCGTTTAATAATACTATCGTCTAATGTAATTAGCCTTTCTATCTTAGCTATTTACGAATATAGATGTGTCTAATAAAGTTACGTTGTCACTGCTGAAACTACAATAAACGTATGAACAAAGAAAAAACAAAAACACTAAATTAAATAGTTATCAATTTATACTATCATCTAATGTAATTACGCAATTGATCATTTTCTTGGTCCTCAGATATTTGTAAATATAGATATGTTTGAAGAAGGTACGGCAAGGCTGTCGAAACTACAATAAGCATTAATGAGTTAAATTAGACGTGCTATGAAAATCGAGTACGAATTTCTGAATTAAATTTGATAACAATACATCATAGTTTTCATTAAAAATTTGTAAAATACTATAATTTAGTTTATGAATGCACTTAATTGTGACTGCGGACACGACAATAAACATTAATAACTAAATTAAACATTATACGATAATACGATAGTTACATTTAAAAATTGTGTTTTTATACTACAATTTAAGTATGCAATTCTTAAAAGCGAAACTACAATAAACTAAATTAAGCGTGCTACGAAAATCGGATAACTAATTAATCAGATTTTTAAATTAAAGTTGATAACCGTACAACATAGTTTTGATTTAAAATTTGTATAATGTACAGGATAAGGACAAAGGTTTTTAAACCTACTACAATTTAAGTATGAAATTCATCATTTTCTTGGTTCTTAACTATCTGTAAATATAGATATGCGTGAAGAAGGTGCGGCATAACTGCCGAAACGATGATAAACGTTAATAAACAAAATTAAACGTTACACGAAAATACAATAGTTTATTAACAAAATTCTGAATTGAATTGGACAAAAATGCAACATAGTTTTGATTTACAATTTATAAAATGCATAGGATAAGGACAAACATACTGAATTAAACAATTGTGTCTTTATGGTACAATTTCATTTCCCTAGTTCTTAATTAGCTGCAAAATATAGCGTAAAGAAGGTACGGCAGGACTGCCGAAATAATAATAAACGTTAATAAACCACGTTATATGAAAATATAATAGGTAACTAATTAATCAAAATTCGGAATCAAAGTTGATGACAATACAACGTAGATTTGATTTACAATTTGTAAAACCAATGAAAAAAAAATTATGTTTTAATACCAAATTTAATTTAATTACGCAATTCATAATTTTTTTGGGTCTTAGATACCTGTAGATCCAAGGTATGTCTGGTGAAGATACAGCATCACTGTCGAAACTATAGTAAACGTTAATAAACTAAATTAAACGTTATAAGAAAATGTGATAATTAAATCAAAATTCTGAAGTAAAGTTGCTAACAATACAACGCAGTTTTAATTTACAATTTGTCAAATGCACGAAACAGAATAAAAACACTCAATTAGATAATTGTGATTTTGTACTATAATTTAATGTAATACACAATGAAGATGGTACAGCATGACTTCTGAAACATAAACGTAATAAACTAAATTAAACGTTATAAGTTTTAAGTTCAAATTTGATAATTTAATATATTGATATAATCTGATATCATTTGATATCATTTGATATAATTTGATGTAATTTGATGTAATTTGATTTAATTTGATGTAATTTGATATAATTCGATATAATTCCATATAATTCCATACAATTCGATACAATTCGATATAATTCGATATAATTCGATATAATTCGATATAATTTGATATAATTTGATATAAAATGATATAATTTGATATAATTTAATTTAAATAGGCATAATTCATAATTTTCCTGGTTCTTAACTATCTACTGATATAGCCACAAAGGGGTATGGCATGACTGCCCAAACGCCAATAATCGTTAATAAACTAATTTAAACGTTATACGAAGATAGGATAGTTAATTAATCAAGATTCTGAATTAAATTTGGCAATAATAGAACATTGTTTTGATTGTAATTTGTAAAATGCACAGAGAAGAATAAAGACACTGAATTAAATAATTGTGTTTCCATACTACAATTTAATATAATTACGCAATTCATAATTGGCCTGATATCTGCAGATATTGATATGCCTGAAGAAGATGGGACATTACTACCGGAACTACAGTAAACGTTGATAAACTAAATTAAACGTTATACGAAAATATGATAACTAATTAATCCAAATTCTGGATTAAAGTTGATAATAATGTCTATAACGTAGTTTTACAATTTGTAAAATGCATAAAATAAAGACAAAGGCACTGAATTAAACAATTGTGTTTTTATACCATAATTTAATTTAAGTATGCATAATTCATAATTTTCCCGATTCTTAGCTATTTACAGATATGGATATGCCTGAGGACAGTCGAAACGACAATTAACGTTAATAAAATAACTTATACGAAAATACGATTGTTAATTAATTAAAATTTGATAATAATAAAACATGGTTTTGATTATAATTTTTAGAATGCAAAGAAAAGAACAAAGGCATAATTTTCTTGGTTCTTAGCTATTTGTAGGTATAGAAGGTGACTGCCAAAACTACAGTAAACTTTAATAAACTAAATTAAAGGTTATACGAAATTATGATAACTAATTAATCTAAATTCTGAATTAAACTTGTGAACAATATAACCTAGTTTTGGTTTACAATTTGTAAAATGTATGAAAAAGAACAAAAGCACTGAATTAAATAACTTTTATACTGTAATTTAATTGAATTAATCTTCCTAGTTTTAGTTATCTGCAAATATAGAAATCCTGAAGTTTTGAATTCAAGGGAAACCGCAGTTTCCTAACAATCAAAATTTTGAATCAAAGTTAATAACAATAGATCACAGTTTTGATGTATAATTCGTAAAGTGCGTATACAAGAACAAAGGTGGTGATTTAATAAATTTAAATAGTGTTTATTTACTGTAATTTAATTATGCAATCAATTCCTAATGTTAGTTATCTAAATATAGGCATCACTGAAGTTATGGTATGACTATAAAAACGTTGAACCAGTATGTTATTTTTGATTATACATAATTTGCGTTAATGTATGCAAGGTTTGTCTATTTTTCAGATTTAATTTAAATTTTACATTAAATAATGAATTTTTCAAAAATTAAAATTAAGCAAAAATTAACTTTGAATTACATTATCATCAAGGTAATTTAATAATGTGATCTAAGTAGTAAAAGATCAGAAGATAAATTAATGTTAGCTATTTGTAAGGTTATTAAATCTTAATCATAAACAAATGAAAAAAGGAATATTTAAAAATTACGGCCTAAAAGACAAAGACTTGTCAATTAATTTAAGTCGTCCATACCATTATAATTAATTAATAACACAATCTTGTACCTACCAGAAAAAAAATTAATTACAGTTTGTCATCAGCTAAAGTCCTTTAAATATTCATTTAAACTAAATAAAACTCAAGAAAGGCTTAATAACTCTATAGTAAAAACAAAACAGTAAATATAACGTAAAGTTTCAATACCTCTGTATATTACGTAATAAGTACGAGTTCATACTTAAAGAACGTTAAATTATTGAAAGTTATTAAAAAGTGAAGACGTTTATTAAATATCAGGCCATTTCTTTTGTAACACAAAAAGTGAAATTATGAATGACTATAGAACTTATAATCACATAGAAAAGTTCAAACTGCTATAAAGGTGCAATGCTATTTACCTAACGCTTAATTGATCATCGTCAAGCTTACAAAAGTTGACCTCAATTTTTCCCCAAGGAGTGATATTACTTAATAAATCTGTCAATATATCTTTAAAGACAAGTTCACGCATTTTTGGACGAATTTAGTTAATATGATTTAAACATTATGTAACGAAATCGAATCGTTTAACTTTCGAATTTGTAACATTCCTCTATAGGTAGGTAGGTATATGCATTAATTTAGGTTTTTCAGCTTTTAAATTTGAATAGATAAGCTAAATGTCACGGCCCATATTAACAAAAGTCAAGCAAGTACCACGGTCATCTAGTTCTACATTATTAATTTACATGTCTCCAATACGAAATGAGTTCTTAATTTACAGGGTGATTGTATAAAACGGGGCAATAAAAAAAAATACGGTTTTGCGCTCATCAGTTTTAACAATATATGTATAATTTACGAAAATTGTATCTAATGAAATCGGTAGTTTCATACAGTGTATGTATGCAAAGTACACTTTACACATACACCGTATCATACAACAATCTTTAATTATATTAAGATACCTATAAAAATACTTACCAAAAGAGGTTAGCATCAATAACACGAATACCGCAAAAAATGCCATTTTATATTTATTTAATTAAATTGTAATCCTCAATAATCACACGCAGGAGCTAAAACCACATTTCGTTTAATATATTTTATAGAGCGACAATCTCCTCGAGCGTAATAACGAGAAATACGCGGCGGCAAATGCAGGGGAAACTCGTACTCACGCTGACTGAATCGCAACGTAACAAAGACGGTTTCTTAAGTGAAATGTATCAGTGGGGACTTTAGAGAAAACTAAACCCCACTTTGTGGTATTTTCCCTTGCATTACCAATACATTCACTATAAAAAAAACCTTGAGTTTGAGCACCTTAGGGTCTAAGGTTTCCAATGAGCATGCGGACCTTGTAACCAACATTCTCTTTTAAAAGTATTCTTTAACAAATAATCATTAGAACAGAAAATTTATATCTAAAACTCTCAAAAATTGCAAAATTATAAAAGGATGAATTGCTAACCCCAAAAACCTAATGAGAGACAAATGAGGTGATCGGTTCCATTGAAGAAGAACAATTGTATGCACACAATTTAAATTTGTAAATATAATTTCGCTCACATAATTCGTTCCCTGAACGTGGAAATTTGATTGTGCGGGAGTTTCACACGTAACTATAACAGCACAGTATCCACAGATAAGTTATGCAACAATGAATAAAGAAAGTATTGTATAGTTTAACGTTATTTTATATTGATATATGTAAGTAGGAAAACTGCTAACCAAATCTGTAACACGACTACGCTGACAATTTATTACGATAAATATAAGGTTGCGAAATTTTTTTTTGTAGCTTTGTAGTTGCAGACCATAAAAAAATAGGTAGGTTTTATTATTCAACCAATACATGATTTCGTTAATTTGGTAGGAAAACCCTTTGACATAATATGCATCATAATTACAGAAATACGTTTACTGAATGAAAATGAAATAAATTTGTTTTTCATTCAATGTCGAGCATGAGCGGAAGTACGATTACTTTGTTTCTTACTCTCTCTTCTAGTCTAGTCGATTGCTTGATTAGGTATACAAATACACTACTACTTGAACTCTAGGTCACAATTACAGATCCTTTCTAAAAATATACGAAAGACTAACGATTGACATAGGATCCTTTTGAAATCATACTGGTCTAGCACTACGTCAAATCGATGTCATATGAAACGGCGACTATTACATCAACGATACAAATTTTGTGTTCAAAATGAAAGTTGTTAAGACTTCCGTCTTTTATGCTTATATTTTAATAACTTCCAGTGATTATAATAAGGTGAAGTGAATGTAATTAAATTTCTTTACCTACAAAATGTTCTAAATGATCCATTACCAAATGGTAGAATTATATTCTGATATATGACGAGTGTGTGTTATACTATCCATTACGCTGTGTGGGTTTCAAACAAATCTTTATCTTCTTCCATGTAGGGTATATACCTAACTACATCATAAGTAGAAGTTTTACATGTTGCACCTTGCATGAAATCTATTATTGACAGCACCAGTACTATTGAAATTCATAAATTTATTTTTTTATATTTAAGTTTTATTAAAAAAGAATTATGGTAGGCTCTTCAACTTAATTTAACCTTCACGCCATTCCCTTACGGGGTAGGCAAAACAATCCCTGCCTCTTATTTATTTTTCATTCACAATCTTTCTCCATGCTTTCCTATCTCCGCATACCTCCCTAGCTTCCGCAAGATTCATACATAGTCTCTGACATGCCCTTTTGTTTTTAGAACTCCTTATCTTTCTTTCCTTTATCATAGATTCTACTACATTCAGCCAAGTTTTACGGGGCCCACCAGGCCCGGCCTTTCCCCTAACCTCACCCACATATATTTGTTTCGTTAATCTTGCGTTGTTCATTCTCTCAATGTGACCAAACCAACGTAATGTACAACTTTTATATCCATCCATCATCGTCTTTTCCTCACCACACTCCCTCATTATGCATTCATTTTGTATCTTGTCCCTTCTCGTTTTACCACATGCGCTTCTCAGAAATCTCATACCCACGGCATTTATTTTTGTTTCATGCTTTTTTTTGACATACCCATGTCTCACTTCCATACAGTACTGACAGGACGAATACGCCATTATAGATTGCTCGTTTCGCAGCTAAGCTCATGCTTTCATTTCTCATTATCGTCCACATACTTCCAGACACTTTCCTTCCAGCATTGACCCTTCGTCCAATCTCGCTCTCAATTGTACCATCTGCAGTAAACATTCTACCGAGATATACCAGCTCGTCCACTTGCTCCACAATTTCATCTTGCAGAGTAAATACTCTACTCTCCTTTCCACCTTCCCGATTGAACACCACAATATTAGTTTTGTTCACGTTTACCTTTAGGCCCATGCTCTCATAGACTGTATTAAATTTCCTCAGAGCGGTTTGCAGCTCATCCGCACTGTCACTTAATAAGACTGCGTCATCTGCATACACCAGAAGTCGTACATTTACGTCACCAACCATTACACCATTTGTATCGTTACATGCTTGTCTAAGACATTTATCCATGTATACATTGAACAACCACGGTGACATCACACAGCCTTGTCGCACTCCTTGCTCAATAGTAAAGTATTCACTCACACCTCCTGTCACCCTAACACATGCCCGACTACCGTTGTATACTGCCCTTATTCCATTTATTAGACCTTTATTTACGCCATATTCATTTAATATTTCCCACAGCTTCTCTCTATTCACTCTGTCATATGCTTTCTCCAGATCTACAAACGCACAGTACAACTTCTTTTTTACCTTTAAACACTTTTCGATCACCTGCTGGAGAGCAACCATCTGATCGACACATCTTCTCTCTGGCATGAAGCCACCTTGCACATCCCACATCTTAGGTTGTGTAATTCCTCGTACTCTATCATTCAGTATTCTTCCAAATACTCTACCAGGTACGCTGAGCAAGCTTATTCCTCTGTAGTTCTTACAATCACTCTTGTTCCCCTTACCCTTATACAATGGCACAATGATCGCGCTCTTCCAATCACTCGGCACTTTTCCACACATGAGGCATACGTTGAATAATTCACGCAATCTCCGTATAAACTTTGCACCAGCATAGTTGAGCATTTCACCAGTGATTTCATCTACGCCTGCTCCCTTGCCGTTTTTCAACCTTCCTACCGTTTTCTCTACCTCATTTATTCCAATATCCTTCTCAGTTTCATTCATCATTTCTTCTATATTCTCCTTATTTAACCCTCCAGTCTTACTTTCCTCTCTACTGTACAGCTTTCCGAAATATTTTTGCCAGCATTTCCTCACTTCACAATCGTCCCATACTATTTCGTTTCTATCATTCATCACTCCTACAGCGTTCTGTTTTGGGCCACGTTTTGTATTTTTGACCCATTTCCAGAAGAGTTTTTTGTTTCCCTCAAAATCATTCTGCATTTTCTCTCCTTCCACAGCCATCACTTCCTCTTTACTTATTCTCACTGCCTCATTCGCTTCTTTGTTTCTTAATCTGTAAACCTCATACAATCGTTTCTTCTCCGTCTCATTTTTTGCAGCAATCATTGCCATGTACGCATCTCTTTTCTTACTTACTGCCTTTTTTACCGACTCATTCCACCAAGCACATCTTTTCTGTCTACCTACAATCACTCTTCCACATATACATACGGCACAATTGACAACAGAGTTTTTCAAGCTTATCCATGCACTTTCAACGTCAGTGTCTTTTATTTGTTCGTTCCACACTGTTTCATTCACATTCAACTCTTTATTCGCAGCATCTGTGTATTTCATTCTCGCACCATTATCCATTAGTTTGTCAACCCTAATTCTGGACGTTCGCACTCCGTTTGCTTTCCTTCACCACACCCACTTTTGCCCTAAACACACTCTCGATACAACCAAAAAGTGGTCCGATCCACACTCCGCTCCGCGCATTACTTTTGTGTCTTTCACCAGGTTTCTAAGCCGTTCATCATACACTATCAAGTCTATCATACTTTTAGATTCACCTCTTTGCCATGTATACATATGCACATTTTTATGTTTAAACCACGTATTGGATACAAACAGGCTTCTCTCCACACAGATGTTCAGCAGGTGTTCACCGTTCTCATTGATTCTTTGGTCTCCGAACTTTCCTAGAACGCGTTCACTATGTTCTCTCTATACACCCACCCATCCGTTCATATCCCCAATATAATCACTCTTTCGTTTGGCTTACATACGTTCAACACGTTCTCTACTTCATTCCAAAAGTTCTCACGCTTCACCGGTGCATAGCATGCAATAAGAAAAATTCTTCGAAACTCCACTTTCATTCTAACCCATATTACCCGGGGAGATACCAATTCGTACTGTTTAACACATCTTTTCGCTCTTTCACTTATGATCACCCCAACTCCTTTTGCGCCATACATTTCCATCTCAACTCCTGACCGTAGTGCCAGGCTGCCATCCTCCATCTCCACAGCATCCTTTCCTTTGCGCTTTGTCTCCGATACACACAGAATATCAAGATGTCTTTCGTACATTACATTCGCAATTTCAAATTCTTTACCATGCATACCTCTAACATTCCATGTACCGACTCGCCATTCATTCCTTGCACAGCCGTCAGCAACGGGCCTGTCTGTTTCGACCTTGACCGCCCCTTGTAGCCAGGTCGATCCAAGGCAGTTATATTGTTTTCTCGAGTAATACCATAGCGAGCAGACCGGTTACTGGCCAAATCGTGCCCCGGACGATGTAGCATTCCCTACTAACGGTATCGTCCTACTACCGGACAGTTATGTCTACTGTCACGACATAATAGATAGATATAAATAATAGATCGTATACTTACTGTATGAATCTCAAAATGTACATATATATATATATATATATATATATATATATATATATATATATATATATATAGTACATTTTTTCTTCTTACCTACCTTCAATCACACCACGCGTTTCAACCATACTGCTCTATACGCGATTCCTGGTTTCGCACCCCTCACCGGACTTACTGGTATTTATTGGCGACCACATGATTCAATTTTTTTTTTTTTTATTCTTATTTATATATTTTTTTATTTATTTTTTTTTTGTTTTTTTTTTAGCTTTTCGAGTTATAGTTATTTCAATATCATTTAATATTTATTTATCAAATCAGTTTTATTATTGTCGCGGTAGGCTCTTGATAATTGGACAAATACGCAGGTGTGTGCAGTTAGCACCC
Source organism: Vesta saturnalis (assembly GCA_036346205.1). Lineage (NCBI taxonomy): Eukaryota > Metazoa > Arthropoda > Insecta > Coleoptera > Lampyridae > Vesta > Vesta saturnalis. Next base: position 3,409,830 of record JARFJB010000793.1, read on the forward strand.
CGGCCGAATTAACCTTGTCGGGACCCCTAGGCAATGCAATTCTCAGGGCCCCTTTTCAGCCGTTTGAAGATCATCAGCTCTTTTCAATTTAAGTTGATGAGGAGATGTGAGCAAAAGAGACGCGGGTGTTTTAATTTTAACTTTCTTTTTGCTAAATGCAATAAAAAACAATAAACGAAAGAAAATAGTTTTGTCAAGTATCGTACATTAAGTTTAAATATTAACTTTCTAACTTTTTTGGATATAAAATCGTTCACAACATCTTGAAAGTTAACCTTTCCCAATACATCATTTTCAATCGTCATTATCAACAATGAATTTAAACGGTTCTGAGACATTGACGTTTTAATTTTGATTATTTACTACATGTACCTTTTTGACTGTAATGAAATAAAATAAAAATGTACAACGTTTTGTTGAATATTTGTAATGAACATAATACTTTGTATAAAATAAAAACATAACTTGTTATTAAATTAAAAAAACTGATTTAGTAAATAATCTTAACATATACCCGTCGACCTATGAATTTTTTGGGTAAAACCACTGCAGCTTTTTTTTCTAAATTTGTTTTTTAGCAAATGTTCTCGACTTAATAATTCACAAAGAACCCTCGGCCTCCGATCTCGGACCCTTAATTGGAATTATTAAGACTCAAATATTTTCTAAACAAATTTAAAAAAGAAGCTGCTGTAGTTTTAACCGTCAAAATTCATAGGTCTTGGGATATAACCTACGAAAAGTTACGTTCACCCGTTACGTTTGATATCATCAGACTTCTATATATTTCTAATGCTATCATTACATTCGGGAAAGTTGATTGTACCATATTATCAAAAAGCAATTTAAACGATCCCTCGGAAGGTACAATTTTATCTTTCCCCGCATCCTCTAATTGTGAGATGAAGTACTTGAACTGCATCATCTCGTTTATAAACTCGGGCTCAATGTCCTCGGAATAATGTTCACTAAATTTTGTGCAAACCTCTTTAATTTTATCGTTGGTCTTTGTCATGAAATCTGTTAGAAATCCAAATAGAGAATCAATTTCCCGATAGGCTTCTAGTCGCCGCAACAATTCTACATACAGCATGTCTAGTACAGCCAAATAAGTTTCAATCTCGAACTTATCTTTTCCTCGTATCACAACGTTTTCTGCAGATCCGACATCGTGATGTCTTTTTCCCCTTCGCACACACTGACTATTTTAAAAGATCGACTGCCGTTCGAAGTTCAATAGTTGGTTTTTATAAAGATACATATAATGGCATCATTAATTCGATCCAGTATGGCAGCCCAAAATATTGCCATTACGACATGTTCTTTTTCCTTAGCCTTAGCCGTATCGGCTCTGGCACACCACCTTGTGTCGGACACTTTTTCAGAACTAAACCTTTTTCGAGATGTTTCTGCATAATTGCCCAGAGATGAGTTGACGCCGAAAAAAAGTTGTATAGTGCTCAACTCAGCTGTCCGCGGCACGTACTCCAACCAAATTCAGTGAGTGCGCTGCACATGAAACGTAGTGTTCGAGATGATTTATTTTCTTAAGCACGGAGGACTCTAGCCGATGCGGGGCTCCTAGGCAGTTGCCTACTCTGCCTAATGGTTAATCCGGCCCTGTTAGCACTGTTATAGTTAGAGCTCAAGCTTTCTTTTAAAGAATTTTGCAGCTCTGTATTAAAGAATTTCGGCAATTAACTGTTCCAAATTTGAGTCTGAAGAATGAGTGCCAACTTCACACTCGATCTTAAGATCGAATAGTTCTGAATGGCTCATTTACTTTACTTTTGTGACTACTGGAGTTCCTGATATATATAATAAAATTGTTTTAGCGATGCCTTTTCTTTTTGTGATTGAAAAGCTATTTTCAATCGAAACATGGGTTCTTGGCAACGAGTTGTTACGGAATATTAGAAGTGAAGCTTTCTCCACAAGCCAACAGAATTTTGGGAGGATAGTGTAATTTACGTTGGTTCTTGATGGCTGTATTCTGACTAGGGACATTTTAAACAATTATAATCCAGTTGCTTTACGAAACTCAAGAAGGGGCAACTTTTTCCGACAACGTTGATGAAACCAAAGTTTTTCCAGTACAGTGAGATTAAATTGCTGCCAAACAACATGAAACTGTAAAGTTTAGGTTGTGCGTCTACACAACATAAGACTAACCTTGTTAACAAAACGTTAAAGTTTTTTCATCGTAGTAAACCTAAAGTGCTCTCCGTCACTGTAAATATATAAAACCCAGCTCATGTCCGTCTAAAGCCTCTTTTACCAAAAAAATTAATTGCTAAGTAAGTTTTTACTGTAGTGGGTCTAAACTACATTTTATCATTATAAAACAGAAACGTTTAGTTTTTACCTGTGGATACCGTTCTATAGTAACAAAGTGTTTCTAGGATAGTGTGCCCAAAACACTGTTCAGCACCATAACACTAAAGTATTTGTCCAAAAATAGAAAAACAAGGTGTTTTCATTGTAGCGGGTCTAAAGCGCTTTTATCACTACAACATTCTAAAATTATATTTGTTTGTCAAAATCATGATAGCAACCTTTTCTCAAACAATTAAAATGGAAATAAAATGTTTCAACTGTAGTAGGTCTAAAATGTTTCACATCGCTGTAAAATTGTAGAAATATGTTTTTACTAGAAACCATAATAGCAAACCTTTTTCATAAGCAATTCAACTGAAAACACAAGTTTTCCTTTGTAGTGGACATAAAATGCTTTTCAGCAAAATAGAACTTTAAAATCTAGAGTTTTCCTATCGAAACAATGCGACAGCCATTTTTCCAAAAAATATAAGGGATAACAAGATTTTTGTACTGCATTGGGGTTAAAATTCTCGACGACATCATAAAACTGTAAAATTTAGGGCTTGCTCGTCTAAACTACTATCTTTTCCAAATAATTAGAGCGTTCACGTATAATCTATGAAACACTTACACCTTACTAGGAAGCACATCTATTTCTATGCTTCTATAGGTTAACAGAAGCGCCGAGTTTTATTAGATTAGTGGCGTTTTATCCATATTCCACTTAATTCAAAAAATTTTGAATTTAGCAAACAAAAAATCAACAAATCATTGAAATTTGGTGTACACATAAAATACAAGAAATTATACACCCAGTAGGAAACAGTAAACCAAATGATAGTAATCATATGATTTTACAGATAATAAAGATTTTTTTATATTTAATGTTATTGTTCTACCACTGGCTCTAATTATCCTCTGGAGCAGCTACTGGTCTGCTGGCTTCTTGAAAACCTGGACTCTATCCAATAAGAAGTAGTTAAAATTGCCAGATTTCTTCTATTTGAGTTGAGTGTCCTCTATTTTCCTATTTTTTTCTACAATTATTATTTTTTGTACTAAAACAGTCTGATTTCGGAATGTGGAAACATAAAATGCTAAAAATTTAAAATTAACACGCAGAGTGAAGTTACAAATAAGTTTTTGTTAGCTAAAGATCGTTCTGAACATAAACATTCTTGCGCAAAGGAAGAACAAAAAAAATATAGAAGCATTAACAATTTCCTCTATTTTTTCACATCTCTTCTTTTTTATAACTACTTACCTCCTCTATGTATATTTCTGTAAACCTAGCAACCCTAAGTAGTACTGACGCCGTCACTCATGACGTTACTGACGGTAACGATCTTAACCGTAAATATTAATATTTGGATATATACAGGGTGTTCCAGTTTTTTATAGCAGGACTTTAATAGTCGACAGAGCTTTCAAAATTAAGACAAAAAGTTCATATAAACATAGGTTGCCAAACGCTTAGTTTTGGAGATACAGGGTTTCAAAGTTTTAATTTTTTTTTCAGTTCTTTTAATTTATCTTCAAAACTATTTAAAATAATAAATCCAAATTTAGTACACATATTACACTCCTTAAACTCAATATTAAGAGTAGTTTAAAGCTTATCATATCTACAGGGTAGTACATTTTCTGGGGTGGTACACCCTTTATCCCACCCGAACTTTTCCATGCGACGCCTCTAACTCTTAAAAATTTAGATTGCCCATTTGATTTAGGAACTTTTTTGTCTTCTGCTTTTTTTTTCGAAAATGCATAGTTTTTGAGATAAATTAGCTGTAATCCATGAACAGCTTCCAAATGGTAAGTAAAGAACGTCTGATGCTCCCGCAAAAAATAGTGTGCCAAGAAAAGAACAATAAAAAAAAGAATCAAATTATGTCAATTCTCACGTTTTATTTTAAATACGACTTGTGCATAAGAAAGAATGTAATTTATTTACATATTTTATTGTGTTAATTTTTATTGCAAAAGTGATCCTTTAAAATGCTATTTTTGTTTTCTAATCAAGAAATAGCGGATATCCATTTTATTTATGGCTTTGTAAATGGAAGTTCAGCAGCAGCAGTCCGGTGAATATAGGCGAAGATTTCCTTTTAGAAGAGCTCCGCATCCTTCAGTATTTGTAAGAGTTCGCCAACAAATTATAAATCAGGGGTCAAATAATGTGCATGGTCGTCAAAATAATAATCATAGGCAGCAAAGAAATATTGCACGACGAATTTTGCGAGAAATCGACAAAGATCCCACAACGTATCCGTAGCTTTAGGTGGAGTCTCAAATACTACTATTCACAGAACATTAAGACAGGATCACCGATATCCTTACCATCTACAGCCTGTTCAAGTACTACAACCATGGGATGCAGAACGTAGAGTTGTGTATTGTAGATGGATTGATTCTTGCTGAAAATAATAACAATCCAGGTTTTTTAAATAATGTTTTATGGACCGATGAATCCTGCTTCACTCGTCGTGGTGTGGTAAATTTTCACAACCAGCACGTTTGGGCACATGAAAATCACCATGTAGTTCGCCCGAGACATTTCCAACAAGAATTTAGTGTGAACGTCTGGATAGGTATTTACAATAATCACCTTTTTGGGCCCTACTTTTTACCAACTCGGATGAATGCTGCGACTTTCTTGGAATTCTTAGAGAATGAACATGGGAATATGTGGGAACATATTCCCTTAAATTTACGAATAACCGCTTGGTTCCAGCTTGATGGTTGTCCAGCTCATTATAGCAGAAACGTTAGAAACTGGCTGGACAACCATTATCCAGGAAGATGGATCGGTCGTGCAGGCCCAGTTCCCTTCCCGCCAGGGTCTGCAGACCTAAATCCCTTAGATTTTTTTGTGTGGGAGTATTTAAAAGAAAGGGTGTATGCAACTCCTGCGACAACAAGAGATGAACTCATTAATAGGATTAGGGATACGTGTAATGAAATAAGACAATTTTTAGTTAATATTCCACGTGCAATTATTCGTCGGTGTGAATTATGTATTCAACAAAATGGTTCACATTTTGAACAGTTTTTTTAAATTTATTTATTATTACGATAACGTTTTTGTTTTATTGTTATAGGTTAAGTTTATTTGTTTAATTTATTTATTTCGTTCGTTTCGTTCTTGTTAAAATCTTAAATAGAAATTCTTTCCAATTTTTTCCAATAAATACGTATTTTTTTAATAGTTATTTTATTGTTTTACTTTTATTTTCCTTTATTTAATTCAACTGAAAAGTTAGGAAAAAATCAGTGGAGTACTACTTTTTATTAAGAGACAAAAAAAACGTGAGAATTGACATAATTTGATTCTCTTTTTTTATTGTTCTTTTCATGACACACTATTTTTGCTGGAGCATCAGACGTTCTTTACTTACCATTTGGAAGCTGTTCATGGATTACAGCTAATTTATCTCAAAAACTATGAATTTTTCGAAAAAAAAGCAGAAGACAAAAAAGTTCCTAAATCAAATGGGCATTCTAAATTTTTGGTTTTTAAGAGTTAGAGGCGTCGCATGAAAAAGTTTGGGGGGGGGATAAAGGGTGTACCACCCCAGAAAATGCACTGTCTCAATTTTGAAAGCTCTATCGACTAATATATATATATATATATATATATATATATATATATATATATATATGAATTATATTCTGTATCTGACGAGTGTCTGTCATATTCTCCATTACGCTCTGTCAATTTCAAACAAAAATGATCTTAATTTTCTTCCATGTAGGGTATGTAACTACATTATAAGTTAGTACACTAGATTTCTATTGAAGAGTTTTGCAGTTGTTTATTAAATGTTTAAAGAGTTCCGGCGATTAACGGTTCAAAATTTCAGCCTGAAGAATGGGTGCTAAGTTCACACTCGACCTTGAGGTCGAATAGTTCTGAATAGTTCATTTGCTTTACTGTTGTAAGTACTAATGTTTCTGATTTTTTAATTTCGCAAAAATGTTCAAAAAAATTTTTAAAGTTTGATTTTGAGACCAAATAGTTCTGACAATTAATTATTGCATTATTACACATAATAAAAATTCCCTGATAGTGAAAGCAATTTTGCTCAATGCAAGCTTGGAAAAGTAATTTTGAAAAATGTACGCATAGATTCCGCAAAAAAACAATTTCTTTCCTTTACTCTTTCAAAACCTTATTAACAACAACCGCGATGGTTAAGCACGGTCACCACCGTGTTACCGTAACGGTTGTGTTCCCAATCTACGCCGCCCGTCCACCTACACCTACACACACAGCACACGCAACCCTCACATACGCACACACCCTCGCCTCGCCACCACCATCCTCACGTACACGCTCCCATTCAAAACCCTCGTCCATTTCCACCCCATCCTACATCTCTACAGGTTCCACCGCCTCCACAAAACCATACAAACTCACACACACACACACACACGCGCGCGCGCGCGCAAATCCGCCCTCTTACCCACACCTCCCCAGCCACCTGTACCTGTCCTAAAGCCACCCGCTCTCAATCCTTGAGGTATTGCATCCGCAATATCCCGAAATCCATAACCACCCAGAAATCCGTTTTCAACTCCATTAAATTCCTTAACCTTCCCTGGTTGAACTTAACGTTCAAGCACAACCACACACACAACCTCCCCTCCCTTGCCGGATGATACACAGCTTAGGCTGCGACACCTAACCCATCTCTCCGGTCCCCGTCCCTCCAAGTCCACTCCTAGACCCCATTTCTTTTCCAGCGTGATTCGTCACGTGGATAAGAACATCCTAGCCTAAGAGATCCGGAATGCGATCGATCTTCCACACGTGAAGGCCTTTCGCATCACCTCTAAGGCGACGAACACACCCACATCCCTTGTCCGCATCATATCCTCCTCCAAAACCACACTAACGTACTTCCTCGCACGCGGTGTCGTCATGTTCGGGCGACACTACAGTTGCGAACCCTCCCTTATCCCTCAAGCTCTCCACAAGTATTATTCCACATGCACGCAGGTGCGCCATACCGCTGAGGAGTGTCCTTCCCGTGCTATCCGTTGTCCCAGCTGTGGCGAAAGTCAAATACTCCTCCTGCAAATCCTCGGCTAACCCAAGGTGTAACAACTGCGTGGAAACTCACCCTTCCTATTCCTTCAAGTGCCGGAAGCGGCGGGAACCTCCTAGTTCTCCGTCTAAGACGACATCCCTCGAAACTATCCTGTCTTCCGAGAAGTCCGACTGGGAAGACACAGCCCACCTTAAACCCTCTCCCGACACCGAAACCCTATCCATCAAATACTTCCTACAAGTCCTCACCCACTCCCTCTTCTAGATGTTCCTCGACCGGCGTTGTCCGCACCCTAGATTCGATATCCCGAAACTTCTTCCAACGGAGTATCAACATCTGCGTATCCGGTACGCGGATGAAGGTGGCCGTAATCCGCTAATCAAATCTTTAACTCCCTCCAAATGGATGTCCTAGCAGGGACCGTTGATGCCAAGGGCGTTCGTCGGAAACGCCCCTTACTTAAACACTTTTTACACACACACACGCGCACGCGCATACGCACGCGCACGCGCACGCACGCACACATACACACACACATGAGTGCCATTAACTTTGAACCACAACAGTTTCAAGAAGCGCCGTTGAACAGATTCTAATGCGTTGATTTGATAATTACAAAAAGGATACCAAATTAAAGAACATAGAGTTAAACAACGTTTTGAGAGCAGTTATATTTAAAACACTTCTACAAGTACGTGTAATAAATCCCAGCATAGATATTGCGGAACGAAGAGTGACAATATAGTATGAAAAAGTAAATCTGCTATCAAAGTAGACTCCAAAGTCCTTCACCAGTTCCGATCTTAACAGTTGCATTGAATCAAGACAGTAATTATATACATTATGATTTTTAGTACGACACAGCCTACATTTAGCTTTTAAACAATTTACAGAACACCATTAAGAAATACGGTTAAGCTGCAGTTGCGATAATTGGCAATCAGTAACAGATAATACGTCAGAAAGATTTTCCAATACAGCTTGCGAAAATCAGTTCAAAAATTAATTTAAAAAAAAACGCGTAACACTCATACATTTATCTAATTAACTAACTAAACAAATGAACAAGTCTATAGAATAACAGTTGACGCTATTGCAGAGTTGGTTTATGACGTCATCCTATAAGAATGATAATATATTAAAATCTTTAATAGTATTTTATGAGCAATACCAAGTGAAATACATATATATTAAAAAAAAGTAACACGCATACCTTCAGATGTGTTTTATTTCGGTTGCTCTAATAATAACTGTGAGTTGGAGAACTGTATATTGAAGTATTTTATACAGCGTATATTAGTCTCACTAAATCCGCTTTCTGTGTTTTACTTATGAACAGTTGATATAAACTGGTAATCGGTTCGTCATTAACATGAATTAATTTTTTAGAGTGTATAACTTAAATATATACAAACCTAATTATCTCTCTCTCACACTTATTGTAATTATTTATTTACCTTTCCCTTTCGCAGGCTCGTTAGAGCGACCTTACGTATACGAATTTATATAAAACGATTTTTTTATCTACAACACATTTAAAATGATTTTTACCTTAATCGTGTAAAGCCTTCAGCCTTCAAGAGTTTTATATTGTGTACATACATACAAATTTCACCTTGAGATTATAAAAGTCAGCCTTCAACTGTATTTATACTGTATATACAGACAAATTACTTTTAAAAAATAAAATAATAAAGAGCTCGCTGATATTATCGTAGATATGCATCAAACATTTATAAATGTTACTACTACTGCTACTAAATACGAAATTAGACTTTACATACAAGATCTGTGTTATCAGAAATACCTCTGTCAAAAAAGATTTTAGATTTATAAAACAGGTTCGAACGCCCATTCGGAAAACAAGATTATTATTAATAAAAAATTGAAGGAAAACACCGTTTGAAGATATATTTAAAAAAAATACATCATTTATTTCATTACATTTTTATCCGTCTTCTTCCACCGTGATTCGTCACTATCATCATCATGGTTCTAAGATGTTTTCTTCTGTGAATCATGATCACAATCATCATGGATTTGAGATACATTCACCTCATCCGCTTCATCACTTTCATCATCTTAAACGGTTATATTGTAATGGTTTATTAACAAGTCAGTAAAATCTCTAATGTCCGCAGATGTTGGCTCATAAATAGGAGAATACATTATAATACTCACTCGATGGTGGTTACACCTTAAATACATGTAAGGGATAATATACAATCTTTATTTACCACTATTATTACATAAATGCGAGATTATTCTTAAATTAACTTTTTGTACTCGCCCATGTGGACGGTTTAATTTGACCTTGCAACTGACCTTGACGGTCACGTGGACGACGTAATTTGGCCTTGGGAATTTTCAATGACAATCTGACATTGGGAAAGATGCTATAAATACGTGCATTTGAGTTAGAAGGGCATAGCATCGTGGTCAAGCAATTTTTAACAGGCAGCCAGATTTTGGGGTTGTTTCGTGCCGGATTATTATTAACCGACGAACTACTGATAAAGGCATACTATACGATTAATTACAAGGTAGTGTTTGAAGACGATGCTATCGATTCGCTGCAAGAGTACGATGATTTTGTGGAGGCCGTGCGGAGATCTGGTAGAAGTATATGTTTGTTTTATTTTTAAGTATTTTTAATTTATTTTATTGCATTAAGCCCTGCTCAAGTAAACATGCAGGATGTGTTAGAAACTTCAGCAGCAGCGGAGGATTCGAGTATGATAACGGTATGACTTTTAACCTTCTATTGTTATTTTCGTTTCGTGAACAAGTGTATTACAGGTATCACAGCAAGAGGTTGGATCATCCTATTCTGAAATGAGATTCAATCACATTAATATAATTGTTGAATCAAGCACTAAATTTATAAAAATTTAAGACTACATGTAAATCTTTGAGATTCAGATGCAACGATGAGACATGCAAGGATACTCCCTTAACATGGCTGTAGGTAAAAATATATCGCTTCCTAAATGTTATTTATTTAACACACATTTTTGCAGAGTGCATTCGAGGAACTGTATACATTTAGAAGAGTGGACCAGTTGTTGGTGAGGGTGATAATGTCACTACTGGAAAAGGTGATGCAGAGCAATGCTAGCTTTTTCTCGAGTGATTTACTAGTTTTAAACGTGGATAGAGTGTCGGTATCGGTTGGCTATGGACGCAAACACTTGACAGCAACAATCCACAAAAACAATTGTTTAGCTCGCGCACTAGTCCTAAAATAGCGTTTAGAAGTAACGATATAATGCGTTATAGTATGGAAATGGGTTGTCGCTTACTTCAAACGCGATCTATGCAACTTTGCCAAAACAGTGGTGTAGACCTTAGTCAGGTGGTAGTTACCAGCATATTCAATCATTTCGAAATCATTTAACTTCATATACTATCGTAGTTTATAATTCGCGAATAGGTGATTCGGTTTACTTTGAGGGTCCTAGGGAGAGGAGGAAAGACGAGCACTACAGTGTCATTACCAGCTTAATTTCTGCGTTTACTTGTGGTTACTACTGCGAACTCTGCAAAAACGGTTGTACTAACAAAGAACGGCATTTGAAATGTTTGTATCCGTACCCTTGCTGCCATCCGAAACCACCTTGTTCCATTCAAAATTCGAAAATTGTTTGCAATGATTGCAAGAGATTTTTACGGGCAGGAATGTCTTAAAAACCACAAGGACACTGAACTATGTGAAAAATTACGTAATGTTACGTAAGTGTCTCAAAACCACTGAAGTAAAGGGCAAACATTGATACGGTTACAACTATTGCTCCACGTGCAAGAAACAAAAACCTATTGCACATATTTGCTATATGTCCATTAACAAGGCTCGAGGTGACACCGGTGATGGTAAAGCATCTATGCTTATCTTTTACGATTTGGAATGCATGCAAGAGAAGGTGTGTGAGGGGGCAATGATATATTTCTGCATGAGCCCAATCTATGCGTGGCCACGAATGTTTGCTCGTTTGTATCCAATGCATCGGCAATTTGGATGAGCGATGTCCGATGTGTAGCGAAAGAGTACACATTTTCAGGGAAGATCCTGTTGAATCGTTGCTATCGTATGTTGCCGAGAAAGCGCGAAAATTTAAAGTTACATGCATTGCACATAACTTGAAGGGGTACGATGGATGTTTTGTGTTTAGATGCATGCTAGCTAGTAATAACCGGTGACCCAACGGTCTAAAACTAATTTCCATTCAATGCGATGATATTAGGTTTATTGACTACATTCAATCATCACCCTCGGCATTTCCGAAAACTTTCAATTTTCCCGAGTCCAAGGGATATTTTCCATTTGTCTTCAACACATCCGCGAATCAAAATCATGAGGGTCCTTTACCACCGCTTGGATATTATTGTGCAGATCAGGTATCGGGGAAAGATCGGCAAACATTTTAGATTGGCATGCGACTGAGACCCAAAGTAATTATGTTTTTAAGATTAGTGAAGAGATTGTGAAATATTGTCTGATGGATGATAAGATTCTCGTTAAAGGTTGCGTTAGTTTCTTGTCGACCTTCACGACCCAAAATAAAATCGATCCGTTTCAGGAGTCAATCACAATTGCTAGCGCCTGCAATAAAGTATTTCGTAGGCTTTTCCTCCAACAGAACACAATCGGTCTCATTCCAAAAGGCGGTTACAGTCGTGCCGACAAACAGTCGAGAGTGGCAAGGATTGAAAACTTTGACACTACCGTTTGGGTATAAGTGATAAATAAAGAAACATAAAAAGAAAAATTATTTTAGTTTTCGAGTTTGCGTGTTTGCATGTTTTCGCGTTTGGGTGTTTTCGTATTTGAGTGCGTGGTTTCGTGAGAGCGAGAGAATGAGAGCGAGAGAACGAGAAAGCGAAAGAGCGAGAGAGCGAGAGGGCGAGAGTGCGAGGGGCTGGGAGGGCGAGAACGCGAGAGGGCGAGGGAGCGGGAGAGCGAGAGGGCGAGGGAACGTGAAAGCGTGAGTGCGAGCGAGCGAGAGAGCGAGAGAATGAGAGAGCGAGAGAGCGAGAGAGCGAGAGAACGAGAGAGCGAGAGTGCGAGAGGGAGAGAGGGCGTGAGTGCGAGAGGGCGAGAGAGCGAGAGAGCGGGAGAGTGAGAGAGCGAAGGAGCGAGAGAGCGAGAGCGAGCACCCCAAGGCCAAGCTCAGAGCCAATTCCAATCCCAGACCCCAAGGTCAAACCCTAGATCAGCCTCATTGTCAAACCACGCCCTCCACGGAGCCGCCAAAGTCAAAATCCGTCCTCCATGTGGGCGAGCAGTGGGTGAGGCTTGTGGCGTCACAAAAAAGTGGAGGGGATATTGTCTCACATCTACTGTTTTTGTAAGCCTCTCTGATTTGAGTCTTGATTAGTTCCCGTAGGTGTTTAAAATCCTGTAAATCTGACAATGAGCCATTTATTTTATATCGTTTGAGAGCTTTGCTTTTGAGCCTCAGATTGCGTTTTATTTGAGAAGTATAACAAGTAGGATATTTAAATAAAGTAGTTTCATGGGTAGGAACAATTGAATCGAAAAGATTGTACAACATATCGTAGAACTTTTTCACACACAAAGCATCTGTAAATGATTGAAGTAAAGACCAGTTGTACAGTAGTATTCTAAATTTACAATTTTCTTATTTGCATTATTGATAACATAATTCAATACTCAACGCCGGATAATAAATGTCCTCGACAACAATAGGAGTATTATCATATTCCACAATGCAATGTATGTTAGTAAAAGTTAGATCAAGTGATCTATCTTTCACATTAACTATGCTATTATATTGTGTAAGTTTAAGAAAATCAGTAAAATGGTTTATAGTCAATGTATGCTTATCCTTAACATGAATACTATTATAATTATGTATTTTAAAATCGCCGACAACGAGTATTTTATTTAAGCAAAATGTTTGTTGTTCTAAAGAATCAAAGAATAATTGAAAATCATTAATTGTAGTATTAGGTGGAATGTAAATTACAATTATATTCAAAACATCACAAACAAACGTACACTTACATTCAACAATATCTATGGTTGGAATAGCATTTATTATACTTCAGAAGGAAGTCTAGTTGAGTACACAACAATTTACTTTTCACCGCCCCATTTCTGCTTCGTTATTTCTAATTTACGATCAGATCGAAAACATTGAAAGTATTAAGTAAAAGTTCGTTGTTATACATGTCGGTAGATACCACAACACAAATAACATCATAATCATAACTAAATCCAAATGTATCAATTTAATTTTACCAGTGTTGAAACCAGCATTAGTGACACCTAGTTCTTTGAGTTGTTGGTGGGAATAATCTGAGGAATCCCACTTACATATTTAATTGTAATATTTGACTCACCATTATTCTGCCTAAGGTTTAAATTTGCGCGTAATTCAATTAGGTACTTGCGCTGAGTAGGTGTTTGATCGGGTGCGATACGAACACCTGCAAAATTGCGAAGTTTAGGCTTATGTTTTAGCATATTTATAGCAGCATTGGTGTTTTCAAAAATAAGCTTGATAGGGCGAGTTGTGTTCGGTAAAGATTTACCAATACGAAATAATTTTACTGTAGAAAGATCTACATTTGCAACGGAACTTAAAATCTCCGAGGATACATAATCCAAAACCATAAAATTGCGTTTTGGACTATCGAGATAATCCGTGGGGTAATTTCCCAAAGAATTTGGAGCATAAATAAATATGTTAAACATTTTTGATCCCAAATGACGACCAATACTACAAAAACTTTTAGTACTTGCCCATCAAAACAATAAAATTTAGCTCTGCCCAAAGAGGCAATGCGTTTGAGTGTCTTCCCAAATACTTTGGTATATAAATATATATTTTGGGTATACTAGGTCCCAAATGGTCAACACTGCAAAACAATAAAAGTTAGCTCTTGGCCATTTGCGAAATGGTTTTGTCCATTTACCGTAAGAAAATAATGTGACTAACTGCAGACTTTAGATATCTTTAGACACAAATATTGACCAACACCAAAAAATAATAAAATTTTATTCTAACGAGGAAATGCTGTTGGTGGTTTTTCCCAACGAATTTTCTGTACAAATAAAGATTTTGAACGTCTTTGAACCCAAACCATGATCAACACTGTAACACCATAAAACCTCGTTCTTCTTTATCGAAGCAATGTGTTTGGCCGTTTTCCTAACTAAATTGGTTCACAAATCGAACGGTAAGCGACACTGCAAATCCATAAAATCTAGTTTTCGTCGAGACAATGTAATTGAATGTTTTACCAAAGAGTTTGGTGTAGAAATAAATGTTTTGGACATCTTCGGTGATCAAAACTGCCAAATCAATAAAATTTAGTTTTTGGAAATTTCTTTGCAAACATTACTGTTTAAGTACAGACTTTGGGCGTCTCAATGATGGTCAACACGGTAATTTTGTAAAATTAAGATTTGCCCATTATGGCAACGCACTTGGCCGTCTTCATACCGAATTTAGAGGAAAAACAGAGATTTGAGTCATCTTTAGGCATATATAATCACCTACACCGAAAACAACAAAATTTTGTTCAACCGAGAAAAAGAACTTGGTTGTTTTCTTATCAATGACCGTAACACCAAAAATTTCGTTCTTCCTCATTGACGTAATGCGTTTGGTCGTTTTTCTAACTAAGTTTATAAATAAACAACTTTAGTATCGAACGGTAATCGACACTGCCTATAGAGACAATATGTTTCAGTATGTTACCAAAGGTTTGGAGTATAAAAAATATGTTGGACATATTCGGTCCCACCATAAAATTTACCTCTTGGCCATCTAGATTTTCTAAAGAAGTTGGTGGCTTAGTAAAGGCTTCTCTACGCCCAAATTCGGAATGAGCGCTGTAATAATATAAAATTTAGTTATTTTCCCATCGAGACAGTGCGATTGTACGTTTTCTCAAAGAATTTTTGGTGTAAATACATATTTTAGACCTCCTTGTTCCAAAATAATAACCAACACAACAACACCATTACATTTAGTACCTATCCATCATAGAAATGCGTTTGACGGTTTTCTTAACGTAATTGGAGTTAAATAAAGGAATTTCGGCGTCTAGCCTCAAATGATGTCCAACACTGCAAAACCATAAAATTGGTTTTTGCCAACCAATGCAATCCGTTTTTTTCCAAATATGTATGTTTGCCATCTTCGCTTCTAAATGATTACCTGCATTCCAAAACCATAAAATTTAATCATCTAGGCAATGCTTTTGGACATTTTCCCGAAAAAATAAGTGGCTTGTTTTACACATAGAGGCAATATGTTTAACCGTTTTTACATATAAATAGAGGTTTTGTTTACCTTTAGATTCAAATGATGACATATGCCGTAAAACCATACAATGTCGTTCGTTACCATCGAAGCAATGCCTTCCAACAAATTTTTTGTATAAATAAAGATTTTGGACATCTTCAGACCCAAATATTCACGTAAAACTATAAAAATGTTTTTGGCTGTTTTCCCAACAAAATTAGTGTACACATAAAGATTTGGTCAGTTTTGTTTCGGTTAATTACAAACACCGTAAGTAATTCGAAGTGAAGGCATAGCCTCTCAGATATGGTGTATATAAATTTAGTTTTTTTTTCATATTTCATAAATTTGTTCTAACCCCTTGAACAATTGTAAAAAGATTTTACCACTACTGAGAACGATAAGTGTAAGTGTTATCGAAACGTATAAACTTATATAAATACAAAAATACACCATTTAAACCCAAAAGCTAAGTATTTTAACGATGTCATTTTTCGTTTGATCTATAATTTGGACGTTGTAACGTTAGCATTATCAAATTTTAGTAGGGCCCAAATTTTACTCCGTAACTTTTGATCTGTGCTTGCGTTTTGAATTATGTTCAATAATGATGCAGTAGTGTACAAAATTTACTCGGCAAACGCATTTTTGAGGTAACACTTCTAAGATTAAGTATAGGTGATCTGGTTGTGAAAGTAACTTGGATGTTCTTTCTTTGGGTCACAACGATCAAAGATGACAAATACCTGATGATAGTAAGTATCCCATTTAAACTTGAAATACTTATGCAAGGTTTAAAAGTCTAAGTTAGTAACTTTTATAGACTACTTGGTTGGGAAAATTCGTTTTGAAACACATACAAACATCCATTTTACGATTTTATCTCATTAATAAGCAGCGAAAGATTTAGCTTAAAGTACCTACCTATATAGATTATGATGTCCATCCATCGGTCTATCCGTCTATCTATTGAATACAACCGTAGCCCAGCTCAAAATTTTGGCCCCGGTGAAATGTCAAAAGGGGTCTTTTTAAAGGAGAAAAACTAAATTTCCGATTTACATTTTGATGGAGTAGATTTTATATTGGAAAAATTATGTTTTTTTTTATTTATGGCTTTACAGTGTTGGTAATCATTTGGAGTAAAAGATGCCCAAACTATTTATACATTAATTTCGTTGTCAAAACGACCAAACGTATTGCCTGGATGGGGAAAAATTTGAGACCAAGGATACCAAAAAGTTTTATTTATTGACCAATTTCGTGGCTAAACGCATTTCCTCAAGAGAAAAAATTAAATTTTATGGGTTTAGGGCGTTGGTCATTATTGATTCTTGTTGGATACAATTTTTGTTTATTTTCACCAAACGCATTGTCTCAACAGATAAAACTAAATCTATGGTATTATTTGGACCTAATGAGCTTTTCCTAGTTGACGAAGAACTACTTTTTGGTTTTACGGTGTTAAAGTGATCGAAAATATCCAAAATCCGTATTTTTATACCAAATTCTTTGGGAAACCACCCAAACATATTGTTTCTATGGGAAAAATCTAAATTGTATGGTTCTGCAAACAAAAGTTGCGCAAAGTGCTTATTTATGTACCACTTTCGTTAGGAACCGAGAAAAACGCGTGGTCTCGGGCTAAAACTAAATTTTACAGTATTAAGGCGGCGTGGATCATTTGGATCTAGGTATGTCCAAAGTCTCGATTGGTACTAAATTTAATGGTTTTGCATTGTTGGCTACTATTCGAGACTAAAGGTGTACAAATTTCTTACTTATAAACCTATTCAGTTGCAAAGGGGTTACGGCTTTAAAATCAAAATGTGTGCATTTCGCAGGCTCATAAATAAAAAAATGATATTTTATTGCAAAACAGTTCCTGACCTTCATTTTAATTATAATTTGCTTTTGCGCTGGGTAGACGAGGGGTGGTCTTATTGAAAATTGGTTGCACTCATAAATAATCCTCAAATTAGATAAATGTGTTTTGTTCTTACAAGGTGAGTCAAGGGGGTCAGTTTTTATTTATCTCTAATCCAAACACATTCGTCACAAAACCGTGAAGTGCATGAAATGATGCACTAAAAAAACGCTCAATATGATTTCGCTCTTTTATTTTACTGTTTTAATGCACAGGTTAATAGTTTTGTTTCGGTATGATATGTTAGAAACGAAGCAGACATTAATCGGTGAAAGTTGTGACTAGAGAATGCTATTGGGCGTAGTGGCTATAATGGAGGTTGCAACCAATTCATAATCCCAAAACAATACTCATATTAAAAGGTTGTTCGTTTTGTTAAGCCTCCTAGCTCTGGTGACAACTTTTATGTCAAATACATCATGACGATGACGAATCCAAACGTTTACAAACGATATTGAAATCTTTAAAATCTTTCAAAATCTCTTAGACGACACTATGTCCTTAATTACACCACGCCTTCGTTCTACTTCAGAGCTGGTACTAGCAATCGAAATCTTTAACGTATGTTTCAATTTTTATTAATTTATGTAAATACTTTAATTTAGTAGAAAAAACCTATTTGTCAAATTTGTTACAGTCCACAATCAGAACACATTATCCCACACAGAGAGTGAGAGAGTGAGTGAGTGTTGAGCGAGGGAGTGAGTGAATGTTGAGCGAGGGAGTGTGAGTGAGTGAGTGAGTGAGTGAGTGAGCGAGTGAGTGAGTGAGTGAATGGGTGAGTGAGTGAGTGAGTGAGTGAGTGAGTGGGTGGGTGGGTGGGTGGGTGAGTGAGTGAGTGAGTGAGTGAGTGAGTGAGTGAGTGAGTGAGTGAGTGAGTGAGTGAATGAGTGAGTGAGTGAGTTAGTTAGTGAGTGAGTGAGTGAGTGCGAGAGTGCGTGAGAGCGTGAAAGCGTCAGAACGTGAGTGCGTGAGTTCGTGAGTGCGTGAGTGCGTGAGTGAGTGAGTGAGTGAGTGAGTGAGTGAGTGAGTGAGTAAGTGAGTGAGTGAGTGAGTGAGTGTGTGAGTCTGTGTGTGTGTGTGTGTGTGTGTGTGTGTGCGTGCGTGCGTGCATGTGTGTGTGTGTGTGTTTGAGGTGCATTCATACTTCATACACGGATACGGTCTAGACCCCAGTGATTTTTGGTGAGGTCAGATTTCCTAGGTACAACGTGAGAGAGGACATGTTATTTTCTGTCGTCTGCGTTATCTCAAAAATCCGAAAGGCAATTCTATTCAAACTTATCGGATTTGGCACCTAAATATCTATACCCCAGTGATTTTTGGTAGTTGTGGGGTAAGGAGCGAGATGGGCTGGTGTGATGTTTCGGCCACAATAATTCAAAAACGTTAAAAGCAAATGTGGCATACGTATTTAGGACATATACGTCTAGTTTTCAATTAATTTTTTGCGGTGGTGGATGTATGGAGTAAAAAGTGAGAAGAGTTAATATGATTTTCTTTCCACAATAACGCAAGAACTTAAAATGTGTAGCCTCCAGGGGTATATTATGGCGGTAGTGCTGGTGATGGTGGAGCTGTTTCCTTCAGTTCGAAACCATTTAAAAGCTTTAACCCCGACTGCATTCAAATTTGACATAAGTATTGAATGAATCGACTCAAATAACGAACGGTGGGAAAATTGTTAGTGTCCGCTAACTCAAATAACAAAATAAATAAAATCAAATTTTCCCCTTTGCTCTTTACCCCGCCACTCCGCCATCACCAAAAATCACCGGCCTCTTGACATTTTATTCATCACATACACCCACGCGGGTACTTATATGCTCGCCCGTTCGTGCACACATAATTTTTGACAAAAAGCACGGTTTGGTACGTAGGCTACCTCAAAACGGATATTTCGGGTCTCAGTTCAATTTCCAATTTTTTGGACGCTTACAATAACTTTCGCTTTAGGTGGAAAAGAAGCAAAATATTGTTAATTAACTAATATAAAGTTTCCGAAACTTCACGGATCAAAACAACCACTAACTGATTTTAAACAAGAAAAGAATCAATGAATTAGTTTTATGTAAATCTCATACGTTGAGAATTGCCTTTCAAATAATATACTTACGTCAACATTCATTCATTAGTGGGAAAATCCATAATACGCAAACCGTTAACACATTAACTAGTCATTAGCTTATTAGCATGAAATATTACTGAACAAAAATTGACAATCATGCACGCAAAATTGTAATTAGATTTCCTAAGTAGGTTATGTGGGATAAATTTGCAATATGAAGATATGTAGGTACGCTAATAAAGGAGAAGAATCAAGGTCTCTTTGCGACTTGTATTACCAAAATTTTGTTGCATCTTTCTTTACGGTTAGAATCATAGTTTACAAACTGTTATACAATATCATACACCACACCTTTTAATTACAGCCAAACGTGCTAATTATCGCTCATGCGACATAAAATTTGATTATCTTTATCACAGAGAAGCAAGGTTTCAATAGGTGTTCTCATCGCATTTCATTATTTCCCATGAACGTAACTTTTAATATGGAACGCATTAAGATATGTCTAAACCACAAATTGCTCATTATTGGATTTTACGGAACACAGTGAATCACGCTTATAGGTAAATATAACTTTTTCCACCCTTTAAAAAATGACATTTTCTACCATATTTTAAGTGGCGGCAGTAGTAACAGGATGAAAATTTACTTTTCCTCCGTTTACCAACCGATCATAGTAAGTGTATAAGTACCTACTTATTCTGCAGCTTTGAAATTTAAGTACAAAAGTTTCTTATATAAAGGTCCTTTTTATACACTTTTTTTCTAAACACATGAAATATATCTAGAACTTTTTTTTATTTTCAATGCCAACAGTAAAACAAGGGTTAGGTAATCTTTAGATATGAGTAGGTGATTACTTAAACCAATGACGTCGATCGCGATGCTACTCCTCCGGGTAGTTACTTTGCCAACAAATGGGGATTACTTGTTTTTTTTATCAAGTTGGCAATTACCATGTCAGCGGAGTCCGTTATTCGACACGTGCATACGACGTAATTATGAACTGGAACATTAGATATGTATATAAATTTTCTTAATTTTATCATAAGCGATGTGCTACTGCTTTTACAACAAATACGATGTATCCTACAAAACATTTATTCTATTGGGTGGGTTTAACATTACTTTCAGAATGCCAAACGAATTTTTTTGGTAGATTAATTAAAGATGAGATTAATAAAGACAAATGTAACTAGTACAGATAAAAATTACACAGAGAAAACATAACTAGCAATCGTGCACAATGATAAACACTGAAATTTTTTGTACGAGGGTATCAGTTGTATATAACATTTCAAAAAAGTCTACTTGGAACAAAGTTCATAATAAACATTAAGGGACAGTTTAATGGCTCATATTTATAATCGTGCATATTTATAAAAGGAGGCGTGTGGACCCCGACGTGAACATTTCGCAGTTCTGATTAGAGTTCCAGCTTCCTTATGAAGAGTTCTGCAGTTCCGACGATTAACGTCACACTCGATCTTATTATCGAGTGGTATTGAATAGTTCCTTTTCTTTACTTTTCTGAGTATTATTTTCAAAAAATTTGAATATTCGATTCTGAGATGGAATAGTTCTAACAATTAATTATTACATTTCCAGACATAATAGAGTACCTGATAGTAATACCAATTTTTTTTAAATGCAAGCCTGGAATTCTAACTAGTATGTGCCGAGTTCTAAAGAAAACCATTAAGGACCAAAGCGATCCGATCGCATACCGAGCTAGTTGGACCTCTGATAACACAATCTAATTAGCATTCGGGAGGTAACGGGTTCGATCCCCGTTACCGTCTACTTTGTATAAGGTTTTTTCAGGGGGTTTTCGACTCAAATGCTGACCAACACACATGCATCACAGAATGTAGCTCTTGGTTATCGAGGGATCTAGAGAATATATTTTACCGCGTCCACAACAAAATTGTTGAATAATTACATATATTTTTGGCCCCATTTGGCCCAAATGCTGAGCGACACTCATGGGTCACAGAATTTAGGTCTTGGATACCGAGGGAGTTCATTTTTCTGTGTCCACAACGAAATTGTTTTAGAAATATATATTTTGGGCCCAACTCGGCTCAAATGCTGACCAGCATCCATGGTTATAAAATTTAGCCCTGGATTATCGAGTGAATTGCTTTTCCCGTGTCCACAATGGAATTGTTTTCGAAATATACACTTTGGGCCCAACTCGGCTCAAATGTTGACCAACATTGGTTATCGAGGGAATTCATTTTTCTTTGTCCATAAACGAAATTGTATATTTTTGGCCCAATTCGGTTTAAATGCTAACCAACACTCATGGTCACAGAATTTGGCTCTTGGTTATCGAGGGAATCCATTTTGCCGCATCCATAACGAATATATATATATATATATATATATATATATATATATATATATATATATATATTGGGTGTAATTTGCAGATGCCTCTTTAACACGTCTATCTATACAAAGTAAATGGCGTAGAAGCGCTATAGGCATTCACAATCGTATAGGCAACTGAAAAATGGTAGCAAAATTCCAATCAAGTCCTGTAATTTTTTAATACGCGATAGGATTTGTTTTGTCCTTTCCAGAACAACTGTAACCCTGAAAAAAATAATTTTCATCCGAAATCAGCAAAACTATAAAATCAATAAACTTTTAGGTCCAATAACTGTTTAATGCACGATCGAATCGCTCTCATCCATAACAGTTTCCTTTAGAACTTGAGGAATATCGTACCAGAGCTTCAGCAACTCGAAAAATAATTTTGGTTCGACCTTTGAAAAACTTTCAATCAACGATGTTTAAAGTCGCTCTCTTAAACGCGATCGGATCGCTTTCGTCCTTAATGGTTTCCTTAGAACTCGGCGAACACTACATTGAACTACTGGAACTCTCAAAAATTAGGTTTTTTCGCAATTTATCTATACTTTTTTCAAAATGACTTCTCCAAGCTTGCATTGAAAAAAATGTTTTTTACTATGTGTAGATATGTAATAATTAAATGTCAGTACTATTCGATTTCAAAAAATTTTGAATTTTTTTGCGTAATGAAAAAAAAATTATCAGGAACTCTGGTACTCACAAAAGTAAAGCAAATGAACTATTCGATCTTAAGATTTATGTGAAGTTAGCACTCGTTCTTCAGGCACAAATTTGGAACCGTTAATCGCCGGAACTATTTAAACGTTTAATAGAGAACTGCAAAACCCTTAAAAAAGCCGAAAGGGAACGTCAGTAGGGCCAGAGAATTTGTAGCAGGCTACTTGATAAAAGGTCTTATGTAAAACTCTTGTATAATCTTAAAAATTAAGCGGTCATAGTAAATCAAAAGGCAATTAAAGGTGTTTTGTTATTCAACTTCATACGATCGTGCCAATAACTTAAGTACAAGTTAAAAGCCAAGACCAATCGAACTGATATCTCAAAACAACAAAATCAGCTATTACACCATAAAGTAAAATATTTTCAAAATACTCGTAAAATACTGAATCCTTTTCAGTTTTGATAATTTTTAGTTGCTAAAATGAATTCAGTGGAATTTAAAACCAGTTAAACTAGTTAAAACTTGCTAAAAATGTGGATTACGCGTATAAATAAAGTTTATGGACATCCGTGGGTCATTACGATGACCCACAACCGTAAAATATCGTTCTCTATCTATCAAGACAATTGGTTTGATCGTTTTCCCAGTGTAATCAGTGAATAACTATAGTTTTTGCTCATCTGATCCCCAAAATGATAACCAACGCCCTAAAACCGTACAGTTCCGTTTTTTCCCATCAAGGCAATGACGTTTTCTCAAATAAATTGGTGGTTGTGCCCATGTTTTGGCCCCAAATAATGGCCAACACCACTAAACCATAACACTTTCTTCTTACCTATCCACGTAATGCGTTTGTTCTTTTTCCCAACGAAATCATAAATAAACTGTTTGGGAATATGTCAGGCTAAAACCACAAGATTTTTTATTGCTCATCGAATTTCACTGTTTCGTCAACGAAATTGGTGTATGAATAAAGTTTTTGTAAATCTTTGTCCCAAAATATTTACAAACGCATCGTAAAATTATAGGTCGAAGCAAAAGCATAGTTTCTACAATGTAATACTTCCAAGACGCAGTTAAATAAAAGCAGGATTTATTAAATCTTCACACCTTACTAGGTCCCAAGTTTTGCCCTATAACTTTTGTCCTAAGGTCTGGTATCGGGTTGTATTAAATAGTGTTCAACTATAATTTATTAGGCATCAATATACCAAATTTGGATGAAATTGGTTACCGCATTCCAGAGATCTGTTTGCTCATACATGTACACGGACGGGCGGACGGACATCTTAACCTCAATAAGTACCTCTGGCTAAATCTTTTGCTATTTAATAACTATGAGTGACAGAATAAAACCATCGTACATAAACTATACACGAAAATATCATCACTTGGTGCTCCTGAATAATATGGAGCACACTTAAGGGTCCTTATCAGTGAAAAAGTGATAACCAACCACATCGTGGCGAAATTGCATCTGGGGTGTTACCTGAAAGATTGAATTTATAATATTAAACACACTAAATAGAAATTACGGAATCAATGTTTTTATGTTTTTGTTGGTCATTAAGCTTTTCCACCCAATTTTAGTTTATTTTATGTTATTGAAGCCATACCATGCATATACAAACTCTCAAATTAAAAAAAAGGTAAAAACTGCCAAATGTAAGCGTGGGGTAGTCAAACCTTAAATTTTATGTTACTTTACACCAGGTTAGCGGCAGAAGAATCAAAAATAGAAGAAAGGCAACTTGTTGATGTCATCTTAGCACCGTCAGAACTTTGTTACATCTAAGATTAGTGGCAAAGCGCTATTTAGACAGGATGTCCAGGATTTCCATATCCTGTCCAAGAATCTTATAAGAAGGGCTTGGGATTTGAATTTTTTCTAACAAAAGCACTCTCCGCTAACTCAAAGAAGTTGCCAAAAACGGGAAAAGCAGAAAAAAAGAGAAGAAATGTTTGCCCGATTTTGCAAACGTGTAGATACATTCGTAGGGAATAAGTACCGAAGACGTATTAAATTATGACGAGAAGACTCTAAGTGCACGAAACACCTATTGGGGAATGGTACAAAATATCCACAACGAATAATGAACGCTACAAAATCTGTTGTTTCATTTATGATTTCTATCCCTCCCACATTATTGCAATGTTTAATTGGCAGAGAGGCGGGCAGTTGGTGATCTTATTAATACTCGATACTATAGAACAAACTCCGGATTATTTGATGGTGGTACTTTTGAAAATTGGTTCGATTTCATAATACTTTGATAGGAAACAAAAAAGGAACAAACCAAAATACACCAGCATAAGATTTATATTTCTACCTATAAATTCTACACATATCAGTTAATCATTATATGTCGGGAGTGTGACCCGAGGGGACAACTCTGTTCGATTATACCAAACAAATGCGTACTCCAATAATGCGACAAAAGTGTTTACTTGTCAAACTCACCTCGTTTGGGTTAAATGATACGCTCATCAACTGGGTTTCTAGTTTCCTTGATAAAAGACGACTACGTGTCGTAGTTGATGGCTTTTTTTTTAAAGAAGTTAGCATTAACGCGGGCGTACCACAGGGATCCGTTATAGCGCCTACACTTTTTCTGCTGTACATAAATGACCTTATTTCTTCAACAACTAACCCCGTCCATTGCTTTGCTGACGGTAGCACTCTTTACTATAGTTCATCTCAGTCTACTCATAGTGATAATCCATCTTCTATGTCAAATCAAGAAATTAAAGCTGAAATGGCAAATTCAATCAACAAAGACGTTCAACGTATTCTCGAATGGGGAAGCAATAATCTAGTTAAATTTAATGCTAACAAAACTCACTGTTGCCTTGTGTCCGCCAAAAAAGATCGATCATTTCCTGTTGTAAGTATGAATGGCTCAGTTCTTAAGTTTTAGACGCTATTACTCTGTTGGGCATGACTGCATCTTCAAATCTCTCATGGGTTGACCATCTTCTGTCAGCTACCAAAACAGCTGCTCGTAAAATAGGCTTTTTGTACAGATCTAAGCAGTACTTTACCTCTCTCTGCTGTATAAGGCCCAAATTCGGCCTCATCTGGAATATAATTCTCACCTTTGGGTTAGTGCTCCCCAATACGCTCTCGATATCGTTGATCGTATTCAAAAGAGAGCGATTAGGCTTATAAATGACCCGTCCTTAACTTCTCACATACAGTCCCTTGAGCATAGAAGGATGGTTTCAGTTCTTTCTTTGTATTATCGTTATTACAACGGCTATTGTGCTGCTGAATTACATTATTTGATACCATCTCGGACTATCTTTGCGAGAAACACTCGGTTCGCTCATTCACATCATCAGTATGCAGTACAAATCTCTACTTGTCGTACCAAATGGGCGCAATCCACATTTTTCTACATGGCTTCTAAACTCTGGAATAATCTCCCTAGTTCCTGTTTTCCTCTCACTTATGATATGAGAAAATTTAAGGTAGCTGTTCATAGGCATCTATTGGCAATTCATTATCCCTCTAACCATCCTTCTAAGTGTTCCTGAGTACTTGAGCACGATAGGCCAAATTTAGCCTGTTCAGGCCCACAATCGTAAAAAAAAAACGAAGCAGGAAAGTCCATTCTCACAAGAGCTGTAATGCCAAACAAAATCTAGCTGAAACAAGTGTATCTAAATATGTAATACCAAAACACAACTTAGAGGAAGCTGGCCCATCTAGATTAGGGGTTCATGACGACTCTGGTAAGGAAAATAACTCAAAAGATGGGTTTGAAGAAAACTAGAGAGAAAAGAAGAATCCACATCACGCAACCACAAATTGATAGTTTCATCATAGTTGTACTGTCAGCGAAGAAAAATATAAGTAATTGTATATGAAAAATTCTTATTGCGAAAACAAGAGGGTTTGAGATTATCTCAAGTGGATACCTCCAGTGTTAGAAAATGAAGAGAAATAATATTGTTGGTGTATTGGAAAATCTATGAGTTTCGCCTATATATATTTTGAAGAAAACTAATTTGCTTTAATATGTTTGTTATTACATGTTACACTGTTAAACTAAACTTAAAGTTAATGAAAAATTATTTTCGTTGCTTCAAACTTTAAAATTTTGATCCGAATTTATCTAAATGTTCGGATTTTATCAAAAAGCAATGCAGGGTTTGCACTTGTTTCGAGTAATTGTTTAATTTTGACAGTTGATTTCCGATCCTCTTGAGTTATATATCGTTTCATAGTCTTTCAATGAAGATTGATTTGATTGGACTTATTTTAAACAATTTACTGAGAATTTACTTTTAGATGTCGAAACTTAACTTTCGGCAAGGTTATTATTCGTACTAGTCTAAATGTATGACAGGCAGCTCGAAATGTTAACGAAGTATAGGATAAATGAATCTTTAATAAATTCTGTCGCGAAGAACCGGATCTACGAGATAAGGAAAGCTGCGGATGCCCTTCGGCTATTAACAATCGTGATTTGAAAGCAGTAGTCGAAGAAGATGCCTTGCATAACTGATGGTAGAGCAGTTGAGAAACACTCTTATAATGATTTCGCGGTATCCAAAACACTCGAGTTTTATACTGTCGGAGTAAACTCATTTCATGTTGGTAAAGGTATGTAGATCGTAATGGGGTTGCTTCAAACTAAAAATTTTGTGTGAGCCGAGATGTCACATTTAAAAAGATAAGTAAAAATACTGCATTATTTTCTAAATACATATAAAGTAGCTTAAACACTCACAACTGGGAAGGTACCACCGCCCTTACCATGAGCTCCTTAATATTGGGTGTCCGATTTTCTGAGTTCGGTAAGGGCTGCCGGTCACCTTTCTTTATCTTTAGTCTATTCTCATCCTATTCTTCCTCTCGTCCTTACTATCGGAGTAAAAGACCAAAATTTAAAAAGAGATTACTGGTTTCTAGGATAAAAAGTGGCGGACGTAAAATCCTGCCCCGTTCGAATGTCCGGGTGGACAGGGCCCAAGCGACGTCAGTCATCGGAAGTACTTTACTTTCTGATCCATTATAGTAACATTCCCGGTATCAGGTCTAATCCTAATGCTGTTCACCAACATCTTGAATAATTACAACCGACATTTTGTATCTCAAAACTTCAACTCACCCGATTTGCAATTTCCCCAATAAAATCGCTTGAAAAGGGTTTTCTTAATCGGAGAATAAAAAATTCGACGTAATTTAGGTCAAACAGTATGGTCCTAAATTAAAAAAAAATTCTACTGTTGTATCTAGAGGTCTCCCAATAACATAACTTTCAAAATTTCTTCGATTACTTTTATTTGAAAATTGGTTATCTTCTATCTCAGCTTCCATCTTGCGATATCTCAATTCTGGTAAATTTCAATGTTCATAACACTTATTGTCTTTAATTTTCATCTACTATAATCTTGCTGGTCATAGTGCAGAAACATCTACTATTTCATGCTATCTCACATAAATGATTTCTTAACCCACTTGTATATAATACTTCAGTTTTTTCCCCACTAGGTCTATCTGGCCATTGTCTAATAGAAGAAAACTTCTACCGTCCCTATTGTTTACTACACTGGCAGAACCTTATGGTGTTTTAAGGCAGCTAAATGGACTGATTTACGGCATTTCTTTGCAACCTTTCCATGGCGTGAATATCGTTTTAATTCGTCCTTATCTTCGGACAGTGCTCTTTCAGTATCTGAAGTCATCCTCATGGGGATGTAGTTCAATAGGGATTATGATAATGCAGCTCCTTTGAAATATAAATCTTATACCAAATGAATATATAATAAAACGGTCTAGCGTCATGCAGGCGACGTTGGTGCTAGAAATGCCCGCAAAAGTGTTATTATTAAAACTAAAATACATTTGAAGAAAATGTAATAAATTACCTTGTGTCCACCAAGAAAGATCGATTATTTCCTGTTGTAAGTATGAATGGCTCAGATCTTAGGTTTTCCGACTCTATTCTTAATTGGGAATGTGTCCCCAAACCTATCATGGGTTGACCATGTTCTGTTAGCTACAAAAGCAGCTGCTCGTGAAATAGGTTTTTTGTACGGATCTCCCAACAACTCTTTCTGCTTTAAGGCCAAAATTCGACCTCATCTGGAATATAATTCGCAGCCCTGGGTTGGTGCTCTCCAATATGCTCTGGCTATCGTTGATTGTATTAAAAAAAGAGCGATTAAATGACCCGTCCTTAACATCTGACATAAAGTTCCTTGAGCTTAGAAGCGTAATTTTAATTCTTTCTTTGTACTATCGGTATTACAACCGTTGTTGTGCCGCAGAATTACATTCTTTGATACCACCTTTGCTAGCAATATTCGGTTTGCTAGTTCACATCATCAATATGAAGTACAAATCTCCACTTGTACAAAACGGGCGCAATACACATTCCTCTATACGGCTTCTACACTGTGGAACGATCTTCCTAGTTCCTGCTTTCCTCTCATTTATGATACGACAAAATTTAAGGTAGCCGTTCATATACATCTGTTGTTAATTCAATATCGCCCTACCCATCCATCTAATACTTTCTGAGTACTTTAGCACGTTAGGCTACATTTAGCCTGTTAAGGACCACAATTATAAAAAAAAACATTGTTTCATTTAAACTAAGCGACTTAGAAAAGTGTATAAGACTTCAATCGATAGTTAACGGATTGACATATGATATAAGTTGGGTTTATGTAGATATGTCACAGAATTCAGTTGTTATTAACAAAATCTTCCGTAATATTTCATGTGTTTTTTAATTGCAGCAAAATGCATGATGTAAACAGTATAACATATCAATAAGTCACATTTTTGTAGACAGCTAGCGACAATGGTAAAAAAAAATTAAACACATTCCTTGGGAGAAACATGACTCTCCCTCCATGGATTTTGATGCTGCCACGTTACGTATTGGGCATCAACCTATGGGCGGGATTAGGTTAGGTTTCCAAATTCAAAACTACAAAAATGATTACTTCGTTGTTCAGAAAGAAACGCCATGAATAAATAAAATATTTGCTTCAGTAAAAATGTCATTAATCTATGTGGTTGTGTTCATTCATACGTCACTGTTCAGTTTTTGTATTTAAACATAAAAATCGGTAACGTTAAGTCTTCACTTTCATTGCTCTCTAAAAACACTAATATACAATCATTTTATTTTCCTCCTAAATTACAGTGTATTACTGCTATTTCCTATTGAGTAATTATAAATACAACGTTTAGGTTGTCTAGATTTTATCGTACAAATAGGCAACACATTATTCTCACAAACACGGAACACTAAATGGATTATAATCTGAACGTTCATTCTTGACAACAAAGTTGCCTACCATTAACGTTTAGAATTTTACCTAATACTACCAAAATTGATTAATAATGGTACTGTACGTACGTTAGGATAGGGTGGAAAGCTTTTAGGAAGTTCCAAGTATGAAGATCCGTAGATATTATTAGTGTAAGCTCGAAATAGGGGTTTTCAATATAAATATAATTAGTAAAACACAATACATAGGTAACAAATATTGCCTCTTGAGTCCAATTACAATAATCTACCTTACCCCAAGTTAATGAACCAACAAACAAGCTGAAGAAATAAACTTGGTCATGATGCTCTTCCAACATTTCTAAGGAAAATATTTAAACAAGTCTTTATTTCATCTTGTTTCACTGTACAAGTCCGCTCTCAAAAATACCAAATCACATATTTCACGATTTAAATGATAAATTATAAAAATAAACAACTAGATCGAATCCGTAATCCAAAGTATAAATAACAAAAAGCAAATAAATATAAATTAAACAAAAAAATAACTAGCTCTAATTCGTAATTAAAATTCTAAATTAAAAATAAAAAAGGTGGTAGGCATGTATACTCCATGCCAGCCGGGGCGGCACCACCACCTTTACCATGGGCTCCTTAATATTGGGTCTCCGATTTTCTGAGCTCGGTAAGGGCTGCCGGTTACCTTTTCCATCATCCTTAATCTATTCTCATCCTTATTCTTCCTTCTCGCCCTCACTGTCTTCTTATCGGATTAAAAGTCCCAAATTAAAAAATAAGATGGCCGTGGTTTCTAGGGTAATAAATGCCGGACGTAAAATCCTGCCCCATTCGGATGTCCGGGAGGGCAGGGGCCAAGCGACTCGGTCATCGAAAGTATCAACTTTCTGATTCACTACTGCAACATCCGAGGTATCAGGTCTAATCTTAATGCTATTCACCAACATCTTGAACAATTACAACCTGATATTTTGTTTCTATATGAAACACAAGTCTCCTCTGAAAGCTCCGAGTCACCCGACAATTTGCAATTTGCTCAATACCACCTTCACTCTAACTTTCGATATAAAGGAGGCGTATGTGCCCACATCAAGGACAGAATTGCTTGCAAGAGGGTTTATTCCTTAGAAAATAAAAATTTTGACGTGATTTGGTTTAAACATTCTGGTCCTAATTTTGTGAAATTCTACCGTTACATTTATAGGTCTCCTAATGACAGTAACTTTCAACACTTCTTCGATTACCTTAGTATGAAAGTTGACTATCTTCTGTCTCAGTTTCCATCTTGCGATATCTCAATTGTAGGCGATTTCAATGTTCATAACTCTAATTGGCTTCAGTTTTCATCTAATACAAATCCCGCAGAAATATTTGCTATTTCATGTGATCTCACACAAATGATTTCTGAACCCACAAGAATCCCTGATAACCCTAACCATACTCCATATTTTCCAGATCTCTTTCTTACATTAAACCCTCTTGTTTATAATACTTCCGTTCTTTCGCCTTTAGGTCTTTCCGACCATTGTCTAATAGAAATCATTTCTACTGTACCTAATTCCACTGTTGTTCGCAAAACCGATAGAACCTTGTGGTGTTTTAAGTCAGCTCGGACATCGTTTTTCAGTATCTGAAGTCATCCTCATGGGAATGGAGTAATACGTTCCCAAAAAACAGTACCGTATAGGCCATTCACGTTCCCAACCCTGGTTCAATAAGGCTTGTGCTGATGCAATATCTTTAAAAAATAAATATTACATTAAATGGAAAAATAATATATATATATATATATATATATATATATATATATACATACAGGGTGGTCAAAATGAATGGAGTAATGGTTCTGCAGCCGTAACCGTACAGTTTATCACAAAACTTTCAAGACACATGTTGTTTGACGAAATAATGCGCATATTGTGCATATTTCAGAAAAAATATTTTGATTATCCATCTTGAGATATGACGTCATCGGCAGTTTTTTAAATAGTGACCCCACAATTTTGTTTCACACTTTCGTTCCTCTTTCAATTGTTAAAATGACAGTATAAAAAATTTCATATCTTACATAAGCAAATTTTTTAAAGTTGGAAAACAAATTTTATTACCAACAAAAACACATACAAAAAAACAACTCAAATCAAGTAGGTAACATTCAGACAAGTGTCAATCTATCTTTAATATTCTAAAAACCATTAAATTTCTGTGTATTGTCAAAGTAGTGCTAGTGCAATACTATGGTTCATTTATCAGAAACACGGAGAATCCAGATTTTAACAATGCGCGGTTATGGAGACCATAAGAGGACACAGCAAGAAGTCTGTGAACTTTTTAATGAAGTTTATCCAAATCGAGCACCAATTACTCAATCGGTAGTCTGCAAAATAGTAAAGTAATTTAGGGAAACATGTCATGTCAAGGATCTTCCAAAATCTGGTTCACCAAACATGACAACAAACAAAGATAGAAAATTAGAGGTACTGTTAGAGATTACAGAAAATTCACACACTTCAACGGGTCAGCAAGCTCTAAACCCCGATTTAAGTAAAGGTTCCATACATAGTATACTGAAAGGGGAAAACTGCACCCATATAAACCTGTTTTACTGCAGGAATTGTCACAAGATGACTATGCCCGACGTGTGGAATTTTATGAACTTATGATGGAGCTTACCAATAATCCTCCCAACTTCCTCGACAACATACTCTTTTCGGACGAGGCCACATTTTATTTAAATGGAAGGGTAAATAGACATAATTGTCGTTACTAGTCGGCTGAAAATCCCCATTGGATGATCTAACAGCATATCCAAAGACCACAAAAATTAATGTACGGGCACGGATTTGCCGTGATCGCATTATTAGTCCCTTTTTATAAATGACAATTTAAGTGACAACCGGTGTTTACAATTATTGCAAGAGCAAATTATCTAGCTTATAGAGAACAATTTCCAAATGTTGATCTGCGGTTTCCACAAGATGGGGGTAGGTAGACGAGCGACTGTCGAATGGTCTCCACGATGTCCGGATCTTATAGCGTGCGATTTTTACTTATTAGGTCATTTAAAATCTAAGGTATACAGAAACAGACCCAATAATCTGGAAGCACTACAACAAATAATAATCGACGAAGCACAATTATTACCCCCTAACTCATTTAGAATTTCTATTCGTGTCTTTTATGACAGATTGTGGCATTGCGCCGCTGTGTGTGTGTGTGTGCGTGTGTGTGTGTGTGTGTGTGTGTGTGTGTGTGTGTGGGTGCGTACGTGCGTGCGTGCGTGTGTGTGTGTGTGTGTGTGTGTGTGTGTGTGTGTTTGTGGGTAAGTGTGTGGGTATTACAAAATATGCAAAATTTCAAAACTATTGGAAGGTCAACCCCAAAAAGAATCTGGAGGTTGTGTGAGTGAAATACCACTTTACACATACGCAGGCCTGACTTCTGGGGATGTTGACCGATCTCTTTCGCATTACGAATCGGTGGTTCGTGACAACCGTCGATCATTTAAGATTGAAAATCTTGAAATGTACCTCATTGTGTTTTGGAATTCGGAATGAGCTAGCGAATGTATTAAAAAAAAATGTTTATCACATATATACAGAGAGTACAGCATCAGTTTCTTAATACATTGCTCTTAAAATTAGGTGTATCATAAGAAGGGCTGAACTGCAATGATCCCCTTTAAACATACCGTCTCTGAGGTCACATGTATGAGCCACAGTATTATAAATATTTATGCAACCACATTGACCTCCCTTACCAGTTATGTTTTATTTCCTTTTCAAGTTTCTCCAGAAATCTTCTTGTTTTTTTAAACCTTACCAACTCCACGTTTAGAGTCAATTTATTATTAAAAGCACTTCAGGGAAACCTGTAGCCAATGTGAGATTACCCATAGCCCCAGCGAACATTACTCACTGATAATCCCTACTAATATAGTATACCCAATCTTGCCTCATTATCAATTTCGTTAAAAAATCTTATATAGTTATTGTCATAAACATACGATTTTCTTCTTTTTGTTTTGTGATCGTCTAAAAATAGTACAATCCATGGGATTAAGGATAGGTCTCGTTAGGATAGGATCGGAGTTAGGGTTCTGAGAGGGACGCTACTACCCCAGCATTCGCCTAAATAGCGGTATGTACATGATATGCATATGCGCAGTGAACATGCCGCTGTGTATGAGAAAACCCCCCTGATCAAAACCTTATACAGAGGATATTGAATATACTCAATTATCACCATCAGAAGTTTCAAGGTGCGTGCTTTAAGGGAGAATCACTTTCCTCATATTCTAATTTTATTATTCTATTCTTGGCCATATTTAAAATTCTTATATGCGCACGATTTCTTTACCGATCCTTGTTTTTTCTAGGTGCTGGTACTCTAGTGACTTTAATGATGGGCTAGTTATAATTTCATTCACACTTGCACTGGAGAATCGAGGATGTTCTCCAATATCCTAATTTATAAGCTGTGGCTATTTACATACTCATGATATGCAACAGTTATCAAAGTCAACATGGGTGAATAGCCCATTGAACACAAATTCCTGAGTTCTGAAATCCACTCTCAATGCTTGTTTTAGTAAATAATAAAGCAACAATTTGCTAAATTTATTGTAAAATGAGATAAAAACTAATAGTTTTAGTGGCTCCATTAATTACTGCAGTTTAAGGAAAGTATACATAATTATATACCATTCTCTCGTGCAAAATTTAATACGTAGAAAGAAACAAGTGTGGTAAATGATCGAAGTGACGTTAGACGGTTTCGTATGCAAAATGCTTCATGTAGTCCAAGAGTATAAAAGTCGCCATTAAAGAGTGGCTCTAGATTAAATTTGTGTCCCAAATTTAATTTAGAAGTTACCATTACGAAAAATGGTATTGAACACCTTAGCAAATCTACAGCGCAACACACCATAACTGTAGTGCTTGCTTCAGGTTATTTTACCCACCTCTTTTTTTCAAAGAACGCATGCTTTTGGTTCCTTTAACCCATTAATGGCCACTAATCTTGGGAAAGATTAAAATAATTACTTATGATTGAATTTAGTCGAATACAGTGTTGTTGTCATTTATGCTTCATTTTAACCATATTTTCTTAAGAAAAAAAAGTGTGTACTCAGATGAGTACATCAGGCACATATAGAATATAAATCAACGAAAAACACAAAATTTTTATTTATTTCAAAAACAGTCAATCGACATGTTAAACATTATTTGTGAGTGTGAAATGTCTTGCAACAGCCTCTCTCAACACAAAGAGTAACATTGCACTTCTCACAAACCCACCTAATTCTGTTATGGCATACGCTGCACCGTAGCTGATTTGACAACTTCTTCGGAAAGTGGCGTATGGGGTTGTCAAGTAAACTCCTAGGTAATGAACAGGATGGTCCTGCTGAAGTTGATCTTCTTTGAGTGGCCTTGTTGTATGAACGTAAGTGATAGAAAAATAATAGTAAATCCGTAAGGTCCTATGAAAAAGCGACTCTCTCTATCCGTTTACAACAGCTATGCATCACAATTCGGTAATTGTTGACCGACTGATCAAAAAGAACCACTTCTCCCATCAATCAATGGTAGGTATTGAAAAGCATCGGTTGGTGAACTGGTCTTTTTTACTTTGATGGCCACCTTTTTACTTGTGTCATTGATTCTATGGCGTCACAATTGGTAGCCATCGCAATGGCACTATTGTCATGTCATCGAAGGAAAAGGAGTTTTCTTTATCGTAACGATAATCGGAATTACCACGGTATGTTTTTTCATCTGATCAGAAGGAAGGATTGAACATTTTTAGTAAGGTTCTGTCGCACAGTTTTAATAGCTCGTATATCTTTCTCCCTCAAACTAGTTAGCAGATCGTAGCCTGTAAAATAATTGTCAAGAATACTATGTGATCAGTTGATTCTTTCATACCTGTGATTCCAAGGGAAATGTGGACGTCGGACTTTCAACCTCACCATTGGTCGGTGTGGTACCACAGTACGCATCAAAGGCATAACGGTAGCCATTGTAGCCACATAACATCCAATTTTTATGGCCAAATTGTTGTGGTTTACCCTTGAAGAACTGTTTCGTAGAGTGATATCCAAAATTTAGAACAATAGCTTCATCAATAGACGAACATTCGTGAAAATGCCGAACTATTGGAACTTTTTATTCAGTAAGTTCATGAATGGTTGTATTTTAAACATTTTTGTCAATCTGGGTGGCGGAATAATCACCACATCTGTTTCAGAATTTGTTACGTGCACAAAGGTATCGCTATTCCAAAAGTAAAAGGTGCGCCATAACAGCACCACTTGATTTATATCGCCCTAGACCAAGAAAAGGGCTACGACACAATAGAAGTATGTTACAGTTAAAAAAATATGGTGGACACAGTTCAGGAAGAGAATGAATTAAATCCTAATCTACAGTAACAAAGAAAACATCTACTGTTTGCTGTTTGCTTTTAGTGCAACGTGGAATAACTGCCGGAGTTATCTTCGAGCTGGTTGTCGGAGACCATTGCTTGAATATTAAATAATTAGGAAGAAGCGATAACCAGGTATAGTTGAAGAATCCGTTACAGCAGTATCCCGAAGAAACGAAGGACGACCACAAACGCCAATAGAAAAACGTCCTGGCACGACGAGAACATGCATAGCTATTAAGAAATCTTTTATATCCGTAATAAAACGAAACTACAATATTTAGTTAGTAGAAATGTTGAAGTATAAATTTTGAGAAATAAAAAAAATCAGCATACTGCTGTATTGTAATTTCACACTTGTAAAAATGACACAAATTTCTCAAAAGATCTGATTTCTTAAAAATGCGTGTTCATCGCAAACGGAGTTCTACAAAAACGAACTCAAGATACCTTTCACCAATAAAATGTTTTCCTTATCTCAATTTTAAATTATTGCCAACCTGCATTATTACGCACAACATAGATTCTCACCCGTACCCAACGTAAAGTGTGTTGCCTATCAACAGGCATAAGAAGTTCTCAAGCTCGAACGAAAACATAGTTGTTAATTTAACACGTTACAATAATAAAATACTTATCTTTTTTGGGTTTTTTAATGGTGTATTTTAAATTATACAATCTAAACGTTTCGATAACACTTACAGATATCCTCGTCAGTAGTAATATCTATTAAGATTGTCAAAGTTGAAAAATTAAAACATAAACATCAGCCTGCTATTAATATTAATAGCACGCTGATGTTTATGTTTTAATTTTTCAACTTTGACAAAATTGTTTTCAACATCTTTAACAATTTTAATAGATATTACTACTGACTTATTATTGTGTTTCTGTGTAACTAAACTGATTTTTATTCATTTTCTCTTAATGTTATAATTTTGTACGCACTTTAACCTGATTTAATGGTGTTTTGTTATATATTTAACCCTTTCATTGTTTTTTTGTGTTATTTGATTTATTAATATACTTGTGCAATTACTTATTTATGAATAAAGTGGGTTTTATTGGTGGTTCTTTCCCACAATAGTAGATGAACGGGCTGGCCCACCGCTGCGCAACGCTCGTTGATTTTAATTTGAGTAGTTTCATTTTTTTTTTATCTGCCCCTCATGATGCAACACTTACCTCATCCAGCCTATCTAATTTAGATAGCACAACACTAGACGGCCACTTCGTTTAATCAGATTTGAGGTTTGCGAGTAATTAAATATCAGACTTGTAATA